>OY293303.1:100548945-100898181 GCA_958502075.1 Orchestes rusci
ACTGAAAACCATCAATCATATTAACACAAGAGGTTGAGCTCATGAGTACGCGTTCTCTCTCCGTCGTTCGGAAATCCGATCGATGGTTTGTGTCGATAACTTATGAATATGCATCCGGCAATAATGGCCCAGTACCTATTTATAAAAAAAACTTCAAGTTGATGATTCATGTATATAAAATATGCTAGTTGTAATAATATATATATATATAATGGCTTATCACCCCATTGGGGTATCGCCGCGAAAGCTTTCTAGATCCTTTAATAAGTGTAGATCAGTCCCTACTATCTATCAATTACATTCTATCACATATAGTTTCCACAGTTTTCTATCTCCAGTCTTCGTCTGCCAATTACGTACCCCGGCTCTGCTTAGATCCGCTTTTACTTCTTGCATCCAACTAGATCTTGGCCTGCCCCTTCTTCTCCTTCCTCTGGGTTGCCATTCCACGATGCTGTGAATTGTAGATCCTCTACCGGCTCTCCACACGTGTCCCAACCATCTAATTCTTTGTCGCTTTATTTTTCTGATTACGTCCTCTCCTTCCAATTCCTCTAATATTTCTCTATTTGTCCTTATTCGGAATTCATTATTTTGAGTCCTTGCTGGTCCTAAAATCGTTCTGATGATTTTTTTCTCTTGTACTTTTAATTCTTCTTCCTGTTTTTTTGTCATTGTTATTGTCTCTGCTGCGTACATCATTGTTGGTTGTATTATTGTTCTGTATATTTTTATTTTTGTTTTCTCCGTGAGAATTTTGCTGATAATCAATCTTTTGTTGGCTTGATATACCCTATTTGTGTTCATTATTCTTTCTTTTATTTCCGCGTCTCGATCTCCATTACTTGCCATAACTACTCCCAGGTACTTGAATTTATCCACTTCCTCGAAAGTGTGCGCGTCTAGTGTGATTTTTTTACTTTTATCATCCGCAGGCTTATTCATTCTCATGAATTTCGTTTTTTCAGTGTTTATTTTCAGTCCCATTTTTTCTCCCTCTTTCATAACTTCTTTCAACATTGCTTCAGTCGTCTGGCGATTTTTTGTTACAATAACTATATCATCTGCGTACGCTATGATTTGCCCCTCTCTCGTTCTTAATGTTCCTCTACTTATATTCCTGACCACATGCTCTAATGCAGTATTGGGTAACGTGGTAGATAGTGTATCTCCTTGTTTTACGCCCTTATTAATTTCGAATTCTTCTGTATCTCCCTTTTGTGTTTTTACTGTGATTCTTGTGTTTGCATTGTCATCTGTATCATTCTTTTTAGTTTTTCTTGAACTCCCATTTTCTGCAGTACATTTATAATTTCATTTCTCTTTAGCGAGTCGAAAGCTTGCTTGGAGTCTACAAATAGCAATTCGATTTCCATATTATAATCATGGGCTTTTTCCATTATTTGTTTGAGAGTATGTATGGCATCAGTTGTTGATTTTCCCTTAATGAACCCACATTGATATTGTCCAATTGGTGATCTGATTTTTGTTGTTAGTCTCGTTTGGATGATTGAAGATAATATTTCGTATGCTGTGTTTAGTAAGGTTAGTCCTCTAAAGTTGCTGCATTGACCACCTTTTTTGTGTATTGTTACAACTTGCCCTATCCCCCATTCTTTCGGCATTTTTTCGTCTATCCAGATCCTTTTTATTAGTTGGTACATTTTTTCATGTAAAAGTTTCCCGCCATATTTTATAAGTTCTGTGTTTATACCATCTTTTCCTGGTGCTTTACCATTTCTGCTTTTGCAGATGATTTCTTCTACCTCTTCTCTTGTTGGAATCTCATTTGTATGGTCGGCTTCAGCTATAATATTTCCATCTTCATCATCTTGCTGCGGTTCTATGTCGTGTGGAGCTTCGTGTAGGAGTTCTGTGAAGCATTGTTTCCAGTTCTCCTTATACTCTTCATCATTCCGTGAAATTTTCCCTTGCTTGTTTTTTACGCCTATTGATTTTCCTTTGTAGGTTTTGTTGTGTTCACTTATCTTTTTACAGAACTGTTTGGTATTACAGTTGCGACCTTCCCTTTCAATTTTTGCTATTTCGTTCTGTATCCATGCTCTCTTAGCTCCTCTGATAACATTTTTTGAAAGCTTTTTTAGTTCATAATATATTTCTTTGTCCTCCTCAGTATGACTCTTTATCCACTTTAATCAAGCTTCTGCCCTCTTTTTTACAATTTGGTCACATTTATCATTGTACCACTCTCGGTTTTGCTTTTGTCTTGTTCCTATAATTTCATCTGCTACAATATTTATGCACTTCTGAATTTCTTGCCATTCCTGTTGTATGTCTTCAAAGTGTTGGTTGCTTAGAGTCCGATCCATATGTGCTGCGAATTTTGCTTTTATTGAGTCACTTTCAAATTTTCTCAAATCCCACTGTTTAGTAGTCTTTCTTGTATTCCTTTTCACCTTTTGTCTCAACTTTGCTACAACAAGAAAATGGTCAGAATCTGCGCATGCCCCTCTATATGTTCTTACGTCCATTAAATCAGTTCGTTTCCTTTTTGATATCAGCAAATGGTCTATTTGAGTGTTAGTTTTTTGGTTTGGTGCCATCCACGTTATTTTATGTCTTGCTGGGTGCTTGAACATCGTACTGCCTATGACTAGATTCATTTTTATTGCCATATTCCATAACCTTTCTCCATTGTTATTAGTTTTCACATGAATAGTGTGCTTTCCTGCAACATGTCTTAAATAATCTTCATTTCCAATTTGTGCATTACAGTCTCCTAATACTATTATGGTATCTTTCCATATTTAGTTTCAATCATTTCATAGAATAGATTTTTCCCCACTTCCTCCGCTCTTTCGGTTGGTGCATATATATTTAAGAGTGATAGGTTGGATGGTTTCATTTCTAATCTCATATAGGCTATTCGATCACTTATTGGTTTGAACTGTATTACTTTGTTTTTCAGCTTCTTCATGACAACGATGGCTACCCCATACTTGCCCTGTTTCTCATTTCCCGAGTAGAATACTGTGTACTTTGTCTTATTCATAGTTCCATGGCCCTTCCACCGGATCTCTTGTAATGATTCCAAATCCACCCTATATTTTTCCAATTCCCTTGTTACTTCTTCTATTTTTCCAGGTTCCAACATCGTTCTTACATTCCATGTTCCCACTTTGATTTCCGGCTTTTTTTGTCTTTTGTTTGCATTTTTAAATATTTGTTTATTTTTTTTCCCGTCTTCTTCACAATTTGTATCAGTATGTTCACCATCTACGCCTACGGTCTCGGTTCCAACATTATCATCTAACTTTTTGCTGCTTTTGATTTCTTCATTCTTCTGTTGATCTTTGTTTACATAATCGATGTCCATTTCTTTGCCTTTTCCATTAACCATTTTCCGTCCGGTCTTTTCGTTTCCTAATAGTTTTTTGTCTCAGTGGTTCTGGTTATCTTCCTCAGTTGTTTCACATCGTTATTTGCTTGTGGGGATCTATCAGCCATTGTTCTTTTGTTTGTATTTTCCACTTCTTTGTTGACCTCGTTTTCTCTGAAGCTGAGTCCATCATATACCTCTCCGTCAACTATCAGTTTGTCGTATTTCAGAAAAGCCTTCCTTCCATCTGCTCTTGCCATTTTAAGATGTGGTATGAGCATATTTCTATCTTGTACTTTTTTCGTAAGATCGTCACTTATCCATATATTGGTACCTTTTAAATTTTTTGCGGCTCTCATTATCTCCATCTTTTTTCCCATTGTGAAAATTTAATAAGAACTGGTCTCCTCCTATTGGGTTGATATACCCCTATCTTTTTTATTTCACTTGCAGCCATATCCAATTTTGTGTACACTCTTGTTTTATTTAGTACTTCCTGTATCTTTGCTTTCAAGTGAGTTGTGACTTCTTCTTCTGTGTCTTCAATACCCTGTATTATCATGTTATTTCTCTTCATTTCGCGTTCCATCATTTCCATTCTCATCTCCTGTCTGTTCAATTGTTCTCGTAAGTTCTTGTTCTCGCTCCTCAATGACTGCATTTCTACTGTGATATTATCAATTTTACTTTCGATTGATGTTATTCTATTTTTCAAAAAAGCGAACATTTCTTTTATTTCTTCCATGTCTGTCATTTCAACTAACTGTACCGATATATATGTATATAATTCTGAAGCCGATCCTGTCCCACCTTTTCAACTATTTGATAAAGTTTCTTATCTGCTTACTTTTTGTAGTGATCAGTAATCTCGCACAGCAAAAAAGGTGTTTGGCCGGTCGCCCCGTCGGACCTTGACCTTTATCGTGCGATTCACTGTTTTTGAGATTAACCATTCTAGGTTTACCTTTGATGTTTTGTGTCGCACTGTAACTCATATATCATTAATAGGTTTTCACTATAACACTTTTTAGGTTTATTTGTATGTTCTGTCTATCTAAATTTGGGTTTTATCGTGGAGCCGATATTAAACAAAACCATTCGCTAGCTAACCAGGGCCGGAGTTGTAATAATGGAAATTGCAAAAAATCATTGTATATAGTTTCAAGTCAAACCTTTCGAAAATTTGGGTTTTCACCTTTTTATTGTTTATAATATTCCAATTATTTATTGATGATATTCAAATTTTGTCATACAATTATAAACCACAACTTATTCTTTTTTAACGAGAATGTGATTCTAATGGTAACATTCATTCAATCTTCCATTCGTGATATTCTTACGTTTTAAGAGTGTTATTGTCTGAATGAGAATCGCTGATTAATTATCAAGACATTAATTTGAATGAAAACACTTAATGCTGCTCATATAGAGCACAAAACTAATTTACTTTAAGTGTATTCGACATTTATCTACCAACGCACGAGACCAGCTCGGAATAATTAATCAACAACGATTAATAATTATTATTATCTTGTGATACCGGACCAATCTTTTGCCTTGAATTATTGAATACGCATGGTGCGGGTTGTCGACTTCAGATTGCATATCCACTTGCAATAATTCCGATTGTTCTGGTCAGTGAGCCAGGAGCGGACATCGGTTTTTGTTATAATAGGGTAAAGTCGCCTATATTGTACCACTTTTCAAATTATTTCATTATATTTCTTATCAAAAAATATTTGTTTGCCACCTCTCAGCTCATCAACATCAATAATCTCACAGTTTTCTGAAACCATTGCAAATGGTATAACCTGGGCAACGAGTTTTCCAGAACGGATGAACGTGGTTTTATAGTGTGTACAGGGTGTCCCAACAAGAGAGTAAAGTGAGTTTTTGGAAATCTAATAATAATCAGTATCAAACTCATATGTGCCACAGGGTGAAGGAGTGGAAAGCACACACTCTGAAAATATTTTGGAGTATACATGATGTTTCACAAAAGTGTGGAGTGAAAAAGAATGTATTTTTCAAAAGGAATACTATCTATTTCAGTTTATTTCTTGATTCTAAGTATTATTATTTTTTTTTTTTTCATATGCTGTATGGGTCAAAAATTGATAGGTAGTTTTCGAATCATTCGAATCTGAATTCAAAATTTAACATTTTCATTATCCCGAAATTCTTTTTTTTTTCAGTTGCTTGATGGAAAACCTAACAAAATAAAAGACTTAAAAAAAAGGATAAGAAAGAAAATCAGGAAAATCACACCAAAAAAGTTGCAGAATGTAAGGGAAGAAACCTACCACAGACTGGATTGCTGCCAACAGGTGAATGGTAAACATTTTTAGCAGCTATAACGTTGAAAATTAATTAAATTTTGAAATAGTATTTTGATTTTATTTAACACTCAATCGTACTAAAAAGTGAAATTCAATGAGTACGCTGGATTCCTCTTTCCACCAGTTTCAATGAGGGATCACAAGCCATAGGGTTGCATCTAAAACAAAAAAGTTAAGGGTAGTTTTAGCCCACCCTGAAGGGCTATAGTTTTCATATTGCTTGGAAAATGAAGCTAACTATATTAAAATGTTGACGTGTCTCGGCAAATTTTAGGAAAATTATTCAGCTTCCCGCTAGCGAATCTATTCCAGTTAGGGTCTCCACCCTGTATAACAAAAAAAGTTCACACCAACACATATGATCAAGAAATACAATCACTAATAGGGTATTCCATTCAAAATAATCATACTTTTTCACGCCACAATTTTGTGACACACCCTCTATTATCCTGAATATTTTCAGAGTGTCCGCTTTTTACCTCTTTACCTTGTTTGACGTATGATTTTGATACTGATTATTATCAGATACCCAAAAACTTACTTTACTCTATCGTTGGGAGACCCTGGACCAACTATACAATCAAATGGATACAAAAAGAATAAGAACGTGAAAAATATAAAATGTATTAAGTTGTACCATCAACAAAATTAAGTCCATTGGAAAAAGAATTTGTGTTGTTGCGCGAACCCGGTGGAAGCTTATAGGTAGTTTTCGAAAGATCTGGGGTATTCTTGCATTTTCGGTGAATGGGCCTCGGATATATAAGACTGCGGGGCCGCCAGTTCAGTTCAGTTATTGTTTGGCCGCGAAATATGAATCTAGTCAAACATAAATAGGCTGCGATCAAGCACATGAGTATTTGTGGTTGTGCTGTAGTTATTTTGAGTAAATAAATACAACTGGACAAGTGTTTTCTACAGCGAAATTTGTTACAGTGGTGTCGGAAGTGAGATTTAATTGGTGCTATAGAATCAGACATAAATAGTCATTATAATGACTGCGAAATTAGTTCTGCTAAAGGGATTGAAGGTCACCGAGTTGAAGATGGAGTTGGAGGAGCGTTACCTGGATGCAAGCGGGAAAAAGGCTGATCTACAACTAAGGCTTCGTGAGGCTTTGATGGATGAAGGCACCGATCCTGATACGTTCCAGTTTGAAATTCCTGATCCCAACGCAGTTAAGAAATTATTGGAGGGGAAGTTTTTGGAATCTTCCAGAGCTATGGATAAAATAAGGGAACAACTGGCGGACAACTACAACTGTTTGAAGGCTCATCATGCGCCGAAATCATATAAAACCAGAGGTGACAATCGGGAGCCAAGGAACTAGTGCTAAAATGGAGGCTGATTACATCAGAGTCCACACGAAAGCCCCTCAATTCGATGGCTAGCTGTCCTGGAACAATTACCATCGCTAGTTCAAGGCAGCAGTAAAGACGAATGGATGGACGGGAACCGAGGAAGCCCTGGCACTCTGGCTATTTGTTTGGAGCAATAGAAATCCTGCAGACGCTCAATACTCAAGAAGAAGGACTACGATGTACTGATGAAGCACCTGGAGCTTCGATATGGACAAACTCACTTGGAGAACGTTTACCACTCTCAGCTGAAGAACCGTTCTCAGAAGACCAACGAGACCCTGCAGGAGTTTCAAGCTGATGTAGCTCACCTTGCTCGACTAACCCAACCACGCCTGGAGAGGCTTGCAGCTGAGGCCTTCCTGGATGGACTTCGAGATCAGGAAATTAGGCAGTCCCTAATACGTCATCGTCTTGATAGACTGGCCAAAGCTTTTGGATTCGAAGAGGCGAAGCAGTCTGTGCGTGCGAAAGATGGAGAAACAGGATCTTCAGAAGGAGGACACGGTCGAAGAAATTGTGAGGAGTGTCATGAAGGAAGTAGAGGCCACTGAGCGAAAGAAGCCGCGCTGCCGAAATTGTCGGGAGCTTGTTCACAGTCAAACCAATGTAGAGAAGAGACGTGGGCAGCTGATGTGGCGCCGAAGGTTTATGCGAGAAGAGAATTGTCGACCTTCAACAAGTATGCCCCGAAGAAAACCGCCATAGTTGCCAAATTGGGACCCAAACAGAACAGCGTGTTTGTAGATGTCTTGATCAATAAAGAACATCACACCATGCTACTGGATACAGGTGCGACAAAAACGATCATCAGGCCCAATTTTGTCAAAACACCGACAATGATCAGCCCAACAAAGTGGCGACTACGAAAAGCAACTGGAGACTTGGCAAGGATACATGGTGGAGTGGAAGCGGCAGTAACTCTGGAAAGCACCGCTTTCAAATATCCAATGCTGGTTGCTGACATTGAAGAAGAGATCATCATCGGAATGGACATCATGAATTCCCGAGGCTTCCAATTGGATTTCAAAAATGGAACATTGAACGTCAACAACGATGAGGTGATTCTACATGGAAAGGAGAAAGAGACAGTGCGTGCATCTCTGGCTGGAGATGCCGCGATTTCAGAAAGAAGTGAGCTGATTCTGTGGGCTCGCCTGGAAGGAAAAGTGAAGGCAGGAAGCACCTTTATGGTTGAGGTAAAACTGCACGACTCCAAAAGACGAGGGATTGCTTGTGGAAAGAGCCTGGTATAAGTAAAGGGGACTGTGCCTGTCAGAGTGCTGAACGTCAACTTTCACCCAGTGAGCTTGGCGAAAGGAACGTCATTGGGACTTGGCTCGTCAATGTCCTCCGTGGGGCGATAGCTGTGCAAGACTGGACGCTTTCTCCTGAGTTCACGGGAAAAATGGAGAAGTTGGTTGCCACCTCTTCGAAGGACCTGGATAAGAGTCAAAAACAGCGACTGAGAGGCTTGTTGAGACAGTTTAGTGACATATTTGACAACGGGACGGAGGAAAAGGGTCGGACAAGCGTGGTACTGCAAAAAAATAACACCGAAGGTGCACGATCCATCCGTCAAACGGCTAGGAGACTACCTTTGGCAAAGAAGGAAGAGGCGGACAAGATAATACAGAACATGGAGAAAGGCGGTATCATCGAGCCTTCCAGTAGTCAGTGATCATCGCCAGTTGTGCTGATTAAGAAATAGGACGGTTCAACTCGGTTCTGTGTGGACTATCGTCAGCTTAACGACGTGCCGAAGGATAGCTACCCGCTACCACGGATCGATGACTCTTTGGACAACTTGGCTGGATCAAAGATCTTCTCAACCGTCGATCTGAAGAGCGGATATTGGCAGGTGGAGATGGCTCCAGAAGATACGGAGAAAACTACTTTAAGCGTTGTAACTGAGCTGTGGCAGTTTACTGTTATGCCATTTGGATTATTCAACGCACCTGCTACGTTCGAAAGGCTGATGGAGACGGTGCTTGAGGGGTTATCATGGTCAACATGCCGGGTGTACCTCGACGACATAATCGCGGTGGGCAAATCATTTGAAGATCACCTGAAGACTTGGAGGAGGTTTTCCGGAGACTTGGAGGTTCTGGTTTGAAACTGAGCTCGGAGAAATGCCAACTCTTCAACAGGCAATTGAGGAGTGGCCAGTGCCAAAGAACATTCACGAACAACAAAGTTTCCTGAGTTTGTGTACCTACTACCGGCCGTATGTCCAAGGATTTGCCAATATTGCCCGGCCTCTCCATAAGACCACCAAAAAACAGGGACGACTTCAATGGGACAAAGATTGCCAGGAAGCTTTTGACACGTTGAAAAGGGCACTTTCCGGCACACCCATCTCAGGCTATCCACTACCTGTTTTTGACACGGATGCAAGTGACGTAGAACTTGGTGCAGTGCTGTCTAAGATCCAGCAGGGACTTGAGAAGGTCATCGAATACTTCGGCAAAACGTTGTCAAAAACTGCGTTACAAATAGAAGTTCCTGGAAACAAGAAGGCAGAAGTGATAAAGGAGATCCATGATGGTATCACGGGAACACAGCGAGACCGGTTTTCCTGGATTAATTGCCAGGCCGACGTCCAGGAGTGGTGCAGGAGATGCGCCGTTTGCGCTGCAAGTAATGGACCACAGAAACGCCCAAAAGCTCCTATGCGCCAGTATGATGTTGAAATAAATACATCCTGGTCGTTATGGATTACTTCATCAAGTGGGCCGGAGCGTATGCCTTGCCAAACCAAGAAGCGGCAACAGTAGCTGATGTACTGGTTAAGAAATGGATCTGACGTTTTGGTGTTCCAGTTGAGCTGCATTCGTACCAGGGCAAAAACTATGAATCGGCGTTGTTCTAGAATGTTTGTGAAGTCTTGAAGATCAACAAGACAAGAACGACACAATCGGATGGCATACTGGAGCGAATGAACAGGACCATCAACCGACACTTGGTAGTTGGCTATGGCCATCAAAGAGACTGGGACGAACAACTCCACCTCTTTCTCTTGACATATCGATCTGCAGTGCACCAATCGACAGGCGAAACTCATGCTAGGATAATCATGGGTCGCGAACTCCGGCTGCCCTGCGATCTAAAGTTTGGCTGTCTACCTGGTGAAGATGTCGCTAAAAAAGACTACGCAAGCGATCTTCGCATCAAAATGGACGATATGCACCAGCAATTCCGTCTGAACATCCAAAGTGTCAGCGACAGGATGAAAGAGGCCTACGACGTGAATGCCGTGGAAGGCGAGTTCGAGGTTGGAGATCTGCTTTAGCTACAAAACCCACAGAGGCGATGTGGCTTTTCCTCAAAACTGCAAGGTTCTTGGGAGGGCCCGTATGGGATTCAGGAGTGAATCAATGATGTCGTCAACAGGACCAGAAAGCCACCACGAGAAAAACCTAGGGTTGTTCATTTCAACCGTTTGACCCAGTATGCTGGGAATCATGACGATCAGGAGGCTGAAGTTAGGCAGGTCAGGTCACCCAAGAAGAACATGTGACTGGAAAAATTCATGTCCCTTTAATCCAATGGCCAGAAAGTTGAGAATGACATTGTTCAGGAGAGGCAGCTGGATTTGTTCGAAGCACTGGCCGAATACTCGTTGGGTCACTGGGTCACTGAAGACCTCAGCATGAAGAGTGGACTTGCTGCTGCTTTTACACGGAAATTCGGACAATTGGACCATCTGCGACGACAAGGGCCAGAGGTTGGGAAGGTGCTATAAATCAGGGAAGGGACACGACACCAGCTCTACCTTGTAACGAAGAAGCTTCCACAATATATGATCACCACCAGTGATGTCTGAAGCGCCCTTTATCATTTACGAAACTCGACGATGCCACAGGTACTGACTCATATCACCAACTGAACATTTTTTATCAAATGTCTTTTAAATGTTGGCTTTGGCACATCACACACTTTACATTGGACCGGTACAAATTGAGCAATTTACGAGTGATACAAATCAAGAAACCAGCACATATTCCTGAAAGTCACGAGACAATTGATTAAAGTGAGATTCACCAAGGAGTTAGGTGTTGAAATAAACATCGCTAACACACATCGCTGAAAACAGTCTATAGCTTATCTAACAAATTTGGTTCTAAAGGTAATACAAAAACATGCGAAACCAGGTATGTCTCTTTATGCTACGCCCAATTAACACAAATATGTTTAAAAGAATTATTTTATAGACTGTTATATAACAGTTTCGTAAGACATTTTGCTCGTATAAATATTTTGATAGTCATTTCATAGACATTGATAACGCACTTATAAGCACGAAAAAGGACCACTTTATAAAATACTAGCTGACCCGGCAAATTCCATACTGCCTCATAATCAATAATTAATGTTGCGCCAAATCAATTTGTTTCACAATTTTCTTTTTTTTTAATTTTTCCGATGTTTCAATAATTATTATTCTGTTATTCGGGGCGCGGACATAACAAACACATAAAAAATAATAAGCATCCGCTCAGCGATTTTCCAGTAAGGATGATATGTTAAATATCTGACAACATTTGAAGCGTACTTTTTTTGAAATGTTTAAACTGAAAACGTATCTATTGCTACAACACTTCAAATCCCAAATAGAACTTACATATCTAATTTGGACAAAATCCTTTGAAGAATAACAAAATTAAGCAAATATAACCTCACAATTAAAAAAAAAAAAATGATCAAATCCCAAATAGAACCTCTATAATCTAATTTGAACAAAATCCTTTGGAAAATTACAAAATTATGCGAACATAACCTCACTTGGACGATTTTTGGTAAATTTTCAAAGTCAAACCTCAAATTAAAACCTTAATATCTTATTTGAACAAAATCCTTAGGAAAATAACAAAAGTTTTCGAATATAACCTCACTATGTCATCTAAAAAAAAATGTTTTTATAAATCTCACATAGAACCTACGATATGTGGGGTTTTTATTTCGTTGTCTAGGGTGTGAATGAAAGTCCGGGAAAGACAAACTGATTGTAATGCACACAGGAACAGCCCGATTCAGTCGTCTTACTCGTCTTTATAAACTATTGAATAAATCGTTAAATTAACCGTCTTTCGTCTTATTTGTTTTGGAAACGTTTTGAAAGAAACCTGCGTCGCCCACTGGCGTCTGTTTTCGTTTTCGTCGGTGCGTCTTAACTTTGTCGCGGTTTCTCTCCGACTCCCTCCCTTAGCTTTACGTTTTAGCCATCCTCGTCGTAACTCGTGTCAAATCGTCGGTGCAAGGTTCCCTCATAGGCTGCGTGTCGGATGGTCGTGTGTTATTGGTGGTGATGAATAAAATAAAATGTCTTGGAATAAAATAAAACTTATCCTACACTCGGCCCTCCTGACTAGGAATCCGACTCGATTCATCTGCGTGTTGGAGCCATGGCTTCATATACTCAGAACACGTAGACGTTCGGATAGGTCCCTCATGATTACCTGTTTTAATCACATCATATCTGTCATTGTCCTTCACCTTTGCCACCTCATATGGTCTTAGAAATTTTTGACGAACTTTAAGTCCACCTCCAAACTTGGTTCTTTTAATTGCGACTAAGTCTCCGACATGGTGAGTTGTAGGTTTCTTACGTCGTAAATTATATCTGCTTCTATTTTCTTCTTGAATCTTCAATAGCTGTCCTTTACAATGTTTCCGGAGTTCCTCACGATCTTCACAAAACTGATTTCTAGTTTCTTCCTCTATTGGGTCGGCGATCATCACATCTTCTTTTCTTCTCATTTTAACTCTCATCAGGACTTCAAACGGAGTTGTATTCATAGTACGCTGAAAAGTAGCATTGAGAGCTCTTTGAACTCTATCGAGAAATTTATACCATTTAGTCGAATCCTCAAGAGGTAATTTCGTGAGTACTGGTATAACAATTCTATGAATTCTCTCTATCTGGCCATTAGCCCTAGCAACACCTGTTGTTATGGTCACATGACTTATATTCTCGTCGGCACAGTACTCTTAAAATTCTCGTCCAGTGAATGTAGTACATTTGTCAGTGATGATACGACTTGGATTTCCAAAATCCTTGGGTTGCTTGAGTAAACAGTTCACCGTTTCATGAGCAGTAGTGGACTAAGTGGGATACAGCCACGTGAATCTCGTGAAATCATCAATAATAGCGAGTATGTATTGATAATTCTTGTTGGTAGATGGTATGGGTCCTAAATGATCTGCATGGTATGTGTGTAGTGGTCCGTCTTGCTTTGGAATGGGATGCAAAAATCCCTCCTTTTTGCCCTCCTTTCGATTTCCAAGTATACAGGGCACGCAATTGGAAATCGCTGTACTGATTTTCTCGTCAAGTTTGGGTATAAAAAATTCATTCTTGATAATTTCTCTAGTCTTTTATATAGCAAAATGTCCCTAGTCATGCACTATTCTGATAATTTCACTCTGCATTCCCTTGGGAACAACAAGAAGCTCCCTTCCATCATGATATTTATAAAGCAAGGCATGTTTCATTAAGTATCCCTCATATTCCTTTTTCAATTGCAGAACTTCTTTGATGGTAGCAATAGCGTCGTCCTTTTCTTGTGCCATTTTCATTCGCTGCTTAATTCCGTCTTCTTCCACAATCATGAGTACTTGAGGATATCTGCTCAGCGCATACACGTGAGACATTATGTTCCCCTTCCTATGTTCAATGACGTAGTCGTACTCTTAGAGCAGAAGTGCCCATCTGGCAACTCTTGTGGTGAGGTTTTTTTTTTCCATTGTCATCTTGAATGCGTTACAGTCGGTGACTATCTTGAACTTGTTACCCAACAAATAAATTCTGAACTTCTTGACTGCCATGATGATTGCCAAAACTTCCAGCTCATAAGATGTATACTTTTCTTCTGCCGGAGTTGTCTTTTACTAGGGTGATAAACAGGGTGCAATCCTGAATCGTCGTCAGCTAGCTGTAGCAAACATGCCCCATATCCAAAACTGCTTACATCGGTATGAACTTCTGTAGGACGAGCCCTCTGGAAAATATGTAACACAGGATAACTCGTTAACAACTCTTTCAATCTTTGGAATGCGAACTTCTGATTCTCTTTCCATATAAAAGGTACATCTTTTTTTAACTAATCGCTTAGCGGCTTCGCGATAGTAGAGTATGAGCTGATAAATTTACGAAAGTACCCGGTCAGTCCCAAATATGACTGAAGCTGTTTTCGAGTGGTCGGTTCCGGAAAATTTCTCCTCAGACGGCTTTATTTGACCGTTTTCAACTATGTATCCCAAGAATTTTACATCTGTTTTGAGGAACTGGCACTTATTGAATTTGACTTCTAAGCCGTAATCTTTGGCTATTTTCAAAACCATCTCCAATCTTTCAATTTCTTCCTCGTATGTACGGCTAGGAATAATTAAATCATCCATATAGAAGATCATAATTTGTTTTGCAGTTAGTGTTCGGAAAATATAACTGATGAAACGTTGGAACACGGCCGGACTATTGCAAAGACCAAAGGGACACTTCAAAAACTCAAACTGGCCTCTAGGAGTTACGAATGAGGTGTATTTAATGCTCTCTTCATGAACATCGACGTGAAAGAATCCGTTCTTGAGATCAATTGTTGTAAAAATCTTGGCATTTTCCAGTTGATCCATGACGTCCTCTATCAAAGGCAGCGGAAACCTATCCATTCACAATTTCTTTGTTGAGTTTTTGATAATCGCAGCATATTCGTGTCGATTCGTCCTTCTTCCTAACTAGGACTATAGGGCTAGCATAATCAGAGCAGCTCTCTCTAATTATTCCGTCCCTTAGCCATTGACTCAACTGTTCATCAACTTCTGCTTTCTCTACTACTGAAAGTCTTCTAGGCCTTTGGTATATTGGTTCTTCATTTTTTAAGATAATCTTCATTTGAACGTTGGTAGTTTTGATTTTTTCAGGCTTGTAGTTTTTTATTAATTTAGATACTGTTTCTCGATGGTCCTCATTTTTGATATGCGTGAGGTTCAATTCTTCTGCATAACCCTCTTCATCGACACTGATCTTCATTAAAAAATTATCATCTCTTCTTTTGGTGATATTGATGCCATTTTCTCCAATGCTCACCTCTGCTTGTACAAGTAGATTATTTCCCAAAATAGCCTTGAAATTACTGGTCTTGGTAGGTATGACATAGAAAGTCAAATCGAAATTCAACATTTAACCGTAAAGATCCCAATGTTTGAACCTTACTTTGCCCCAATCCACGTACCGTGATGAGTCCTTTCGATAATTCCTCACTTCCAAAGTTTTTATTGTATACGTCTTCCCGAAAAACACTGATGTCACTTCCGGTATCAAATAAGGCAACTAGACTTATTTGTTCACATTTCATCATCACTGTATTCTTTGATACAACATTTATTGTAGAAATATTTGAAGACTCTTCTTTTCTGGAACATTGGTTTGCCAAATGGCCAAATTTATTGCATTTGAAGCACTTCGTTCCCTTATTTTTGTCGGGACACTCCTTTGATTTGTGCCCTGTTGAACCACAATTGAAGCACTTCACCTTCTCTTTATTGAAATGATGATCTTTCTTCTCACTCTTCTCCTTGATAAATCTTCGTGTGTCGTTTTTATCTTGACCCCGATACTTTTTCATTTTGCCAGGTTTTTTGGATCTTATTTCATCATACATCTTAATCTTTTTCCTTGAACTCAGAAAAGTTTTTTGCTTTATGAAAAATAATTTAGTTGGTTGATTTGTCAGGAATTCCATCGATTATGTATTAAATCGTAATTTCAGCGTCCAAAGATGCTCGGCTTCCTATCTCAAGCATTATCAGTGCGTATTCTTGGACGGTTTCCGAAAAAACTTTTTTTCGCTTCATCAATAGTTTGTGTATTTGAGCACTGCTCAATTTGATTTCAAATTCTGAACGTAGCTCTTGCTTTAAGGCATCCCAAGATGTAACGCCTTTCTCTGACTGAATGAATAACTTGGCTAATCCATCCAATGACTTCTTAGCAAAAATGAACTTTTGCAAATTATTCCAGCCGGTGATTTCTGCCATTTCTTCAAAGTCTGCGATCCACCTGGTTATTGGATAGTCATCTTTTCCATTGAATTTTCTGATACTTTCCTCAACATCTCTGAACGTCAAAGCAAACGAGTTGTTTTTCGGTGATTTTTTCTTCTTTGAATGTATTCTTTGATCCAATGGAATATTGTCCTCGCCCTCATCGTCTTCTGTTTCTTTCTCTTCCTCTTCATCGGACTCATTCTCCTCTTCAATTTCGTCTTCGTCCATTTCTAGATCATTTGAAAAGGAACACAAACGACTTATGACGTCATCAATATCACCCTCCTAGTCCAAATACAATATTTGACTAGCACCTATTAGATCGTTGGCACTTAAGTTTTGTTTAATATTCCGCATCTTTTCTGTATAGTCATCTGAACTCTTATTCAGGTGAAAACCCGCAAATTTACGCAAATCTTTCCGCAATACCCGTAGTTGGCCCTCTTCACCAAATGCAGCGATATACAAAGCTTTAATCGTCTTGAGCTTGCTATTCGTAATGTTTTGTTCAATTTTCGGAATATTCCCCAAAGTACCCATCTTTGATAAAATAAAAATCGCGTCGACGATTAATAGAACGATCGGCAAACTAACAAGGTCGGCAAAATTCAAAAATATTATTATCTAAATATTAGCTAGGTATGGTATATCAACATCAACACAAATCCTGGAAGAAGGACAACAAAATAAAACAATGAAAACTTACAACTAGTAATACGCAAAGGGAAAATAATCTTAAATACTATTCAGGTATGCAACCTATACCTTTGAAAATGAAAGTTCTCTGTAAACAAATCCCTACGCCAATGATCGGCCACTGAAAGTTCGTTTGTCTACGTTACCCAATTCCTGGTGATCGTCGGCGTTCAGCGTAGTAGGCTTCTTTGGGCTCTTTGTCGGTAGCGCCAAACCGCCAAATACCTCTTGTACCCCGTGCCACGTTCAGCAGTGTTCACTGTTGCCACATTCACTGCATCCGCCTCACACTAATACCGCCATTGTTGCTAGCAGCGCTCGTCCCGTCGTCCTTCGTCTTGACCATGCATGGAAAACTCCAACACTATTCCATATCCATAGCACTTTTGTACCAAACAATATGTACGGTGTCTATTTATCACTTTATTTAGTGTCTTCATTAACAGTTTGAGCGATCCATTCATCAGCCTGATCCCGATACCGACACCGCTCTTGGTCGATCCCGGACGAACCCCCAAAATGTAGGGTTTTTATTTCGTTGTCAAGGGTTTGAATGAAAGTCCGGGAAATACAAACTGATTATAATGCACACAGAAACAAATAGATGGAAACAATAACACAACCACGAGAGAATTCGGGAAATCTCAGCATAGATTACCTAGATCGACCGTTTGCCGGCGTTTTTATTTTCGGCACTGAGCTCATCTTATTCAGCTCAATTCAGTCGTCTTACTCGTCTTTATAAACTATTGAATAGATCGTTGAATTAACCGTCTTTCGTCTTATTCGTTTTGGAAACGTTTTGAAAAAAACCCGCGTTGCCCGCTGGCGTCGGTTTTCGTCTTCGTCGTTGCGTCTTGACTTTGTCGCGGTTTCTCTCCGACTCCCTCCCTCAGCTTTACGTCTTAGCCATCTTCGTCGTAACTCGTGTCAAATCGTCGGTGCAAGGTTCACTCATAGGCTGCGTGTCTGATTCTCCATGGTCGTGTGTTAGGGGTGCTGATAAATAAAATAAAATGTCTTCGAATAAAATAAAACTAATCCTACAGATATATTATCTAATTTGAACAAAATCCTTTGGAAAATAACAAAATTAGGAAAACATAACCTCACTTTGTCAATTTTTGTTAAATTTCTTGACCAAACCCCAAATTAGATCCTACATGATTATTTAAACAAAATCTTTTGGCAAATTACAAAACTTTGCAAACATAACCTCACTATGTATGTAATGTTTCAAAAAAATTTTTGATCATATCCCAAATAGAACCTACATATCTGATTTGAAAAAAATCGTTTGGAAAATAACAAAACTATATGCAAACATAACCTCACCATGTAATTTTTTTTTAAATGTTTTGATCAAGTCCCAAATAGAACCTACGATATTATTATCTAAATTGAACAAAATCTTTGAGAAAATAACAAAATCAGTCAAACATAACCGCACTTGGTCAATTTTTGATCAAACACCAAATTAGAACCTACATAATTATTCGAAAAAAATCCATTGGCAAATAATAAAACTATGCAAACATAACCTCACTATGTCAAAGCAAGAGAAGTTGTGTTTTCGGGTTCTTTAGGGAAATTTTCCAATAACATCACTCCTCATATTTCAAAGAACATCGAAAAAAAAACACCTGAATTGCTTCAGCCGTTCTCAAGTGATGGAGTGACCAAGAAAAACGGGATTCAAATTTATAATATATTAGATAGGATAAAAGCCTGGATAGAATCAGCATCAGCACTGTTTTAGTTTTATGTTTACGTTCACTGCATGCACCTATTTTAACATTATGGCAACGTTGCTTTATCAGTCCTGACCTATGATTCGGTTTTAGTTTTAATTTTTGTATGGACGTAGTATCAACTCTGAAAATGAATCTGGACTTTGTTTGTGGGAAGATATTCTAACAGACGCAAAAAACAACATCCCTGTATGGAAAAAAATAGAACTAGTCTTCTCTCATAATGTCATTTTTGTCTTGATATTGAAAATGGCCGCCACTGCTATGCTGTAGAGTTTAGTCTCTTTCATTTTTCGGGTCTATGGTCTATGATTTGAATTGACATTGATATCATTAGGTGAGTTTGAGTTTCCGCTCTTCGTGCTCAGAGTGTTTAGAGCGGAAACTCGAACGCGCCTATTGAATTTACTCATTGACATTAACATTAGTTTGTTTTGTCACGGAAAGGTGACATGTGACATCCCGAATGAAAACTTGTGTTTTCAGGTTTTTTCGGGGAATGTTACAGCTTTTGTCGCCATTAAAACAATCCCAAGACTCAAAGGAACAATTTAAAAAAAAATGACTCAAATTGCCCCAGCCGCTCTCAAGTTATTGATCCTCCAGAAGAAATCGGTACTTATTTTTATATATTAAGATTTTTGTCGAATCAAAATGTTTATAGGGGTTCTAGGTAACAACTATAAAGCTACTTAACTCTACTGCTATAGAGCTCTAATAAGAGTGAAGTTGTTCCAAGTTACACATTTATAAAACAGTTATAAATATATTTTGTTGTTGATATATTCGCGGTATTTATACAGCAATTTTGAGTATATTCAGAGCAGAATAAATCCGAATTGTTGCAAAAGTATATCAACAAAATTAATGAAGTTTATCCTACTATTAGACAAGTAGCTTATTGCAAAATATTAAAAATTCAAGCCTGATAATATGTTGATTTGACTTGCGAATTTGATTTTACTGTTAATATATGGCTACATTATGAACTAAATTTCCATGCGCCTGCATTTTGAGGCAATTTGAGACTTTTTATCCTGATTTTGTAAATTTCATAACCTCAAGATCTTGATTACAAACAAAAACTACCCAACAAACACAGATTGGCTGGTCCGGAAACGGGACATAAGCGATTTGCCGAACTGCCGGTCTCGGCCCGAACACGCTTGCCAGCTCGGCGTGTAGGTAGGGCATGTCCGCCAGGCCGAAAGGCGGCTAAAAGGCGGCTAGCCACCTATTCACTATTCAGCCGCGGCAAAGCCTATGAATAACCGTAAACGGGCCGATAATGGATAGCTGGCTGCCGGCTCGGTTTGTGCACGGCAGGCCAGCGGTGGCTCGCAAGGGGCAATACTCCATTAATCGGCCAGACGAAAGCGCAGGCGCCTCAAAATAATTTTGTTTTTGATTAGTTTATTAAAAATCGCCAGTTGACATAAATTAGGTATTGTTCAATTACCATTTAACTTCATAGAAAGTTTGCCTTAAAAAAATCAACCACTCTAAAATTTAAGATTGGTTTATTTTTCAAGACAAAATCTCCGTTTAGTGAAAATTGCATACAATACATCTATGTAGACTAGTTATGTTTATACCAATCCGGAAGAAAATATTTACATTGATACTTCATGGTTGCTGTGAAATTTTTATAAAGTGAGAATTGAAATCATAAACTTATTATAACCACTATTCAAGTGAATTGATTTTGGCAACCCGTAGTAATCTGACGATTCTTGATTAAATAAAAAAAAAAACTTTGAGAACGCATTAACGAAGTTTAAGAAAAAGCTTCTGCGAAACATCCTACCATGTTATTGAAGAAGTATTGAGAAAAATATATTTTACATTTTTTCTGCATCAAAATCTGAAATTTTGTGCAAGTAACTTCGTTATTAAAACAATAATTCATAATGACTACTAGTTTGTAGAAGTATGAAAGAGAAAGCACTTTTCAGCAGACAGTTTATTAGTCACACGTCACACTACATAAAAATGACATAGGTACCTATTTTCAGAAGAAAAACTTATTTTTTTAAAAATCAACAGATTTTTGAAATGTGTCAATATCCATTGAACAATGTAACAATATTATAAGCAACGGAAAATTATGACTAAAATGCAAAGGTAGACTTAAAAAACAATACTAATTATTAATGTAAACAACAAACTAAGTATTAGGTAGGTATAGAAAAATCGGACGGGAAAAAATACATTGATGTACATTATGCCTAAGTTCTAGCTCTCATTATTCACATGAAAATATATGTATGGAAAAAAATATAAACTTTGTGTTCAGATCATGTCTAGAATCGAGACTTGAATGGGTCTTTGGGTAAACTAAGTTCAAACACAAACGTAATTTAAAAAAAATACATGAGTTTCTAAAACTAAGTCATGAAAAATGTCACAGTTGAACCAAAGACCCTAACAAAAAACCATTTTTCTAACCAATTGCCTTTAGCATCTATTTCGGAATCTGTCCCGTTCGATGATGCCTCGGTCTGGTTTTCTTAGCTCCTTAAAACAATAACACTCTAATGAAAAATACTTCAATACATTCACTGGATTTTGCTAAAATCTGTGACCATAGTAAGTATAGTGACAACAGAAGTTACAAATTTTAGATTAGGAACTGACAATTTGAGAATTTGATTGGGAATTATTGATAATAACATCTTGTTCGAATAGAAATACACAATAACCACTTGAAGATCCATTTAAAGAAGTAAAATCGATTGACAGATTCCAAGAAAGCTATAGAGTTTGTATGAATGCGTACTCACAGATTATTTTGAAGTTGTGTTATTCATTCGTCTGCGAACCTGCCGGTGGCAAAAGCATCCTTGAAATCAGGAAGTCTTCAATAGAAATGTGACTGAAGCAGGTTTAGTACAAAAATGATAATCACTATCACGGCACATAACACACGAATTACAAAAATACTGGTTAAAGTGTCTAACAGATCAAAAAGATTCCCAAAGAAAACCAAAACACAACACACTACAATGGACGCCGCAATGACACTCATGGAAATGAACATGTTTGTTAATTTCACGGTGGCGTGAAAAATGTAAAATGAAGCTGCGCGAAATTTAAATGCGCATTATAAAGGAGACTTTGCGGTAGACCGCTATCTAACCGTTCGTGGTCCGTGAGATGGTTTACGTAGCCGGCAAATCATCTTGCGGGCCTGTGCCACCCCGAAATACGGTAGCGAGTTTCCGAGAAGTAGCCACTTTCGGCCCGAAAACCAAAAACCGTTCTCGGTTTGCCATCAAGGTGCCGGCGGAAATCCGTTCTCTGTACAATTATGGAACGGTATTCCCGATCTGGGCCGACGGAGGTTCAGATCATGGCTACATCAGCCACCAGAGAACCGCGCGTGCCGAATGGCGGCCGCTTGTTTGCCGATCGCGTTTGGTTTGCTGGGTACTCTATTAGATATAAATTGTCTGATATTCACAATGTTTTTCTTATAATGACGTTTTTAGTATCGTATTTCCTTAATAAATATTTGATTTTCTTTCCCAAATCTAAAAAATGACCGACAAAGTTCTCCTACCAAATATGGCGAACTCTTATAACTGTGCTTGTTGCGACAAATTGTTATATAGGTATTGGACAATTTGCATACATTTTCAAACGACTTGAAATTTTATGTACGTATTCTAGACATTATTTGAAAGTTACCAGCGAAAATATTTTTCCAAAATACCCAAAAATATACTAAATAAATGAAAAAGAAGACGCGAATTTCACTATACGATCACAAACGGGGTGGGGCCATATTACCCTCCCGAGAGAGAGAGAGTCATCTCAGTCAATACGACAGACGGAGATAGATAGTGTATTCTGTGACGTAGTGGATGTTGATTGGCGCTTTTTAATCGGTGATTACTACATTATAATAGGTCAATGGCATCAGCACTTACTTATCCTTATATTTTACATATTTCCAAAAAATGTGCAGATTGCCCATTGTTGCAACCAGCACAGTAATAAGAGAAATGTGTTTCGAACAGTTAGCTTTAAATCCTGGTCATCTATAAATTATATAGTAGGTATGTCGAATTCGTTGCAAAATTTAAAAATCCAATAGAAAATAGATGTTTGATTTGAAATTTGAGTTGATTGACGCGTAACTCATCTTTAGGCAAGGCATACTATAAGACAATGTTGCTATTTTGTGCCCATTTTTATTTTGTAAGTGTTTTATTATTTTTATAGTGCTGTCTTCTACGTTCGAAATCAAGTATTCTATAAAACATTTTTATAAGATATTCTCGTAAGCCAATTCAGATTTAAATACGTTTGCGACTTGACGGTTTTATTAAAGATAGCTATATGATAAAATAATAAATCTCTTATAAAAATATTTTGTAACGATCTCATGAAGTTCTCGATAAAACCTTAATAAACCAATTATACAAACAATTATTAGACTTAAGAGTTATTCCTTTTATAAAATTGGTGCTATAATATGCAATAAGAGTTCAGTCTCTTACGTTTTATAGAAGGCTTATTAAATGGTCTTCTAGAGAGCTATATTACATGATTATAACACTTTTTTGTCTCTGAGAGTATTTTGTGCCAACCACCGTCACTAAATGATA
This sequence comes from Orchestes rusci, assembly GCA_958502075.1. Taxonomy (NCBI): domain Eukaryota; kingdom Metazoa; phylum Arthropoda; class Insecta; order Coleoptera; family Curculionidae; genus Orchestes; species Orchestes rusci. The sequence continues at coordinate 100,572,088 of OY293303.1, forward strand.
CAGTTGAAGGACCCTAATATATCAGTCATATAGCATTTTAGTTTGATAAGGCACAATCTGTGTTAGTTGGGCGCTTTTTAAACTTTTCAATTTTTCATATGAAAAATATAAGGATTAGTTAGTACTGATGCCATTGATGTTTGAAAAATAAACCTACGACCTACCTCTATTAATGTAGTAATCACCGATTAAAGAGCGCCAATCAACGTCCACGACGTCACAGAATACATTATCTACATACATATGTACATCAAAAATCTAAGTGAAAAGTGTAAAAGGTGTAGCATTAAGAAGCAGACCTACTTACATGAAATTTAGGTTAAACAAAAACCTTTATTTCAAGAGCCGGTAAATATACTTTACATGCGATCTCTTGCTGCCTTCTTGTTTATGGCTCAATATATGAAATGGTTTCCAGATATTACTTCAACAACGAAGACAGTGAAGAATGATCGAAAAATAAAATTTCCCTCTGAATTCTTTCATTCGGTAAAACAGAAATGAACATTTCACGACGGTTGAACAGAATACTCGCATATCGATAAAATATTCCGTGAATTAAGAATAATTAGATATTGCATCCCTGATCAATATGTAACGGAACTGAAAAAACTATTTCAATGAATACAAGGTGTAACACAAGGTGATTTCATACCTTAAATGATTAATCTTGTAACTTATTTTTCATCTGAACCTGACCGACCTTCGTCAATATATCACGTATCAATGGTGAATGCAATAAACATTCTTTAAGTTGATACAGATATAAAATTTCGGACTTTGTTCATGTTGATTTTATTTTAATCACACGTTCCGAGCAGTGGTATCTTTGATGGTCATCAGGTGTAAACTACAACTTATCCTGCATAAATACCCGGTCTAAGTATCTAGCCCTGGAGTTATCTAGAGTCTGGACAAAATCAGTGTACACTTGGCTTGAGATTGAAAATCCGATCAAGAAGCGGATTCCAAAAGATCCTAAGAATTCTGCCATTCTGTTCAAAAAAGAGAGCTTCTAAGAACTTTCGCCTTCTTTAACCTGGCTTAATTTGATGTTGCTGTGATCGCGATCGGCAATTCTCGATCTATTATAGCATTGTTAATTCGTCAACCATCAGTGTCGGTTAAATGAACGCAAAATTGTTGATGAGAGAAAAGAGAAAATTGAAATAATATTTTGACAAAATCGGTTATATCCGGAGTTTTTGAAGTTTTGATGCGGCATTTTTTTGGGAATCGAATAACGAGTTCCAATCAGTCATACCAGTTCAGCTTATAGATTCTAATCAGATTAATAAGCTTTGTCAACAAATTTTTGAACAATAGAGTATTTTCGAATAGAATTTTAAACACGTATTGACTTCAAAATAGTGTTTCTCTTCTGTTAGGTCATGGCCTCGATCATGACTATTAGGCACACGGCTCGGTACAAACAAATTTAAGACGTTGATAAATATGACACATCTTTCAGAAAGCGACTTTTCCAAATATAAGTACAAAAAGTTGGGTTCGTATTTAAAATAAAGTTGATGATGGTTGCGGAAATTCAAAACGTCCGACAGCAATTTCAACCACGCTGTTTCGAAGAGAAAATGTGCCATGAGTTTTTGATTATCTTTTCAAATCAAGGTATCTATAAAAAGGATGACGGAAAAGCGGTTATTTCCAGATATCTCCATAAGGGTCGACTCTACAATCAATTATATCCTGCTTGGAATAAGCAATTTCCGTATAACTACATATTATAATCATTATTTATACGGAGTATTGCTTATTCCAAGGATGAACATGAATTGTAGAATCGGCCCCTAGTGTTCGGAATTATCAAGCGGCATTTCGTTTAGACTCAAACTGCATGCGAAACCTTGCCTTCATTTAACCGATGCCGCATATCTTATGGTTGTCGAATGACCAATACTATCACATCGGATTTGTTTCACCCTGTTTAAGCGTTGAATGAAAGAGCTTTCAATCAACGATTCAAAACAAGTCAGGGACTTGGTAAATGCAATTTGTTTTTGTTTTTCTGGTTTGTCAGAATACTTCCGTCTATGCTGTTGGACAAGCGGTCCCTTGATAATAAAATTATTCTCCACTCTCTTAATTTTTCCAGACATACCTTTAACAGTTGGTATTATCAGCAATGCATTTGTCGTTGTCTGATTTGAATTCCATGTGTTGGAGTGTCGTTCACACTGAGAAATAATATTTATTATACCCAGTGAATAACCAATCTACTGAAGATCTGTACATGGTGATTCATTTTCAGAGTCAGGGTGCCAGTTCTCGTAAACTATTCATCGTAGAGGCTTGCGGCAAAAAAATTTAGAACTAAAACGGCCAAGAGAAATACCTGGAAAATATTTTCAAGTTTCTGAAATGGTCGCAAGGGGCGTAACATCCAACACCAAGTAGAAAAATATGATTTTTTTGGAATTTTGTCCAATGAAAATATATCGATGAGCTCATTTTCGGATTTACTGACTATTTACCTACACTTTTTGTCAAAAACATTTTTTTCTATCTATCATAATAAAGTGGTGGGGGAAGTTCAATTGTTTCATTAAACAAACGGCGTTTTCTCCCGTTTCGCTTGACCGATTTGAACGACCTTGGGCTCATATGAAAGAGCATGATCTGCACTTCAAAAAACTTTTTTGGTTTTGAATTTTTGACCTTCGCCGTCGCCACTAGATGGCGTTAACTGAAATGGTAGCAAGTTTTTGCGTTTTTTTCAAAAAAAATCAAATGTAATGGTATATTCATTTTTATATATTTTAAAAGGGGATACATTTTCCTATAAAAAAAACGCCATCTAGCGGCGACGGCGAAGGTTAAAAATTCAAAACCAAAAAAGTTTTTTGAAGTGCAGATCATGCTCTTTCATATGAGCTCAAGCTCGTTTAAATCGGTCAAGCGAAACGGGAGAAATCGCCGTTTGTTTAATAAAACAATTGAACTTCCCCCACCACTTTATTATGATAGATAGAAAAAAACGTCTTGGACAAAAAGTGTAGTTAACTAGTCAGTGAATCCGAAAATGAGCTCATCGATATATTTTCATTGGACAAAATTCCATAAAAATCATATTTTTCCACTTGGTGTTGGTTGTTACGGCCCCTAGCGACCATTTCAGAAACTTGAAAATATTTTCCAGGTTTTTCTCTTGGCCGTTTTAGTGATAACATTTTTTGCCGCAAGCCTCTACGATGAATAGTTTACGAGAACTGGCACCCTGACTCTGAAAATGAATCACCCTGTACGACAAAGTTGAACAGCTCTGTTATATAAAATTCTTATGATACCTCGTTTTCTAGTAGCAGATGATCAGATTGATTGAGCTATCGCCCTATGTTACTAAGTTTACTTTAGAAAATTGTTTAAACATCCTTTGATTTGGAACCCAAGCTTGGCCATAGTTTGGAATTTACTTTTGCTGAATCAAACTACTTAATATTTGAATCTACCCGAAAATCCAACAATCACATATAATTTGTATTCGACAAAGATAACAATGTATGCTCCAAAAAAAAATCTTTGGAAATCTCATGTCCACACATTTTTTCGCAAATAAATGTATCTATTGAATGGGCATGAAGTATTATTCGTATATATGGAATTCCTGAGAAATTCAGATGCAAATTGGGAGATTCCGAGAACTGCCAAGTGTGTATTTATCATCAAGGGGTCTAGCCTAACCTCCAAAATATCAATGAAAAGATGTACATGTCATGAATAAATATTCGATATCTTTGACCCTTGTACTATTTACTCACCAATTCATATATTATTATTATACCGCAATTTTGGGGACTTGGTTTTCACGCATGAATATGTGTATATAAATGCTAATTTATTGTTAAAACATGATGGTTTAGTCACGGTTCACACATAGTCCTTAACGGCGAATTTTAAGTCGCTGCGTGAGAACAATAGATCACATATTCATTCAATGCATATTTATAATAGAGATTATTTAACAATTGGATTCTGTATATTTATAGATAATTGGAATTGATATTGCCCATCGTATTTGGCGACATTATTTGTATTACAAAATTTGCACTCAAAAAGATAAGAACTTCAAAGATTTGATTGATTCAGGTAATTGGGCACGTTACAGAAATATTCATTATTATTTCAGTCTTCTTCCTCGAAAACATCACTCCGGTTAATCTACGTGAAGTAATTTTTTCCTTAGATATCACGGTTATTTTTAGAAAACCTCAAAACCCTGAGTGGTCCACAAGTAAATATGTTTTCAAGGATTAACGAAAAAATTCTTGAAGAAGATAAATCCCACATTCCCAGCGTGATCTCGAATAAACAAAAACGAAGCACGCATTTTTAACTATGATGTTGAATGAATGTTTGTTTATATAACGATAGAGAACAAAATACTGTTGCTATAATGACTACTTCTGAATTTTGTAAAATGCTGACCAGCTAAATCTCTAATCAATCTAGTATATTGATATGTTTTGACGTAGGTACTTGATAGTTTCAAAGAGCGTTCAAAAATGACTTGAGATTTCTTCAATGGGAACTCACTTGTAAAACAAAATTATAATCATCTCTCGTCGCAAATACATTTCAACACCAACTTCATAATAATAGTTAGTTTTTACATTTTGCAATATGCGTTTGGATACGAGTAACGAGCGGCTTTATCTCGAAAATGGTAAGACCTAGATATTTAAAAAAAGAGGAGTGGGCACGAGAAATTACCAAAATTATTTCGAAGCTCGTTATTCCATCGCCAGGAGATGTAAAACGGCTATGCAGAACCATCAAATTCAGGCTGTATCGGAAAGATACACAATATCTATTAATGCTTACTTTGAAAACGCTATTTCATAACTTGGTTTATACCGGACTATTTTGCTCTATGACATTTTTTCGTATGGGCAAATGCATTTTTCCCGAAACGTTCAACCGATTTGAATATTTTTTGCCTGGTTTGTTCAAACGAGTATTATAAATATGGTCTTTCTAAAAGAAATTCTTTGTCGAACGCTTTAGTCAAAACAAATACACTAGAGGGCGTTATTTCCAGTGTTTATAAATTTTCGCGATTTTTAGATATTATTTTCTTCACGGGTCCTTCGACACCATAGAATTTGCTCAATTTTAGTGAAATATGCATCGCGATATATCAATTTGTATTAATGCTCATCAATCAAATAGTAGTAGGACCGTCTTAATTTTTTTTTTCCAAAAAGTCGCAACAATGAATAGTCACTGCAAACAACGCCTTCTAGTGTATTTGTCATGTACTAAAATATTCAAATCGGTTGAACGGCTCAGGAGATATTGCAATTCAATTATTGAAAGTTGCATTTACGTCCCCCTCTCTTATTATGACAGATACAAAAAAATGTCATGGAGCAGAATAATCCGGAATAACCTAAGCTAAAAAATGGCGTTTTCAAAATTGTAGATCATCGTGTATCTTTCCAAGACACAATGAATGTGATGTTTCTTCATAGCAGTTACGCGCCCAGGCGAACTTCAAAATAATTTCCAGTCATTTCTCTTACCCGATATGCTTATGGAGACTTTTTGATAAACCTCCAGTTTCCAAGAATAGTTGACATAGTAGAGCGTTTTATTATTTTTAGAGTCTATTGGCCCATTACAAATTTTATGGGAGCCGGCTAATTGAATTTTGAATGCTTGAAGGAGCGTCACATAATTAAAAGAAAACCTGATAAAAAAGAAAAACGCAGCCAGATGATTACGGTGGAACAGTAATTGGTTTTAAGGGCTGGTGATGAAGAGCAAAAATAATTAATATTCAAGATATTCTTGCCTCATCACTCTTTATTGAATGCTATGTGAGAAAAATCATATTTTGCAAAGTGAGGATTGTTTTCTTTTCAGAAATGCATTCAATGTGCACTACTATTCAATGTATTTTGAATTTTCATGAATTTTATGATGGCAAAGAAAATAGATTAAAAAAAAAACCATATACATGTGTTAATTATTACAGCCATGTAGCCAGGCAATATCAATCAACATTTTTTGGCAAAATAAAATTGAAAAAAAAACATCGGCCAAATGAGATATTTTTCTGCTGTTCATCAAAGTTATTTTATAATATTTGATGTCTGATTACTGGTACAAAATTCGAAATTACTCAGCGTGACACTTCGAAGTTTCAGGTGGTGATTATGACATAACAAATCTTATACATTCACACCCACATGAATAGACAAAGTTTGGATAAATATAATTTCGGTGATTATTCAAGCACGCATCAAAGATTAAGGGGAAATATTTAAAATAAGTGGTGATTGTGAATAACATAATTCAAAAATATGCTAGAGAAATAATCTTATACGTGTAAATGAATGACCATCATAACATATGCGAGGAAAGTCCTGGGTAAATCCCAGTCGTGTTGATTATATTGTCTGATTAGTATTCTAAACACTTCAGTAGTCTGGCGTCATCAACTATGTTTGAATAAAATTTTTTCGCTAGGATAGAGCTTACTCTTTGAACACGATTGTGAAAGAATCAATTTGATTTTATCATTCTGATATCTTACAATGCAAACAAAACGATTCACGTTGAAAGATGAAATTATTCATTTATCATGACACGTCAAGTGTGAGGCGATGATCAACTAAAAAATCTTCCCCCACTTATAATCTATAGCACATGTTTATTAGTCTGCGATAAATAATCACTTTGCATATAAAAAATATATCTCGACAGGTTCAGATATTCATTTGAATAATTATGAATTTAATCTGACTATTAGGAATCTCCGACAGGCAGTTACGATTTTAACCACATTCTTGATTACCACAAAAAAAACTTGTATAGCAATCTTTCTGTGTTGGTTTTTTCTGTTAGTGTTTGTGCTATACCTTTTCTTGCAGGATATTTCTCAACAAAGTTACATTATTGTATAAGTTAAAATATGCACTCAATCTCTCGACAAAAATTATTGGCTTGATGCTTACTTCAAAAAGTGTTTGTCGTTATCATTAACAATTTTTGACAGTGGTTTTTGAGAAAAAAAAATTCAATAAAAGATTGACATTCTCATCTCCTTGGGTACTACACTAAGTTAAAAATTTTATAGCCGCAAAATAGGTCTGTTTCCTTTTGAATTGAGCGGAGACAATATTTTTTAATCATCATACAGACACTATAAAAACAATCAATCAGAATATTTAGCCAACCCATTTCGCTCCATGAGCGTTAAAGGAACCAAAAATGTCAAATATTCTCATAAGATTCCCATTTCAGCGACAATGATGTGACGACTATGTTAATTCTCGCGGCCTTCAGGTCACAGGCGATCTCAAGACAAACCCAATGGACTTCTTGGATCATATAAAAGGTAAGCATCTCAGGCTGGTCAATCAGTTATCAGTCAATCATTTGGAGCATAATTTCGAAGTTTCCAAATATGAAACTGTCAGTGGTAATTTGCTTTGCTTGTGCAATTTTTATTGCCCATGCAGCAACCGTGTATCAGCCTGAGTTGAAAAGAGAAAAACGGGGTCTTTTGGCAGCGAAAGCCCTCGGCGTTGGAGCTGTAGGTGCTGGACTTCTTGGAGCGGGAGTTCTTGCCAAGGGAGCACTCATTGGTGGAGTTGCCAAAGGAGCACTTATTGGTGGTCTTGTTGGAAGTAAATTGTGAGTAGAATCAATTTACCGATTTGAAATCAATTACCAGTTTTGATTTCTGTTTTGGTGTTTCCTTTACCACTACTACTTTCATTATTATCATCTACAAAAAAAATATCTTGGCAAATACGGGTATATGTGGTTATCTTCACAAAATTGCGTGGATTCACGTCTTTCAGAAATAAAAAACTTTATTTTTGTACATTCACAGTGATTTCAAGATTAGACAAAATAGATACTCAACAAAACAGGTTTATTCCATTGAAGTTCTAATCAATTTGTTTGACTTGGAAACGCTTCTGAAATATTTTTATAAGTTATCATCATAGTGCAATAATCACATCAATTTTTTTCTGTATCAACAAGGAGCACTTTAGTTTGAATCTTAAGTGAGGAGAATATCGCACGTGCTTTTGTGGTAGTGAATGCAAAGAAGTGTATCTTGTCAGATCAGAACTTCTTTTGTTTATACTATTATCGATGATGTCTTGACATGAATTTCGAAAATCAAGTGAACATTTTGAATTGATTTACCCTGGCCCTGGCAAAATTCAAAGTCAAAATGCGAGTTCAACGTTAAATTATGAAATCATTGTTTGAAGGTGAAAGCTATCTTGCATTGACAAAAGTTTGATGTTTATTGATAATAATTTGTTCATTACAGTGGAGGAGGACATGGAGGTGGATACGGAGGTGGATACGGAGGTGGATACGGCGGTGGATATGGAGGTGGATACTCAGAACCAACGGAAGTGCATGTAGTTCATGTGCATGATGTGCATGATGTGCATGATGTGCATGATGGAGGATATGGAGGTGGTTATGGAGGTGGATACGGAGGTGGATACGGAGGTGGATACGGAGGAGGATACGGTGGTAGCTATGGAGGTGGTTACGGAGGTAGCTATGGGGGAAGCTATGGAGGAAGCTACGGAGGAGGCTACGGAGGAGGTTACTCCGACTGGTAGTGAGTATATTCTAGAAGATTTTGATTACTTGATTACGATGTATAGTTGTTGATATTTTTCGAAATGGGATTCGAAAGCAAAGTTTGTTCTATTACCTTGGACAGTTAGATCATCAAGACTGATGATGGTAATCTTTAGTATAAGTAAATACTAGAAATAACTTTTTGTTTTTCTTACAAAGATTTTTGATAAATCATCCCAAACTGAAAAAATCCAAACTTACTCAAACTTACAAAAAATAGCACCTCGTTGGTAATTTTCATTTATTTCTATCAACTTTTTTTCCTAGAAATTCTTATTGATTCATACTACCAAGGAACATGAAACAGCCTGTAATATTATAATAAACTATATATCGCTAATAAGCTTCACCATAATTCGCCGATAGAAAAAATAATGATCTTATTTCTTATTCATAATTTTTTTTTCCAGATGTGTATTTCCCGTTCCAAGTAGATGAGAAGATTCATGTCAAGAGAACAAAGATGCAAATACGCTTAGCTACTATTTAAATTAAATATATGTTTTTGATATTACTCAATTGGTTTCATTTTCGGAACAATGTTTGGTGCCAAAAACTTAGTACTTGCCATAAACTTAACTATATAGGTATGGTGTATTCAACATAAAATATATTTTTTCAATATTCAATACTAAAGTGTGGATAAAATAAAAAAGAGGATTAATAAAAATCAATTAACATTTGAATGAGTTTTAACAACAAATTTCATCACTAGGTAAATGTTTATGATGATATCTGCATATTATATATAAGCAGTATACCTAGTCATCAATTATTTAATCATTTTTAGGGTAGAGTATTCTATTGAGACAATAACTTATTAATCTGTGTCGACAGTTTGGCTGAACGACGTACTATAGTCAAAAATACAATGAGTATGTGAATTTTTCTTTTGAGAATTCTTTCATCAACCTTCACTAGACTACGATGACAGTGAAATATTTTGAACTAATATATCTAAACTGGAAATTGAAAGAACAAAAAATGATTTGATCATGTAAACAGCAGATCGATCTTATTCCATATCAATGATCTGGGAAGCGAGGTGATTCACAATATTGTATACAAACAAGAAAAACACAAAATCAAGTGTCAATACTTAAAATTCCTTAATGTGTTTCTCTGACAAGTTTTTTTTTTCGTTTCATCACAAAACCTTAGCTTGAAAGACGTCCGTCGTATTACACAATGATCCCATAAAACAGATATGCCAGGTTGGAGACTCTGATTTAATATAACAGCAATGAAATGGCAGAATTTTTTAATGGGAATTTTCTCACTCACGTATTTGACAATCATTGTCTCAAGTTTCAGCATGGGTAATTTCAATAACGTAGTTGTGGATGTCAAATGAGCAAAAATAACCACGCCTGCAACTGTCGGAACCGATGGTGGACACACACTGGCACACTGGCACAAACTCAACTATGTCACATGACCCCCTTTCATGTGACACATCATTTGAAAGGTCTCATCGAGTAGATTATTGTGTGAAAAGATCAAGGATTAAACGCATCCGTGCGGATATGACAGCCTGCCAAACTTTTAGTTTTTAAAAATGTCGTTTACATTAAGTTTCAATTTTTTAACGAGCTGACACATCAGATTCCAGAAAAATGATGGTCAACCTGAGCAAAACAGTACAGGTTAACAAATAGGAATGCTGATACAAAGCGAATAAAGAACTTCAAGATGATAAAAAAAATCTGGAAAGCATTTATTAGCATTATAATACTAAAATCTAAAGTAAGATGGAGATACAGTCTCCACACTACCTCGCCACAGCACTAAAGTTTAACCAAATGTGAAAATCTTGAAACGATATGAACCAGTTTTTTGATTATTGTGTTGATTACGAAGTGTTACAAAAATGCTTAATTCGCAACCCCTCGCAGAAAAAATTGAAGCAATTTTTATTTATGGCGGAAATCGTGATTTCCATGAGACGGAAAGAATCTTCAATGAGCGCTTTCCGGACCGTCCGATATGCAGGAAATATCTTCGCGAATTAGTGCGGAAGTTTATCGAGACTGGTAGTGTTCATAGCTTGAAGAATCAAGGGCGACCATCTATTTCGGAAGATAAACAAATTGCAATCATTGGTGAGATGGTGGTAAATCCTGAACAGTCGACTTCCCAGGTTGCAGACATCTGTGATACTTCGTCTGCTTCTGTAAAACGATTGCTGAAAAAACAGAAATTGTATCCTTATACATTTCAAATGGTGCAGCAGTTGACTGAAGATGATCCTGACGGACGTGTGGAATTTTGCGAAATTATGACCGATAGAATAGGCCGAGAACACTGGCAAAATGTTCGTTATTGGAGTGACGTTAATCCGCATGTTTTTAGGGAAACCCTCGGGGAAACCCACACGCAATTTCCCAAAAGTCTAACGTATGGGCTGGCATATTGGGGAACCATATTGTTGGTCCTGTTTTCATTCATGAAAATTTTTTGGGCACCTGTATTTGAACTTGTTAGAAACTACAATAGAGCCTTTGATTGTACAAATACGCCAGAATAATCCCAACGAATTTGGCATGGCACCAATTTTTCAACAGGATGGTGCGCCTCCTCATTTCAGCAGAAATGTAAGGCAGTATTTGGACATAACATACCCCAATCGTTGGATTGGTCGTCGGGGTCCTACCGAATGGCCTGCCAGGTCGCCCGACTTAACACCATTGGACTTTTTTTTATGGAGTTATTTAAAACAGAAAGTATATGCAACCCAGCCAGGCTCTCTTTCAGATTTACAGCAAAGAATTACTGCTTTTTGTCAAAATATGTCGATACTTTCGAAAAAGTCCGTCAGGAGTTCTCAGACAGATTATTGCATTGTTTGGGTAAGTTTGTGTTAGGAGGACATTTTTAACATTTTTCACAATAAAAATTGAAGTATGCTCTCTTTGTTCTTATTTCACGAATTTCTTTATCTTGTTAGTTTGACAATCTGTCATATCCGCACGGATGCGTTTAATCCTATGAAATTTCCACACAATAATCTACTCGATAAGACCTTTCGAATGATGTGTCACACGACTCCCCTTCTTGCCCCCATCTTGAATACTAAAAGTACGTCAGTAACATCAAAAAGTAGTATTTCGACAGCAATAAAAGTATGCCAAGTTTCAAAATTTTTGGTGCACACATTAAAAAAAAAAGGGGGGGGACCTTTTAGAGCCGCACTGTATAAAGATACCTATTATGATACAGAAACACAAAAGGCGTTGAAAAGCGTCATTGCTGAACATCATATTGTATTTCAACTTTCTGCAGAAAATTTCGTGTAGGCCATAATGCTATGATTTCACATGGAAAAACCATAAACTCGAAAAAAGTGAAGCTTGTACCAATCACTTTCCAAATATTTTTCAAAAAGTATTCGGAATAAGTATTTCTGAAAATTCGTATCAACGAAGTGACCCATTTGAAAGCGGGCCACCCTCATCACAAATTAATTTATAGAGCGATTTTGAAGAAGGGAGTCTTTTGAATTTCCTTGCTTAAGAATAGGGAAAAAATAAATAAATAAAGGATGGTCCATCGAATATGTTCCAGCATTGATTTTGGGCATTTAATATCATATAAAAATGAACACTCAGTCACGTCAACTTTGTTTTTGGGAGGGGCACTTATTGGCATACAGGGTGTTACTTAATGATATGTCATAATTTTAAAGGTCATATAAACTTGAGTCTAAGAGGAAAAATAAAAAAAAATAAAATTAAAAATAAATAAATTAAAATGAAATAAAAATGAAAAAATAAAAAAAAGTGTGTTCCTATACTATAATATCCTGTGGCAAAATTCAGTTCAATATCCCAAACCATCTTTGGAAAATATATTTAAAACTGAAAATAAAATAGATCTTTAACAACCTGTATCTTAAAAACCAAGCATTTTAAGACCCAAGTTTATATGAACTTTTCGACTTAAAATTAATCCAGGAACTTCCCCTTAAAATCATGATCTACCGTCAAGTAACACCCTGTATATGCAAACCCTCATCTGCAATTCCTTGGGCACCCCAAAAATTTAAAATGGAGGCCGTTGAAGCACCTTCGACCTTGATTACAACTGCCGTATTTCAAGCCTCTGCTATTATTCCTGTTGATATGACATAGCTTGTCGATTTTTTTTTATTTAATAAATAATTAAGGATTAACTTCTTCAAATGGAGAAGATATGATGAGGGACAAAAGATCAAGCGGTCATATCAACAGGAATTACAGCAGAGGCTAGAAATTCAGCAGTCGAAATCAGGATCGAAGGGCCTTCAAAATGAGGTATCACTGGGACCTCATTTTCACCTATGATTTTAGGGGTGAGTTTCACCTTGACCAAGGGATTGCAGATGAGAGTTTTTCCAAAAGCCCTCTTAAAAAAAGTTGGCGTGTGTGTTTATTATATGACAATAAACGCCCAAGACCAATGCCGGAACGTTTTCTATGGGCCACCCTGTATGTCCGGAAGTGCTTCGTTATAGAGCTTAAGGATGTTGAAGTTGTTTGTTTTTTAATCTTTTTGATTAATCTAAATGATTATTCATCAAGAGTTTTGTCCACAGTATGTCTACGGTACCCCATAGGTATAATGAACCAACATTTTCATTTTTTGACCAAAAGTCACTCTCAAGTGCTGCTTGTTTTGAAAGGTTCATTGCCAGACTTGAAAATTCAAAACAGGGAGTCGAAAAACAAGAAAACGTGAAATACTATTGAGAGGAAAAAAGGTATACCTTCATTTTGTCGTTCAAGAACAAAGTGGCGGATTAAAAAAGATTTTAGATCCTACTCAGCGACTAATTCTAAAATTTAACTAAATCTTCCAAATTTTATTTTTCTGTAGTTTCAAAATTTTATTTCTGATGTATATATTTTAAGTTTATTGCACGTATCCTTTACCTATGTATGACAAAAAATGTAAAATAGGTAAGGGTTACGTGAACTACCATAGACTTTTTCATTTATGCAGACCTGAAAAGAAACTTCATTCAGGTATTTGGCCCTATCGACCTCTGAATGCGATCTAATAGGTGTTTGAAGACAGCTGGACGCTGCGCGCCGCACCGCGCCGCTTTGTCCCAAAATCGCCTCCACTTCACAAAAAAAAAAGTGAAAATCGCTTAATAAATGAAAATGTCATGAGGGTGGCCCGCTTTCAGATGGGTCACACAGTAGATTGCAAAGCATAGCTTAGTAATAAGAATATTTTGTAAGCAAGTCTTTTTGATTGTTCACCATTGAATGTAATGCTTATACAGGGTGTTTACGGTCTTGTGATTTTTAATTTAATGTTCTTTTCTACACGTTAAAAGAATATGATTAACGCTAAAACGCCTTAGCAAAAGTCGAATAATAATAATAATAATAATAATTATAATAATAATTATAATCATAATAATAATAATTCATGGATACGTCAAGCGAAACTTTGCGTTCAACAACAGGGCGATAACTTTGAACAACTGCTGTAAAGCAGTAATTTTGCAATTTAGTGTCATCATTTTTGAAAATAAAATCGTACAAAAAATTCATTATCTCTCTTATTATTCAACTTTTGCTAAGGCGTTTTAGCGTTAATCATATTCTTTTAACGTGTAGAAAAAAACATTAAAGAAAAAATCACAAGACCGTAAACACCCTGTATAGTGCGATCATTTAACAATGAAAAGTGAGATCAATTTTCCCAATCTGAGTTATTGTCAGGTTGTCATTGTAACTAGCAGAATAATTTGACGATAATTGGTGTCTTTCTTGAAAGCGATGCATTTTCTCGATGTGAATAAGGAGTTTTTTTTAATCTAAATTAATCAACGAACCTAAACAAAAAAAAATAAAAGGCGTATCAAAGTTTAGGGAATTTTATGAAAGGGGTGGTACGCACCAGGCTCCAAAGAGTAGATTGAAATATCGCGAACATTTCAGAATTTCGGACCTTAGGCAGTGCGTATATTGTCCAAGTTTCATCTAAATTGATTTCACCCGTTTCGAAGCTATCACGGAAAAACGTTCATCAGGATGTGACTTCAAAGTACGAATAATTCCGAATGGAAAGGTCGTACGGAAATATTTTATAGAACATTCAAGACCTATTTTTGCCCCAACTAACCGTCTCTCAAATATCTTCCATTACTTCCGGAACACCCTGTATATCTAACAATGCATATTGGGGTTAAATCTCGGGTCAAATTGACTGCCTACTCCTACTACATCACTTCTCTAAAGAAAAGTATCAAATTATCAATGTCATTACCTAATATCACCTAATATCTCTCATTTTCCGTTGCATGGGCTTTGATCAGGTTACTCCTTGTTAACGATGCGATGGTCGAATGAAGGATAACAAGTTTCAACGGTAGTTTGTGAACAGATGCATCAACTATTATTGATAACATCCGGTTATCACTATCACTTCGAATTTACCATATTATTATATTATCGGCGCAAGGACATATTATAAAACCTTCTACAAATCATAAGCTTCTAAAAGATACCTTGACCTTCTGCGATACGAACCACGAGACGAATTCAACAATTTGCCAAACGTGGTTCCTTGTTCATGGTTTTTCGTGAATTTTTGTCTGAGTAGTTTCCGACTATTGATCATAAGGTCAGCTGTCAAAGAACGTGACCAAATATTTTCAAATCTATACATTGAAAAAAATCATTCACATAAAAGGAGAAATACTCGTCTTTTTCATAAATACGTTTTGACATGATTACTATTTGTTTGAGTATTTCCATCCCTTATTCGGGTTCATCCTACTGCTAATTGGTGAGTTAATAAAAGTAGACAATTTAGAAAGGTACAATATTGTGTATACAGGGTATTTTACAATTGTTGTGCCAAACCGGTAAGGGTCGTAGAGGTCTTCAAAATAAGTAAGTTTACTTGATAGAACCTGATTTTCTTGATCAAAGATAGAACCCTATTCGAAAATATAAGCCGATTGGGCACCATGGAAAAAAATAGCGATTATTATCAAGCTCCATGATACGGCCGTTGTCATCATAACTGAGTCTCCAAAAAAAATCTAGAAAGGATATAGCCAAAAAGATTTTGAATACTAAAGTCTTACGGGAAGTTTTGGAGGATTTTCAGCCTTCGAAAGAAGACGAGAAAAGTAAAAAAAAAAACTGGACAAACAAGAAAAAAACACAAAACGAATTGATAAAAATACTATCTCATTAAGTGAAGATGATGGAGCTCATAGACACCAATAAGTGATGATGATATAAATTCGAGGATGTCGAATGCTTTTTTTGTTTAAGCTTGTATGCTAGGAGAGAATCATGGATTCATGCACTGTGTATACATTTTGTTTTGGTCAGAACACTTTTTTTTTTTGATAAATATTTATCAAAAGTTATAATAAGAGCATTATGCAAATATTGTGCATCTATTTGCTCCAGATCGAGCTTCAGATGTTCGTAATATCGGATAGCGTGGTATTCAGAACCCTCACTATCCGAAAAATTTCACACTGTATAATATGTAATGGCTATTTTTGTTTATTTTTTTAATTTTTGGAAATTGAGCTATCCAGCACTGTCAA
Source organism: Orchestes rusci (assembly GCA_958502075.1). Classification (NCBI taxonomy): domain Eukaryota; kingdom Metazoa; phylum Arthropoda; class Insecta; order Coleoptera; family Curculionidae; genus Orchestes; species Orchestes rusci. Next base: position 100,588,292 of record OY293303.1, read on the forward strand.
ATCAAAATAAAAAGGTTTTTGAATGACTTTTGAAGAAAAACACTGTGCTATAGATGACTGTTGTTTTTACAAGTTGAAAGAAAAAAGTATCTGGCATTTGGCCACTTCCCTGTACCTATGTATGTCTCAGTAGGTTGGAATAGTGGTAATAAAAAATTTAATCCTCATAAAAGTTCTACATGTTCTAAAACTAAGATCAATTATGGAATATCAAATATTTTCAGTCGTTTACGAGGTTTTTGGAAAAATATGAACTTTGTTCAAGAGTAACCTTCATTTCTGACAGCATAGAAAATTAGTATTTCAAAAATATTCATTAGAACTGGAAACCTCGTTTATGTTATGTTATTCAACTCATTTACATCAAAAACTTTTTTTGAAAAAACGGGCCTACAATAACAATGCATTCACGTGTTTGAATTGCCAAATTAGGAAACGATAGGGTTATCATGTTTTCAATAGTCTCGAGAAATTAATGTGTTTTGAAACTTTTAAATGTAGAAAAATAATAATTGGTAAAAATTGACAAATTTTAATTTCAAACTGTGAATGGGTATAAATGCATCAACGACGTTTTTAGTTCTGATCAACGTTTTCCAATAACAATTTTCAATACTGTCAAGGTACCTCATTCATCTACTCTTGAGGAAAATTTCATTTATTTTTGACAAACCTCGTATACCTCTAATAGAATTGATATCCGATGATTGTATTTTAGATTTTTCAGCATGCAGAACTATTTATGAGCATTAAAATTAATTATCGAAAAGTTATCCTGTATGATTCCAACTCACGAAATACTGTATAATTAAAATTTCACATTATGTGTCGACGATGTAAGGGTTTGCCAAGAGTTTGAAGTTACTTCAAAATGACATATGTATCATTCAATCATTACCCCCAATACCCCAACTATATGATCCAAAGATAGATCGTTTTGAAGGACATCGAATCCTTCATATACATAGTTTGAAGCTACAGCGTGAATTAATTATCGTCTCAAAAGTAGGATCTTATGATGACAGCAACAAAAATCTGGTGCAGAATAGGGTTGTTCCAATCACCCACAAAAACCACTTTAGAACGGTTTTTTCCAGTCAGTCAATTCATTCGTCAAATGTCCTACTTATGAATAATGATCCCGTCCACTGGAAATCACTGATTCTGGGACGGTTCTATGGAAGTTGGAATAAACCCAATAAGAGCAAGAGGTCAATTTTCTTTTTTATTTTTTATTTTAATGAGAGCTGGATAGAAAGGATTGAGAATAAAAAGAGCTGCCTCCAATTCAAAAATCGCCCAGTCCAAACGATTTTCTCTTTATAAGCTCCAACTATGTGATCTTGGCCTAAATTTTCATGAGCCCACCCTTGGGTACTTACTTACTTGTTGAAACCAAATATCAGAAAGGAACAGCTGCAAAAGAAACGGTGACACCACTTTTGTAGTCTATATCTATCACAAAAACCTTCAAATAAAGGCTGACCAAAAACTTCGACCATGGGACGTCGGACGTCACGTTTTTACAGCATCTCAAAGTAAACGAGACTTTCAAAAATGTCGGTCTTGATGAAATAATATATTTCATTAACTCCGCCTAGGTGAGGGTATACCGCCGCGTGGTATTTGTGTTGCTAGGTGAAGATACCTAGCCTAACATCACGCGGCCTTGAAGCCGTCACCTAGCTGGTCCCAAGCCTAGGAAAAAAGGAGGGGGACAGGAATGTCATGTGGGAGCTCGGGGACTAAAGCCGCGTCTTTCCTTCGCCGATGAGGCGGAATCCCATAGATGCCGATCCGGTAAGTAGCGGCGTAACAACTTGGGTTTACGGCAATTTCCCTAGGCCGTCGTAGTTAGTACAGGGGCCCACTCTTATCTAGCCGATGTAGAGGGCTGCCCCATCAACAGGTGTTAAATCTCAACTTGGGTAGTAGTGCCAGGTGGCACCTGGTCAGGACCCTGCTGCTCGAGTTGGGGGTGATACAACCGCGGCTGCCGGACTTCGTCACTGGGGCAAGCACATTCTTCCACGAAGCCGGGGTTGGAGCGGTGGGGAAAGTGAGCTCTAACATGACATCAAAACCAGACCACACCTACCTTTAACTGACACTACCTTCATGGAGACCGACATACTTACGAATAACCCACCCCCCAATCATCATGGAAAACGATACTTACTCTTTTTCAGGTAAAAAATCGCCAAAAATCCTGGCCCCAAAAGTCCAAGCGCCACTGAAATGGATGTGACCCCACCCATGGAAGAGGCGCCCTCAGTCGTATTGGCAATTGACCACGAGACTGAGTAAGCTGAACTACCAGAGGCTTAAGCTTCAGGCAGTAGCCGCTCTATGGCGTCCGGCACTTCAAGGGCTCACGCTCCAGATGCTCGTCCGGCTCTCACGCCAGGACAACTGCAACAGCTCAAACTCAAAAGAAAGCTGCGGAAAAACCGTAAACGGACCGAAAAGCGTCATGAGGAGCGTAGGCGGAGAAGAGAGGAACTGCAGGCTGGCACCAGCCAGCAGACCACCTTCCTTGCTACCAACGCTACAACGGCGGATGGCGAGAATCCTCCTGGGCCCGCAAGGGCTGAGAGATCTACCATCAAGAAGGCCCATAGGAGAGGCCCGATATCAAGGGATGCTAGAAGGGTAGCTACGCCGCTTACGCCCATCAAGCTTCCGGAGGGCCCAGCATCCACTAGGGAAGACCCAGAGCCCACCCCACCCAGGGTCCCGGCAGATGGAAAGAAGAGGGTCAGAAGTGAAGAAGTCCACGCCTCACAGAAGATCGAAGAGACCCAGAGGGGGTGCTTCTTCGGAGGTTAGGCGATTAGCCGGGTAGGTCACCTCTTCTGAAGAGTTGCCCCATATCGGCGCCGGCTTCTACTGAGGACCCCTCGACTGGCTCTTACCGCTCGGCAGTCGGAAGGGCTAATGAGGTCGTCATCCTCCCCGAGGGAGACGACTTCATAGTGCACCCAGAGGAAGCGGAAGCGATTAGGAGTCACCTTAGCGAGCAGATGAGATTGACCATGGCGGGTTCCTCACAGGACTCCCGAGGTCACGAACTCCGCTTTCGCAACTCTGGGTTACAGGAAAATGGCTGCTTCCTGGTCACGGCGGAGGAGGAGGCCTCACGAGACTGGCTGGTGACGGAATGTCCGCAACTAGTCAGGGGAGACCGAACCTTCAGGGAATACCGTGCCGCTGACGCTCCTCGCTACCTTCACCTTAAAGAGGAAGGACAAGCCAGTAGTAGGGCCCATCATGGAGATGCTAGATCTTCGAAACAGGTCCCTAAGTGTCACAAACTGGCGACACCTAGCAGCAGAGGGTAAACCAGGGGAGTGGCGACTCGTTTTCCGAGTTAATCGGGAAACGGTTAAAAGGCTGGACGCGGCAGGGTGGACCATGTTCTTCGAACTGGTCTCACTCAAGGTCTTCAGGGTTAGCACTCAACGGAGGCCCGCTCTGCCCTGCCCCCACGTCGGCAGCCTACAAGCCCCCGGTGGAGGAGCAGGCCACAGGTCAGTAAAGCGTGGGCCCCGTCCATCGTACGCCTCAGAATTGACACTATAAGGATGAGTCAAATCAAACTCCAACATAGCCGAGATGCCTTCGCCAAACTTGCGAGCATCATGGTGGGAAAAAGGGAGGAAATTGTACTAATCCAGGAGCCTTATTATTTCAGGGAAAACATCAGACGTCTCCAGGTGACCGGCATGAACACCTACGCCGGCAACGGAGGACTAGATCGACCACGGACCTGTATCATGGCATCCAAGGAGCTGCTGGTAACCCACCTACCCCAGCTGGGCACCAGGGATGCCACCGTGATCCTTCTAGAATACAAACTCCAGGGAACGATACGTAAGTTGTTTTTGATAAGTCTTTACCTTCCGTACGATACTGTGCTTTAACTCCCCACGGAGGAACTTATTAAAAGCGTTGAGTACACAAAAAAGTCAGGTTTTCCCGCTTTTATCGGCTGCGACGCTAACGCACACTGCACTATCTGGGGCAAGCAATGAAACCAACACGAGAGGTATTGCTCTTCTAGAGTTCCTCACAGCGGAAAACCTTGAAGTCGCCAATAAAAATGCGGAGCCGACCCTCGTTAATCGCGTCAGGCGTGCGGTGATAGATGAAACGGTCGTGTCGCAAAACTATTTGTGTAAGGTGAAAAACTGAAGTGTTACGAACGACATAACAATGTCAGACCATAGGCTAATCCGCTTCACGCTAGAGGCGGAAGAAGAAACTTTGCCTCTCAAACGGAACCCGAGATCAACCGACTGGGATAAGTTCAATAACTGTCTAAGTGAGACCGTGGGTACCGGAGACCGGCATATAACCTCCAAGGAGGAACTGGATACGGAGATAGATGCCCTTAACAAGGCAATCTTGACCGCATTCGAAGCATCCTGTCCTCTCAGGAAGGCGAGAACCAAAAAAGTCCCATGGTGGAATGATACTCTAGAGCGGCTTAAAAAAGACGCCATGAGGTCGCACCGCCGAGCTCTCAAGAGGGGTGGACAGCTCGAATGGGACACCTTCGTTGAAGTCCGGAGGAAATTCAAATCAGAGGTAAGAAGAAGCAAGAGGGCTGCATGGCGTGGATTCTGAGGGGAGATCGAATCTTTATCAGAGTCGGCGAGACTCATGAAGCTACTCGGCTCAGAGAAAACAACAGAGATAGGGCTGTTGAGAAGGGAAAATGGCACATGGACTAACAATAGGGAGGAAACACTACACCTACTCCTCCAAACTCACTTTCCGGAAAAAAGCAACAACAACTCCCCCTTACTAGCTCTCCCCCTATCCTCATGACTGACTGGGATACGGCGAATAAGATCGTCATCGACGAATCCATTGAGTGGGCGCTAAGTGAGTTTAGTCTATACAAGGCAGTAGGACCTGATGGGATTTTCCCGGTGATGATGCAGAGAGCCGAGCCTCTGCTAAATCCACTCAAATCCATCTTCCGAGCCAGCATCGTCTTGGGAATCGTCCCAGATCGATGGAAAACCGCTAAGGTGGTATTCATCCCAAAGGTTGGTAAGGAAGACTACGGACTACCAAAATCCCTGTTTCACCGACGGATCAAAGGCCAACTCTAAGGCTACAGGAGCCGGAGTATACAGACAAGACAGGAATGCCGGGGAGGCTTTCCCTCTCGGAAAGCTCACAACGGTCTTCCAAGCAGAGGTTTTTGCTATCCTGGCGGTAGCAACTAGGAAAGAGGTTCAAAGGGGAACAGAAGATTACATAGTTATCCATTGTGACAGTCAAGCGGCACTGAGAGCATTATGCAAGCCAAGGATCAGCTGCCCGCTGGTTCAAGAATGCAGTGATGCTGTGCACGCCCTAGGCGAGAGCAAGAAAGTCAAACTGGTCTGGGTACCGGGACATATGGGCAATTTCGGAAACGAACGCGCGGACGAGCTAGCCAGACTAGGCTCTTCATCACCCCAGCCCGGTCCAGAACCATACTTGGGCCTGAGTAAACGACTGATTTCCGAAGCCCTGAATGAGTGGGCTTGGAAGAACACAGTCAAAAATTGGAGGAATAACACGACTTGTAGGCAAGCCAGAGAGATAATCACACACATCAACAAACCAAGGACGGCCCAATTGCTGAACAAGAGTGGGAAGGCACTGAGCACCATCGTAGGCATTTTGACAGGACACTGCAAGCTCAACCGACACTTGCATTTACTAGGAATAGGCGAGTCACCCCTATGTCCCTACTGTAGAAGAGCGGAGGAAACCACCTACCATCTACTGGAAGTCTGTGATAGTTGGGGTCGCCTGAGGAGGAGGGTCCTAGGAGCGGCAACCATTCCTTGGGTGGAGTTGGGGGACCTGAGCTGCTCCGCTTCACAATGAAGACAGGACGACTGGAGTGAAGAGGGTTGAAAGCACGGGGTTGGCAAAAAGGGCCACTAGGCCTACTCGCCGGGCTTTTGTCCCCCCACCCTTACCATTACCATCACCATATATTTCATTGCTCGGAATACTTGGTAGGGGTCCGGCAGTGCAACTTTCTTTTTTCAATGAGAGTCGTGAGATGACGCCAATGGAGATGATTGCGGCGCGGCAGTGCTCTTGAAAATATGGCTTTGGACAAAGTATGGTTCCAGCAAGATGGGGCCACGGCCAACACATAATGATTTCGATGGCTGTTTTGAGGGAAAATTTTCCAGGGCGACTCATCTCCAACAGGGGTGACGTAACTTGGCCCGCACGCTCGCCAGATTTAGCCCCATGTGATTTTTTCCTGTGGGGCTACCTTGAATCTCAAGTCTATAACAACCGTCCTGCAACTGTGGAAGGATTGAAAGCCAATATTCGTCACGAGATAGCCAATATATCGCTTGCAATGTTCGAAAGAGGTGGATCAACTTCAGAATTGGGCTACAGCAAGGCATCGACAGCAACGGTAGACACTCAAATTTTTTTTTAAGACATCTTGATTTCAAACATTCCATGTTATTGCTTAATACTAATAATAAAAGAAATTAAATGTTCAATTTATATAAATATTTTTTGCCTTTAAAAAAAAAAGTTTCAATGCCGGACCTGTATTTCCGATATTCTAGGAGACAACATGGTTTATTGCTGTCCCCGTTTTTTTCTTTTCGCGCACAAAGTGTACAGGGTTTTTCTTTATATATTGACACGCCCCTTATCTTTTTGTTTAGCGTTTCTGGAAAAAGTGTCTCGGATAAAAGTTTGATGATTTCAAGTAAATTTTTTATAAAACTCTATTTCGAATATACAGGGTGCCTGAGAAAGTCTGGACGTGGTCCAACTTTCTTATTTCAAATGAGAACCCTACTTTTTTATTTGATTTTGATATTCTCCTGAGAATTCTGAATATTTTTTATGTAGGGGAGAGGCAGGCAAGATGGCATGTCGGGTTAAATGGCATACCACATGTTCTGCAGAAACCACGACATTCAAAATTTCGAAACTCACAATACAATGCTTATTTATGTGGCAGCAGTGAGCTGACGAAGTTATGTGAAGGCTGCGATGGCAATTCACGATTTATTTGCAAAAAAGTGGTTAGAACGTGTTGAACTCCGAGCTATGCTCTGACTTTTGACCTGTTTTACTGATACTGATAGTAATTTCAATCACTTTTTTTACGCAAGCAGAATCCTCTTTTTTTAAGCTTCATTTTGACATACTTATTGACACAAAACGTGGTGAGGAGCATTCATTTTCCAATGAATTTTGTAAAACCCGTTGATAGGGCAAGTTGGCACATATGACGGCTGGGCAGCATGGCATGGTATGCCATCTTGCCCAATAGATGATAGCAAGCTATAATATTGTGGTTCCAGATGGTGTACTCTTACAAAAGGAAAACGCATAGAGAAAAGCACCAATGTTAGAGTTTTTTTTGTTAGTATTTGTGTTTTCTCTGATAGAAGCGTTGTTACAAATATATGTATTTGGTTTTTGTTTTTTTTGTTTCTAATGAAAATAGATTTATATCTATCAAATGATTTGTTTTTATTGAAAATACATTTTTGAGAGCTTGTTTTGCTTTTTTTACTTCATCAGGTCTCATATTTTAAGGTAAGCCATTTTGCTCGACATGTGCGGGCAGAATGGTTTTTGAATACTTCTGGTTATTTGATTTTTCTTTTGTTAATTGAGTGTTTCAAATTATTTCCACCCCCTAAAATCGATAACAAACATAACTGGTTGAAAACCAATTTTCATGTTTTTCCTTTGGTTTTATCCATATAAAAGATATGATTTTTCAAAAGATTGTATGCCATCTTGCCTGCCTCTCCCCTAGCATTCCCTATACCTAAAGTTGACGTATAAAAAAATATTGACCTCGAAAAAGTGCCTGGTTTTAATGTCTGATAGATTTTTTGGCAGTGTCGTTAAAAATTCCTCACACAAATGGGAAAAAATGTGATATTCTTTAAATATACTATCAAAATAACAAAAATGCATACAGGTTGATGCCACTTTGTTCACCTGATCTCCGCATTTTTTATTAAATTTTAACTTTTTCGAGGTCAATATCTTTTTATACGTCAAGTGGCATTCCCTATACCTAAAATTGACGTATAAAAAGATATTGACCTCGAAAAAGTTGCAATTAGATAAAAAATGCTGAAATCAGGTGAACCTGTGACCATTTCTGTTATTTTGATAGTATATTCGAAGAATATCACATTTCTACTCATCTGTGTGAGGAATTTTCAACGACACTGCCAAAAAATCTATCAGACATTAAAACAATCACGGTAACCGGGCACTTTTTGAGGTCAATATCGTTTTATACGTCAATTTTATGTATAGGGAATGCTACATAGATAATATTAAGAATTTTTAGGAGAGAGAGTAGGGTTCTCATTTGAAATAAGAAAGTTGGACCACGCCCAGACTTTCTGAGGCGTGGCAAATGCGAAATGAAGGTTTTTGAAAAATTTACTTGAAATCATCAAACTTTTATCCAAGACACTTTTTTCAGAAACGTGAAATAAAAAAGATAAGGGGGTGTCAATATATAAAGAGAAACCCTGTACAGTAGGTTTTCCAGCCTCTCTGACAGAAGAAAAGAAAAGAATTCTTACCAAATTTTAAGCATGAAAGGTTTTTAAATGTCACTTTACTTTCGAAATACACGCATTGATTTAAATTTCAAATCAATGGATACACGTCGTTGAAATAAAATGTGATGCGTTTACTTTTTATTAATAATTAATGACAAATAATTTTCCAGTTATATTTATTGGTAGGTACATATGATGAAAGGTTTGAGTAATTCACTTTGTGTCCATTTAGGACTTTCCAGTTAGTTATAATTGCCAGAGATCTGGGTAAGAAGTAGCATTTTGTTTGGAAAAGACCTTAACCCTCGACAGTAGGGTAAGTAGTTATTGAAGTTGTATTGGTGTATCTGCGAGAAAACTATCGAGAGTGAATTATGCTTCGTCTCTATTCTCGCAAAAAGTGATTAAAATACCTTCAAGTTATTCTCTAGAAAGCTTGCTCAATTCTTTTTCAAATTTCTTATCAAACTTATCATGCTTCACATAGCAAATTCGAAAGAAAGTTTCCATATTGCATTCAGGCGATTCATCATTAGAGATACACATAAAAAAGAAAGATGCACGGAGGAGGTAGATTGGTAACACTCAGCAACAATCAAACGAGTTTTGTTGTACTATAGTTTTATTCATATATAAGTCAAAATTCAATAACATTTACCAAGAATTATATCAAAGTTCCTTGATAAAAAGTCATCACTCTATAGTCTACAAAACAAACTTGAGTATGTACAAACAGAAGTAAACAATTATTGGAAGGCTATATCGACTATACACCTGCCGGCAAGTCCATTTGTCGTAACATTTCATTTTAAAATAGCAAATGGGAGTATCATGTCATTATCTTAAGGACCAATGAAATGATACTGTTAGCAGCCACTTGCAAAACTATGTTTTTAAATGAGTCTTTGTTTCAGAATTTCATACTCAAAATCAGAAACTCAGAAACTCAATTTTGTTAACAGTGCATATTTGTTTGTGCTTTTAGTGAGGAAAGTGATATTCTTGTTCGTTCAATCATGCAAGAACTTTCATTGTTCACCATTAGTTTATGAATAATGCGTATAGAAAGTTGATGGGACATTAAAGATTACTTTATGCTTATCAAGAATATTCCTTTAAGAAGACATCTACACTCATTATTGAGGTTAAGGCTTCCACATTTCTCGTGGCAAGGCCTTATCCGCTTTTTGATAACTATTATCAAACAAGGCTCAACAAAAACCTGATTTTTCGTTTATATTTATCAAAAAACGAATGAACCAATGTGAAAGACATTTTAACATCCATTTAGTCACAGTAAATATGTACCCACAATCTATGAAATCTACTTATTTTCATTACAAGGAAAACAGAATTTGAGGACAAGATCAGAAGAAGTGATCAATCATTATCCAACTTTTTTTCTAACTTTATTATGTTAATCAAATCAACAACACGTTCCGGAATTTTCAACTGGTTCTGTATAAGTGATGGTTTGATTGGTCATTGTCAAATTGATAGTACAAGCACTTCTGCTGCCTACCAAAATACACTACCCCTAAAGTCAGTTTTTCAAAATTTGCATACTTGTTGGTTTATCAACCTGTGTGAATATATCACATTCCAGAGTCTTAGCCTAAATGTAAATTTAACAAAGTCGAAATATATCCTCCAACAAATAGTGCGTCCTTTTTTTGTGAGTTTGTGCTACAGTAGGAATGTTTCCAGTTATGTTTAACATAGTATACTAATTAGCTAACATACAGGATGACCCGAAAAAGTGAGCATCGTTTATGATACGTGTAGAATATACTGAAATAATAATGTTCCTCATGTACATCATACCTTTCGTACGCAAATACGGACCCTTGAAGGACGACAGTTGAAATCGCATACTCTTCACTAACGGCGTACTTAGAATGATTTGGACATACTTCAATGTATTATAAATAGGGTTGAAACTTATTTCTGGCCCCAGAAACAATCATGAACATTTTTATGATCACCTGTCGTCTTTACTCCAGACTGCAAAGAAATTGTTTAAAGAGACAATTATTAGTGATCGATATACTACAATGGCGAGCAAAAAGTTCAGTTAACTTGTCACACAAAATTGAGGATATTGGAAAGAAAAATTAGAAACAATCACAATGTCGAAATAATGGCTCTTATAGACTGTGAAAATTTTGTTTCCAGAGTAATGTTATTAGTTATATTGTGTTATTTTTCATCAAAAAGTCACTGTTGTTATTGCAAGAATGGCATAACATTGACATGATTCAGAGTATGCCTTGAAGCAGTCGTCAATGCCAGGGGAGGTAATACACATACCTATACACTTTTTTTTTATTCCAAATAGCATTTCTTTCGAGATGTGAAATTTTTGTTCTTTTTAATAAACCTTTTGGTTCATTATTGAATGTTAAAGTCACCGCCACCACTAGACCAATTATTTCGAAATTAAATTTAGTTCTATGTCTTTTTTCAATTTTTCAAGTGACCCAATTTTTTTGCTCGCCTATGTATAATAGACCGAGCTATGGAACAAGCATCAGGAATATATATTATCATGACATAAAAGGTAGAAAAAACCGACTTTACCACGTCATTGAACACAACTCCTAGTGATATTCCATCATGTTTGCTCAACGGAAATATAAGCGGTTAATTTGTTATCAACAATCGAAGTCAAATTTGCCATTTTCTTCCGTTTTTTCATTATAGAATCTAAACTATTAGAGCAATCAAAAAAGTATCGATTGTAAAGTTGTGAAGAATGAAAAAACGAAGAAAATGAGCACTCAGAAGACTTCAAAAGTTGAATAGCAGACAAGGAAAACCGGAAAAAACTATGCATTTTGCAAATATGAACATATTTCTCCGCTGTTTTTGAAGTTGTAGAGATGTCTCTTCGAAACATGACAGCCCTTAGTGTGCTCTTACAATAATAGGCCAAATAGTTCTTTGACAATTGACACTTGAATATTTTCTTTCCCTTTTTCCAAAGAGCTCTGGATGCTTGGCGGTTGGTTTTTGGAAAAGATTTGGAGTAATATTCTACAAACCTGTACTTCGATTTTGAATAAAAAAAAAAGAGAAACATATAAAAGAGGCATCCAAACTTGATTGTGAACGGTCGAGCGCATGCAATCTGCAGAGTGGAAGGGGAAGCATTCACCTGAAATGATTAAAGATACCTATTTCCTTTTCACTCAGCCTGCTTCGGACGCTTCACGCTCAAGTTCATCAGCCTTTTTCATATGGTTCTCATGACATTCAACGCAAAATCGAAATACAGGTTTGTAGAATAATTCTTCTGGTTTCCGAATCTTTTTTAAACATAATGATTGGACTAACAGCCGAGCATCCAGAGAAAAGAAATATTCAAAACTATTTGATCGCCAGAAACCAAAATTTTCCTAATATAAGAACACACTAATGACTGTTATGACGCAAAGAGGCATCTCTACGTCTTTAAAAACAACGGTGATATGGATATTTGATTAGTGCATAGATTTTTCCGGTTTTTTCTTGACTACTGATCAGCCTAGACAGCTCACAAAATGCTCATATTTTTTTTTTTTCATTCTCTACAACTTTCCAACTGATACTTTTCTGATTGCTCTAATAGGTTACATTCAAGAGACAAAAAACGGAAGTAAAACTCAATTTTAACACTTCAATTATTAAAACATATTTCAGGCGAGCAAACATGATATAATATCACTAGAAATTGTGATTGATGACGTGGTATAGTTGATTTTCTTCTGGTTTTTTTCTCACGAAAAAATCCCTTATTCTTGGTCTACTAGTATCATTTATATCAGTAGGGATATGATACCTTCATGATTTGTTTTAGAGGAATTATTTCAGTATCTTCTATTGATTCCCAAAGTCCAAAATAACGGGCTGTATAGCAGTTTTTTTTACAACCAAATGGGTCTGCTGAATGAAAAGTGTGTGCTGGTAGACGAAATAATTTATTTTGAGCTTAAAGTTCTAGTACTTTAGCGACAGAAGCGGAAAAACTTGATCGTTTCATCAGACAGTCTGTCAGTACGGTCAACGATTTATTTTTTCTGGCTTTTCAATACTATTTCTCTTTATGTTGTTAAATATCTCGTCCTATTTTATTTTAACACAACTATATAATATACCCTCACATGCATCTTACACATCAAAATTAATTACAGAAAAATAAAATTTCACAAACTTTGGCACTGGAGCTGCAATACTGGTAGTAAAGTAATTACAAAACACGAAAAAATGAGTGCAAACAGGCACTCTCTTTTATTATATATATTTGGATTTTTGATGGAGCAAATACCTACAAGTGGTTGAGGAAAAATCAGAAATATGAATGGATAGCGAGAGCTACAAACCAAAAACAATCAACCAAGGAAATATATGGAGAAAAAGTGACAATTGAGAATGAATGTTTTCCATGTTGTCAGGACGAGACTTTCAAGTGAGCTATAGATGGTACAATCACATATGGGTGGAACTCTTGAGCGAGAACAAACAACCGTTAGGATTATTGCTTAGCCTACTATCCTCATTCATCGACCAATATTGGACAATATTTTATGCAACTTTCTGAAATGTACATAATCACAACGCACCAAAATGTGGAGATAATAGGCCTGAGAGAAAATTCTCATTGAGCTTACGCTTACGACTCCTCGGCCTCTTCTCTAAAAAGATAGGTTGTCCAGTAGATGAAATTGAACAACGCGAAGACCAGAGGAAACGTTATTCTGGATATGACATCAATGCGTTTAGATCTAGTCGGAAATTTTGACAACCAAGACCTACAGAAATTTTTGCAACAGTTTGGTCTTGGCTGCATATGAACCTCACAATGAGCTTTCTCTAACCTCATGGAATCACCAGGAGTGCGTACTAAGGGTTTCTGGAGCAAAGGAGAAGGATTGTTAGCATCAATGTGATTTTGAAGGGATCGATGTCTTACCATAGCAAAAGTTGCATTACTATCGGTATCGATCATGTCAGAAGCACCGTCTAACGATTGAGCATGTTCTAATTCAACCTGTCTGCGCTGTTTCTTCATATTTTCGCGATGCATATCAGATCTTGATGCATAATTTACCAACGCGAATTCCAACAGAGCCCCAAATACAAATGTCAAACATACTCCTGTCCAAACATCAATAGCTTTTGTATAAGATACCGGTGGTAAAGATGCGTTAATTCCTGACGTCTGCGTTGCCATTGTCAGCAAAGTTGTAACTCCTGTAAGTAGGTAAGTGGTTGAATCAATCGAGTCTTATAATATTTTGAACTTTTGTCTAAAAAGTTTATGAGAACGCATGCTTTTGAATTTAAAATAAATAAAGTGAATTGACAAAAATTTCTGTACACATTTTGAGGGCACAATATACATTGATTCTATCTACACACAACGTCAAAATGCTTGGACCATCTGATATTTCATAAATTAATATGTTATTTGGCGGAAACAAAAAAAATGTTTGTTCATTACATCATTAATTACCAATATTAAAAAAGAAACTCTCTTGTGCTTATGACCACATGACAAAAGTGAAAACTTCACCAAGGCGAGATTATTAACATAAAATACATTTTTTTCTTGCTCGACCAATGGGCATCCAATTTTTGTGTTGTGGAACGGCATGGGCGCAGACATCTTGAACTTTATCTGTCAATTCTACTTCCTTTCAATGTCATTATTGTCAATTGTCGACGATCAAAGCTTTGATCCTTTCACCCATGTTTGTCGTATGTCATGTCATGTGTCATTTCGTCTCGAGTTTGTTCTTGTTGATGGTTGCATTTTCTGACACATGTTTTTTTTTATATGGGTATAGTGATTTATAATGAAAAATATTTTTTCTTGTCTTCTAAAATGTTTTTGTGAAACTGTTTGTACTCAAGACTTTGAAAACACAGTGTTATTTGTGAGATATGTATGTTGCAGAAACAGTCTGCATCATATGTGTCATAATTTTTAGCCTCATGTCAGATTCTGGCACTTGACGATTTTGACATGTGCAAAAATTCGATGTCGTCTTTCATAGATCATCCTCTTTCTCCTCTTTCCACTTTCGACTCTCAGACAACGTGAAGGCCGCCTATGTTGCCAGAGAAGGTGCTCCCTATCAAGGACGGACAGAAATGTTTTGGGGGGAAATTATGTACAATAGTTGGACTCCATTGATGTCCACTCCCCCGAGTATGATCCCATAAAAAAACATGTGGAATTTTATCTCCAGACCAGTTTACGCCGGCATCGCAATGCATCTTAAAATGCGGATGAGTTGATTGTAGCGGTAGTAAAAGAATGGAACAATTTTCCTCAAGAGACAATCAATAATTCAATTGTTCCAAGGCACCGCCGTGTCAATATGTAACTAACTCACTAGTCACTAGTGTGTTATGGATTATAACTCACGTTCTCGTGGCAAACAAACAAACAACCTATCACGTTCCCGTGGCAACCAAACAAACAATAACATATTTTGACCAATATGTAAACATGTCACTGTCTAGTCATTTTGACCCTGAAGCTTATTTTTGATAATTATCTCATAGAAAAACGATTTCCTCCATTTGTTGGATAAAACATTGTATGGCACTCGTGCGTTATGTTTCACAAGCCACTTGAGAATTTATACACACATACAAATCTTTCTCACGTGTCTTATTTTCAACACAACGCACTAGTCCCATAAATAATTATTAACTAAAAACCAAAGTGTATTTTTTTAATTAGTACAAATATGATTTTTCCAAGAGTTATTCAAGATTTAAGTACGGTATATAAATACAGGGTGTCCCAAAATTAGACGTCAATATTTTAATCACGTATTCTACGCCCCAAAATAGAAATAAGACTTCATATAAACTAGTTTCCACAGACTCTTCGTTTTCAAGATACAGGATGTTAAAGGTGAAGACCTGATGACGGTTTTTTGTAGATATTTTCGAAACCTGCTGAGCTAATTGAATAAGTTTTGGTACAGTTACTAAACTTTTTGCACTCAATCTAATGAACAAAAACATAGTATTATATACCCTTTATAAAAGGGAGATACAGGGACGGGTTTGAGAAAAATAGGCCCCAGATTTTTTGGTAATTGATTTTTAGTAGCTTTGCCTACAAATTTTAAAAATCTGGAGTTTTCTACACAAAGGAGGTACTCCTGTTGTAACCCGCTGAGACGCACCATTTTCGCGAAAAACGCATTTGAAAATCTTTTTACACACTGGTTTAGGTGAACCCGTGCTTTTGCTGAGAGTTTCCGTATATGCAATTTTGTTTGGTTACAACAAGATTATCTCATTTGTGTAGAAAACTCCACATTTTTAAAATTTGTAGGCAAAACTACTAAAAATCAACAACCAAAAAATTCAGGGCCAATTTTCCCCAAGCCCGTCCCTGTATTCCCTAGGCATGAAGGTGATACAATACTCAGTTTCCGTTCATTAGGTAAAGCGTGAAAAGGTTGGTAACTGCACAAAATTTTACCCAATTATCTTTACAGGTTTCGAAAATATTCACAAAGAACCGTCATCAGGTCTTCACCTTTAACACCCTTTATCTTGAAAACGAAGAGTCTGTGGATACTAGTCTATATAAAGTTCTATTTTTATTTTGGGGTGTGAAATACGTGTTTGAAATATTGACGTCTAATTGCGGGACACCCTGTAGATATGATGTGACTGAGGTGTGACGTCATAACTTATTCGAGTAGTCTTAGCATATTTCAAGGCGTTAAAACTTCGACTAACAAGAAAATGAAAAATTTCATAGACTTTCGAATCCAGTTTTAAAAAAAAAATGTTCCCTATTAACAAAAATGTTGCGATATTTTGTAAATATTGGTTTCCAACTCACTCCTATTTTGTAAAAACATTGTTTCACAGAACAATGTATTTAGAAATAGATATTCTTCAACAAACATTTCCTATTTTACTTCCATAATGTGTAAAATATTGAGGGGGCCCAAGACTTCTGACGTTGTATGTATTGACTGCGTATCTCACATTCTTGCCCATTGACAGCAGATACTCACCCAATGAGACTCTGGCAGGTACTGCCCCTTGGTCCAGCCAAAAGGATACCCAAGATACAATCACCAACATGCAGCAGGGTATGTATATTTGTATGAGGTAATAAGAGAACTCCCTTTTGAACATCAAATCAACTTTGAGACAGCTGTATTCGCCTGAAATCATTAATCCGTTAAGAATCAAAAAGCCGCATCACATACAAAACACCATAACTCAAATACACATCGAAGTACCTGTATTCGTTTTGCTGTTACAGTAATCCGTGAGAAATTTTTCCAAGGTGAATCGCGGAAGATGAAGATTCTTCACAACTTGTACCGGATCACCCTCTTTCCATAAGAAAACGAGATCGTCTGTCGTCCAGCCGTCTGAAAAGAGAAGGTTAGGTCATGACCGAGGACATATCAGGTTACCTATTTTGATATATTATTCAAATGAGCCAGGGTCTTTTAAATCAAAATCTCAATTCATTAAGGCAACATGTTTTTAAGTTTTCCTTTGAGTAAGTGTTCCGCCTAATATCACATTTATAGTTTTAGAATAATTTTCTAATTAGTTTAAATGATGTATGAATTCTTATCGCCCAGAATTGCAAATATATATTTATTAATTTAATCTTTCATCTGGTCTTTTCAGATTATGAGAAATTTATCGGTCACAGTGGTGTTTTCTACCCTTTCAATCAATCGAGCTTCCAGTGTGCACCTCAAAACTGCTCTTCCACTATTGGCAAATCATCGTAATATGCCGTTTTCATAGTGGTCTGGTTTGCCGAAATATAAACTTTTTGGGAACGACAATCAATAGATTGGAAAATGTCTTGGTGAACAAAAATCATACATATAGTCCAGGAGGCAGTGATTTTTTTCCACTTATTTATTCTTCCAGTTGCTGTAGGCGTATGAATTAATCTGTTCAATGGATGGCAAAAAAAATTGAGCCAGGCTAAAATTTCCAGATGGATTCAAATAGAAGAAATACGTTACAAGTATACTTATTTTCCCAGTCATAAGTATTTTATATTTACTTAGTTGATCTCAGATGATGGAAAGTGAGTCTGGCTGAAAATTTGCGGATTCAAAAATTTGATCATTCTTACGGATCCGTAGATCTTATTTTTCCAGGCTTGAAGGTGCTCATCATTGATACAATCATGAAATGATATTGAAAATAGGTCTGGTTGGTTAACGAAGCTGGAAAATGAGTCTGGCGACATGCGACATCATGAAAATGTGAAAAATAGAAAAAATTGCACTCATTTCCCAATACGGAAAACTTGACACATGATAAATTAAACTATTATTTTATAGAAAAAAACAAGTCGGGCTGACATTTACAGTCACGAAGCCAAAAATAAATATAAATATATCAAAATACGTTTCGATCATGGAGCACATACTTCTGTACTTTAAAGGTGTATTCAAGTAAATTTTTGTAATCAGTTCTTCAGTTCCCTCATGAAACCGAACACCTGTATTATTCAACCTGCCCCCTGATGATCATCAAGACGAGTCTGGCAGGGCTTTGGTGGTGTTTCACATTAGCCAGACTGTATTTTGAGTTGTTATCATGTTAAAGGCCAGCATCTGAAAAAAAATCATGACTGGGATGATAAGTGAACATTTGTTGATAAAAACTTTTTACTTTTTCACTTGCCAGACATATAGCTGGTAAATGAGTGCAGTGTATTCGTTTATTCTGACGCATTTTCCTCCTCAACTCATTGGATTTTGCTTAGCATTACTAACCGAACAATTCTATCCATGGTCGGTGACTGGGAAAATAAGTGGCGACAATCGCCACTGCCTCCTGGACTGATATAACAATGCTCCAACGATGAATACGAACAAAAATAATAATTATGTAGATTGAAATGAAATTTAACAAACATCCGTTGTGAAAACTATTCGACCAGGTGGATACTATAGGTAATCGGGATAAGTACAAAAGCTTTCATGCTTTCAACGTCAGTTTTTATCTAAATGTATTGGAAATAATTTCATTTTCTAAATGATGAGTGTTTTGTATAAAATAATGGTACAGATAATTCAAGTACCTTGCTGGTTGCAATAGCCACCTACATTCTGAGCTGCTCATAGGTTCTCACTTCATACAAACTCACATAAAAAGGTATTAAGGAGAAATTAGGAGAAAATACCCTCATTTGACTTTTTAACGATTGGCAAGGAGGAATGATAAGTTGAAATGAGCGTGACTCCTTCTTATTATGATCACTAAAACACACTGCTTCAAAAAATTAACGAACCACCTCTAGTTTTCCCATAAGACCAAGTGTAAACACGTCTTGGGGTAAATCTTGATACGCATTTCCTCTAAAAAAGGAAATATCAAGCTGAACACGAAACATTTTAAAAGAACAAGGCTTTGAAGTTTCGACAGTAACATTTTTTATTCTTATCACTAGATTCTACAGTGTTTTTTTATATATTATATGCATATACAGTGTGTCCCAGATTCGTTTCTCTATACAGGGATCTTGACTCCTATTATACCTACGTCAGAGGTTAAATGGAGAAAATTTTAGAGGAAAGTTACTGCATCCGATATCTGGTTTCAGATTTGCGATCGGTCAATTGGTTTTGGAAATATCGGCGAAAAACCGAAAATGCCGGATTTTGTTTTTTGCCAGTGAATCCGCAACGGTTAATTTGACAGCTATGAAAATGCGACATTATCTGGACACCTTTTTAAGACGAATTAAATGGCGTCCATGATATGTCTCAATCTTCTTTTGTTTTTCCGCAACCTGCCTCAACTTTCATTTTGTTATAGCCGCCATATTGGATTTTCGATTTTTGGAAAGAGCGTAAAATTTCCAGTCTAGTGATGTCTCACAAGTGCATAAATGATTTGAGTATCTTCGAAATATCACAATACGTAGTTGGGACTCAGTCTTATCCAAGAAGGCCATGATTTATTTGTCGCAAAATATGAATAAGTACTGTATCAGCTCAAGGTCAACGCATTTAGTGTGCAGCAAATGTGTTTCGAGGCATTGAATTTTCAATAGAACGTGGACATGCATCGTGACATTTTTGACAATTAGCGACTGTTTTTCGTACTACTCTTGCAAGTTTATTTCTGTTTATAGTTGACCAAATTAATCATTATTATTGGATTTTTCTAAATTGTGTTTTATGAGGCTGCCGTCGTTCGGGATACGAGGGATACATCTTCAAATAATTGACTTTGCCGAAGAAAACCCAACATTTCTATTTGACCGCAAGTACAGCGCTAACATGACTAGCTTTTCTTCATTTGAATAAAGACATAGAGAACATTTTTGACAGGTTTCGACATTTTGTTAATCAGATTTTTAATTTTAATTTGAAAAGCGTGAGTACTCATTATCAAAACACAACCATCATACTGAATTAATGAACGACAGATCAGAGCCTCCTTAGATGAAAAAAAAAAGATTTTGCTTATAAACCAATTTTCAGACGAATGAATCAAAAGAAGGCCATGACGTAACTACAAAATGTGATATTTTGATGACACTTCAATCTTTTACGCACTTGTGCGACATCACTAGACTGGAAATTTTACACTCTTTCCAAAAATCGAAAAATCCAATACATGAGAAAAATGAAAGTTAAGGAGGGTTGCGGGAAAACAGAAGACGATTGAGACATGTCATACACGCCATTTTATTCGTCTTCAAAATCGTATTCGTATAAATTCGTATCAAAAGATAATGTAACATTTTGACAGCAGTCAAATTAGCCGTTTCGGATTTACTGGCAAAAAATGAAATCCGCCATTTTCGGTAATTCCAGAACCAATTGACCGATAGTAAACCTGAAGCCGGATATCGAATGCACTAAAATTTCCCTAAGACTTTCTCCATTTAACCTTTGCTGTAGATATAATAGGTGCCAAGATCCCTGTATACAGGGTGTCCCAGCAAGGGTGGCCACCGGCCATATCTCAGAAACACTGGACCTAAAAGTTCAGGAAAAAAAAATTATCACCAAAGTGGCCACGAGAAAATGCTGGGAAATATTTATAACTTCGAAATTTTTCCGCTAGGGGGCGCAATCAAAGCTTAAATATTAAAATTCGAAATTTCTCCGGAAATTCTCAGATTGAGGTATATCTTTATCAACATGGTTAGAAAACCTAGACAATTTCACGTCTTTTTGGTAGAGGGCTCATTGGCGTACCGATCTTCGTGTGAGTAGGGGAAGGTAGTGAAAGTGTAATTGTTCAAGTGGCTGTAACTTATAAACGACTTGTCCGATTTTGTTGCGTATAGGCTGTTTGGAAGATAAATGTGAGTACTTTCGTATATCGTATCCAGTGATGCGTGATTGTCTCCAGAAAAGTTGCTAGAAGGCGTAATTTGAATTGAAAACTGTCATTTTCGTTTCACCGCAAAAATTTAAATGGTACGGTATAAGTCTGATAACAGAATCGAAACGAAGATTAAATTTACAAGAAAAAACCTTAAAAAAAAAAAAAAAAAAAACCTTGAAAACCTTAAAACATTAAATTTTGCATAATTTGGACTAGTTATTATTATCAGAATTATACCATACCATTTAAATTTTTGCGGTGAAACGAAAATAACAGTTTTTAATTCGAATTACGCCTTCTAGCAACTTTTCTGGAGACAATCACGCATCACTGGATACGATATACGAAAGTACTCACATTTATCTTCCAAACAAGCCTATACGCAACAAAATCGGACAAGTCGTTTATAAGTTACAGCCACTTGAACAATTACACTTTCACTACCTTCCCCTACTCACACGAAGATCGTTACGCCAATGAGCCCTGTACCAAAAAGACGTGAAATTGTCTAGGTTTTCTAACCATGTTGATAAAGATATATGTACCTCAATCTGAGAATTTCCGGAGAAATTTCGAATTTTAATATTTAAGCTTTGATTGCGTCCCCTAGCGGCAAAATTTCGAAGTTAAAAATATTTTCCAGCATTTTCTCGTGGCCACTTTAGTGATCATATTTTTTTCCCTGAACTTTTAGGTCCAGTAGTTTCCGAGATATGGCCGGTGACCACCCTTGCTGGGACACCCTGTATATAGAGAAGCGAATCTGGGACACACTGTATACAGGTTGTCCCGTTATACAGGGTGTTACTCAATGATATGTCATAATTTTGAGGGGGAGTTCGTGGATAAATTTTAAGTCGAAAAGGTCTTATAAACTTGGGTCTTAAAATGCTTGGTTTTTAAGATACTATTTTATTTTCAGTTTTTAATACATTTTCCAAAGACGGTTTGAGATATTGAACTGAATTTTGCCACAGGATATTATGGTGTGAGAACACACTTTTCTGTTTTTTTATTTTTTTTTTTTTTATTTTTATTTTCATTTTATTTTTTTTTATTTTTTTTAATTTTTTTTTATTTTTTTATATTATTTTTTTTAGACCCAAGTTTATATGACCTTTTCGACTTAAAATTTATCCAGGAACTCGCCCTTCAAATTTTGACATACCATTAAGTAACGCCCTGTATTTTAGCCATTGGATAACTTTCTTATTATTGATCGTAGAGAAACGTTTAAACTATCAAAGTTAAAGTAAATCTCACCAGCATTCTGAATCCGTGGCCGAAAAATCCAAAATCGGATCGGAAATAGGAAATTGTGACAGATTCTTGAGTTTTTTAAATGGGACACCCTGTATATTTTATGACAGTTCGATTGAGAATGGTCTCCTGATTCCAAATATATATAGTTTGTGGAGTCTATTTTCAATGGTTCAATTTTATAGTCACTTTTAATTACTTTTATTACATCTATAAAACAAGTTGAGTCAAGTTACATCTATAAAACATATTATTATTTTGTATCACACTATTACAAGAGATGTTCAAAATGCCCCCCGTTCATCTATTGACACATACGATATCTTTTTATCATGTTTTTTAAGGATCTTTTGATAAAGATTCGCCTTTCAGTATTTAAAAAATCAATCCCCGTTATAATTTTATCTTGAATTTTTTGGATGGATTGGGGCCTGTTGCTGTATACTTTTCCTTTGAGGTATCCCCAAAGAAATGTATCCAGGGGGGTTAAATCAGGGCTTTTTGGTGGCCATTGCATTGGGTCATTTTTTCCAATCCACAGTTGGAAATTATTTGACAAGAAGTTTGTTACAGCCGCAACACCATGCGCAGGAGCTCCATCTTGCTGCCAAATAATATTTAGAAACATATCTAACGGTAAATTATCCACTGAATTGTGAATGTCATTCTCTAAAAAATGTAGATATCTTTCTAGTGTAAGCGACCCGTTAGAAAAAAATTGCCTATTATTCTATCTTCCATTGAGCCACACCAAATTTCATTCGACCTTCTTCGGGAACGTTTGATTTATAAAAAAATTTGTGGATTTTCACTCGACCAGAAATGTAAATTATGTTTATTGGGTGGTGAGGCAGTGTTGAAATGTGTCTCATCAGTCCAAAGAATTTTGGTAAAGAATTCTGAGTCTTGACCCAACCTCGTCAACATCATGCAAAATTCCAAACGCCGTTGTTTGTCGCGATCACTCAAGCCTTGCACAGAAGAATATTTGAAGTCAGGCAATTTATGTTTTTTTTTAAGTTTTTTGAATTCTAGTACGGGATAAGCCTAAGTCACGACTGCAGACTCTAATTAAATGATTTGGGGTATCCAAAAAATGTGTTACCAAAACAATATTTCAACTAAAAAATACAAAATTTGATGTGTTCCCTTGGAAATACAGAAGAGTGTCTAGTTCCACATTTTCGTTACCCAAAACTTATCTATTCTTCCATTTAAGTGACTTTCTGTCTCGCAATTGTTTATAAATATTTGTAGATGTCTGTGAGCTTGGCGGGGCCCTGTTGGGATATACTCTTATAAATTCGGCACGGGCCATACGCCTATTTTGATTGCAGCGAAGAAATATCTCAACAATTCTGAATTTGTCTTCTTCGGTGAACCTCATCGCAAAATGTTTTCGAAAACAAAGAAACAAAGGAGAATTTTGACAACTGGCCAGCTTATTAATATTGGAATCACCATGGTTATATCCAACTTCCATGGAACATTGATATATTAAAGTGGCTATAAAATTTGAACCATTAAAAATAGACCCCACAAACTATATATATCTGGAATCAGGAGACAATTCTCCATCGAACTGTGATAAAATATACAGGGTGTCCCATTTAAAAAACTCAAGAATCTGTAAAATGTTCCTATTTCTGAGTCGATTTTGGGTTTTTCGAGCACGGATGCTGGTGAGATTTACTTCAACTTTGATGATTCAAACGTTGGTCCACGATCAAAAATAAGAAAGTTATCCGATGGCTAAAATAGAACGAGCCATAGTACATGCTCTGTTTGTTATGCTGCTAATTGAAGAAATTTTTTGTACGGCCCTGTAAATTATTATCTATTGTTTAGCTTTGTTTACATAAGTAAATAAATAGATCAAATGAAAAAATGCGAATTCAGTTTTCGTGCAATTGAAAAAATCGGTTATTAAGTATATTTTTGAGTATTTTGAAAAAAATGTTTCGCTGATGACTTTCAAATATTGACCTTAATACATATATAGAATTTTGAGTCATTCAAAATCTCATGTGAATTGTCCATCTTCAATAATTATTAGTCCATATCTGGTCTATGCTTTGGTAATGATCAGACTTTCATAATGTGAAGACCTTATACCGATGAGACTATTGATAAATTCGGGTCGATTAAGTTGCCCCTCCTCCAGTAAATAAAATTTAATTTCAATCACGCAATCCAAATGCACCCCTTATGCACCGTTGTGCACCACTCATTAAAAGTGTTGCACCTTCTTGTACGAGATACCCAAATGTATGGGGGGGGGCCAACTTAACGCCAGCCCCCCCTCCACTAAACTTTGTTCAACATTTTCGGTGGAATATTATGGAACTTCAAATGAACTGTTATGCACGACAGTTAGTTTCATTTGCACCCCCAGGGTTCAAAAGATATTCGCCTTGAAAAAATCCAAGTTAGCCCCCCCCACAAATTTTTTTAAAACTTTTTTGGTGAAATATCATGGAACTTAAAATGCACTGTTATGCACCACACTTGGTTTCATTTGTAACCCCAGGGTTCAAAAGATATATAAAAGCCCCAATTATTTCTAGCCATAATGAATAAGATTATACAGGGTTAGGAAAAATGACCAGAATGGTCAATTATTCCAGAAGATACACGTGCTGGAGAAAAATGTCTAAAATAAAAGTGGTGAGGCTTTCAAAAATCAACATATCTGTGGTGAATTGAAACATACAGGTTTTGACATAAAGTCATGGCAGATCAAAGTTTTATTTTTTTAAATGGGACCCCCTGTATATTATTGGATATTTCAATTCTTCTTTCAATTTTGAGCAAAAATTATTGTGTACATAATGTTCCTAAATTTAGCCGTTTTCGAGTTATCGCGTTTAATAAATGATATTTTTGCATGTTTGACATGCTACAAAACTCAAACGGTTCAAGATAGATAAAAACGGACTGCGCTTTCTAGTCTCAACTTTTCGAGAGCTATCTAGGTACATAAAATTAATTGTTGTCGAAAAATGTCAAAATGGGTCGAAAAAAAGTTGACAGTTGGCAATACTTTCTAGTCATATGACAGAATAGCTCTTGAAAAATTAGGATTAGAAAGTACATACCATTTTTCCCAATCTTGAACCGTTTGAGTTTTATAGCTTGTCAAAGGTGCGAAAAAGTCATTTTTAAAACGCGATATCTCAATAACGGTTGAATTTAGGAGAATTATTTGAATCACAATTTATGCTCAAAACTAAATGAAGAATTGAATTATCAAAAAATATAAGGAGGGAGCCATTTAAAAAAATGCAACTTTGATCTGTCATGACGACCGACCCTGTATATTCCAATTAAATACAGATATATATTATATTTTTGAAAGCCTCACAACTTTTATCTGTGACATTTTTGTTAACTCGTGTATCTTCTGAAAAAATCGACGATTCTGGTAATTTCTCCTAACCCTGTATTTTTCTGATTCCAAAGATACCATATTAATTTGTTGAAATTTCGCTCTGCTGTTTTCGAGATATTTAGTTTCGAATTTCCACCAAATAAGGACTTAGGTTCTATCGGTTGTTAATTTTGTCTCCATGCCGGAATAATCATGGAAACTAACGACTTTTCGAAAAGTTGTTTCCTCTTTAAGTCAATATTTTTTATTTTGCTGTACGATGAAAAATAAAAAAGTTATGAGGGGTGTCAGTCACTCGGTACATTTTTTTTTTCCTATAAAAACCATATTTGAATACTTGTTCGCTCAATAGTGTGAAGCTACAATTGCAGTTACATAATATTCCACCAAAAAAGTCGAAAACAATTTAGCGGGGGTGCTAACTCTAGTTTTTTCAAGGCGAATATCCTTTGAATCCTGGTGGTGCAAATGAAACTAAGTGTGGTGCATAAGATTGCATTTGAAGTTCCATAATATTTTACCAAAAAAGTTGAACAAAATTTAGTGGGGAGGCTAACTTAGATTTTTTCAAGGCGAATATCTTTTGAATGCTGAGAGTGCAAATGAAACCAAGTGTGGTGCATGACAGTGCTTTTGAAGTTCCATAATATTCAATCGAAAAAGTTGAACACAGTTTAGTGGGGGGAGCTGGCGTTAATTTGCCCCCCCATACATTTGGGTATCTTATTTCTCGTACGAGATGGTGCAAAAATTTTTATGGGTGGTGCACAACGGTGCATAAGGGTTGCATTTGGATTGCGTGATTGAAATTCAATTTCATTTACTGGGGGGGGCAACTAAATCGACCTGATAAATTCTCTAGGAAGAATGTATAACTACTTGGTGGAAAAGGATCATACTTGAATATACAGAGTGTCCTAGATCAACTGGTCACTACTTATACAGCAAATAGAGGAACCATAAATACGAAGTTTGAGATGGGAAACACATGGCCGGAGGTGCTCCGTTTCCTAGATACAGGGTGTACAAGTGTTTTAAAAAAAATGAATATCTGAATTTATTTTGAGAAACGCTTAACCAATTTTGATGAAATTTTCAGGGTTCAAATACTAAATGGTATTGCATGTATCTGAGTATTTGAAAAAAAAAACCTCGACCAGGGCCGGAGTTAGTGAACATGTGTGCACTATTTTACAAAAAAAAAGCAATAACATAATTTTTTCACAACAATAATACTTTTTTCTTAAACCTTGTTCAATTTCCAACAAAACAGCTATCTTGACTTTTTTCTCGGCGGCGCACCGTTGATAAACTAAAATTTTCAGTTTTGGTAAAAGTAGGAAATCCTACCGTTCTACTCGTTGAAAAACTCAGGAGACCTTTTTTATTAAAAATTGAATGAGTATTTTGAAAAAAAACAAATATTTGTCCAAATAACAGTGGCGTGTAATTTTTATTTTCTCGAATAACATAACACCCTGTATCTTGGAAACGGGGCACTTCCCGCCATTGGTTTCCCATCTCAAACTTCTATTTCTGGTTCTTCTAGATACAGTATAAGTATTTACCAGTTGATCCGGGACACCCTGTATTTTTTCAACCTATAGTTATTCTGTCATAATTTGCACCTATATACTTAAAATCGTGAATACCGTAATAGAATGTTGAACAAAGTCAAGCTTAACTCAATAGAAAAAACTAAAAGGAGAGGAGAAAGTATCGTGAAAATTGTGAGTATCATATCAAAGAAAACAACATGCTCTCAAAAAAAAAGGAAAATTATCTACAATATTATGAGAGTCTTGCGTTTAGTGGCAATGTTGTGAAGACGATTTAAAAAAAATGGCTGAAAAATGTATTCGCATTGGCAAAACTGTATATTGAGATTTCACAAAAAAAATGCATTGGTCAGGCCAGGGATAAGGTGGAAAAGGTGTAGAAACTTTGAACAGCAAGATGTTTGTCTCCGACTTATACTTACAGCTAGCCATTCGAAGCGAGCATATCTGTCGATCTAATGGATAAAGCTTCAAGTTCATAGGACAAGAAAGCGTCAACGATATCCTGAAAAAAAAAACATTTAAATCAGTGCTTTTTAATTCCGTCTCAAAAGAGAAAATGTTTTAATTTTTCAGTCAAACTATTGTTTTGCAACTTCAATAGGGTAAGGAGAATTGCCAGTATTGCCACGATCATTGCTTAAATGCATTTTTTGTGCTTTATGGTTTATCACCAAGAAATACACTTTTCTATTGGTTTACAAGTAGAGACATGCATAAATTGTCAGCCCGATGACGAAAGTAGCCAAGTTTTTTATTCAACTTACAACATAACGGTACTTTTGGTTATATCGAAGAACATGGCCTCCTTTTCTATATTCAAAATGAACACCCTGTTTATTTTTCAAAATTCAGTTTCTATAAAACAAAATAGAGAAACATTTCTAAAACACTTTTTTTGTTTTTTTTATTTTTTGATGAAAATTCGAAAATTATTTTTAACTATTCCATTATTTGGTAATGCAACAAAGGTGATGTTTTGTGAAAATCAGTAATTATTTGATAAAAAAATCTATATATCCACTGCAAACAAATAAAAAACTATCAAATGTTCATTTATCAAAAATTGGATGTCCGAGTTATATGAATTAACAGCTGATCATTGTTGCTCTGGTTTTGCTAGAATCTCAGATCATCTATATAGATGATACTAAGGCTAGAATATGGCAAGTATTGAATTATTCCCTGATCATGTACGAATGTTTTCAAATGAACAGGATCCCAACGATCATGATATAATATACTGATACAAGATACATTTCTATAATCAACGGTTTATCAAAAACTTAACGATTGCTTCAACTCGAAACTTGAGAAACTCTGAAGCCGTTCCAATAAGTACTTGCGTCTTACCCTTATCTGCATCTTCATTGAATAAAGTCACATCATTTTGTTTGAAGCAAGTGATATTTTGCAAGAAAATATTTATCCCAACACACAAGATTTTTTATTTTTTCCTTAGCGAGTTTATATCTCATTATCAACACGTAACGGCACACGTACGTAATCTACTTTTTTATAAAATGATAGAAACATATTTTCCAGAAAAATAGTTCCTAATGGTTTTATCGGCTAATAATGAACCATCGATTTCCTTTGTATGAATCAAGTGAATATACAGGGTTTTTTATTCAGCGATAGGGTGCCAGTTCTCGTAAACTATTCATCAGGGAAAAAAATCTATATAGTAATGTGCCCAAGAGAAAATGCTGGAAATATATTTAAAGTTTCTAGGATCACCGCACGGGGGCGTAACATTTCTGTGAAAAAAGAAAATTGACGTATTTTTCCCAATAAACAACCAAAAAAGAATATTTTCTCTACAAAATTGCCCCCTCGACATTTCTCTCTAATTTGTCAAATAAGACAGCTACAGGTCCTCAAACTTGATGTTACTAAATTGCCTATAACTCTTTGGACCATTTTGAAGAGGGAAATCTGCTCTTTCTGGTGCATGTGCTTGAGATCAATTTTATTCGCTTTAGCCGACGTGACGACACATTATATAAATTGTCAAAATCAAACCTGTTTTTGCGGTTTTCTCGAAATTTTCAAACGCAAACCCACTAAATAGATGCCTCTATCGTGTTATTTGGTAAATTTTCTCCATTTCGTGTAAATAATGTCTCCATATCTCTTGAAATAAAACAGTTATGAAGACTTCATGAATCCCTCGAGGAATACTTTTGAAACATCCTCTGGAAACTTGAAAGTGTTTAAAAGGTAGGAGTGCCTTGCCAACGATCCGATGGTGAGGTGGTCATTTTGAGCATTTGCACTCGTTTTTTGTTTTTTGTGTGTTGATTTTTTTTTTATATTCTTTGAATAAGACGCACTTTATTCCACTTGACAACTGCTCGTACGAAAAATAGTTAGTAAGTAATAGTAGGCATCTTCACTTAAAGGTTTTTCTTTTTAACATCAACACAAGAACACGTTATCTTATGCGAATCAGAACAAATCTGAAGTCTATCATTTTGACATATTCAAATTTACATGGGCAGTTTCAAAAGTATTTCTCGAGGGACTCGTGATGAAGTCTCCGTTACTCTTCTATTTCAAGAGATATAGAAAAATGATCTCTATGAAGGTTATAGAAAATGTTTCAAGTAACACGATACATGCATCTTCTTGCATTTGAAAATTGCGAAAAAACTTCAAAAGTAACTTTGAGTTTAACAATTTATGTTGAGTGGTCGGCTTAAGAGAATAAAATTGATCCCATGCACCAGGAAGACTAGATTTTCCTCTTTAAAACGAACCAGAGAACAGTCAAATCGGTCTAGGTGTTCCAAAGCTATAGGCAATTTTGATTTTGGCTTTGTTATGAATACCTTGATTTGATTTGATTTAATGAATAATTGACGAGAACTAGCACCCTGTCGCTCAAAATGAATCACCCTGTACAGAGAAAACATCTAACAAATCATTTTTGTATTTTTCAAGATAGCTTATTGTTTCCCTCAATACGAATCTTTGCCAATATAAGAATAGTATACTTTCAGAGAAAAACATATTTTTCCAAACTGTATTACAACCACTCTATTTTTCAATGTCATTTCACTTGGCATTACGATAGGTATATACGCGATTTTCTAGTATAAAATACATCAAGTATAATATGTTTACTAATTTTAAAGAAATTACTGAAACATTGGATTATGATCTGTCAATGATATACAGGGTGTATCTGAAACAAGGGCGCATTTTGTCATGGTGAATATAGTGTAGCAAGGTACTTTTTGTATGTTTCCGCAAACGTCTCGTTAAGAAAATAGTAATAATAAGAATAGTAATTTCGATTTTTTGTCGTCAGATTCGAAACGTCCCAAGTGATCTTATCAGAATTTTCTTGTTCCAGTTTATCGAAAAAAGTGCAACACTTTGAGCAGTTTTTATGAAATCGATTGATTTTCCATTTTTCAAAGAGTTTGAATACAAGTGAATTCTTCTGACATTAACTATACTTTTTTTCCATCTCGAGAATGATACGCATCGAAGAAGAAAAACTCAAGTTACTTTTTTCGCTTTAAATTGAACGGAAAATCAAAAAAATATTTTTTTCTTTGTGGAAACTCTGTGGCGTACCACTTTTTTCTTCAAAATTAAAAGTTAGAGTTGCTCTTGGACCGGTTCTGGAAAAGTTGGACTCGAACGAAGTTTTCAAATGATGTTCAAGAACCCCAGTTGTTCTTCGAGAGTTTCAACCAAATCGCTAGAAGCGTTTCGAATCTACAGACAACAATTTTCCTTAACTTTTAACACTCTTTATTTTTTGACAAAAGGTTTGCGGATTAATGTTCCTATACAAAAAGTACAGTACACTCCATCCACCATGACAAAATGCGCACATATTCTAGACTTGCCCTGTATAAGTGACTTTGTGTTGATGAGTTAAAATCTTACAGAAAACTAAATATATGATTCCAGGAATTTGCGTAAATTATTGCACACAATGTATTGATAGTAATTCAGAATAATGTCAAGACAAGGAAGATATTGAATATATACAAGAATCAAGTATTTGAGGGTCTTTCTTGACCCACAGCTTGCTTTGGCAATCATGTTCAATATCTATCTTAAAAATTAGAAAAAAAAAATGATTTTTATCTAGTGAACGAAGCTAGGTACAGAAAAAATTAATAAGACAAAAAGGCAATATCTTTAATTGCTTGATCTGGAAAAATTATAAAATCTTGAAAAAAACAGTGGCGTACCATAATTTTGTGATCTTCGTACTTAGTTCCAAAACACCCTGAATATTGCGAATTTCTGATGATATTCCTCTGATCTGGGCAGTAAATCTGATTATTACATAGTAAAAATTTGAGATCTTGATGATTTCGTCGTGTTTCCAAATTGCTAGGACTCAACAAATATTCCAGGTTGGTATAATTGCACTCAATGTTAGATTTGAGAGCGATAAATCTGACAAATTTATGATAAACACGTTCGATCATGCCTTTGTAGATTTTGTAGTTCGAGGACCAAAGGCAAGATGCAAATGGGGTCGTACAAGCGAACCATAGAGAAGATTCTCAATGATGACTTACCTTATACTATAAAGCACAGATCCATAAGGAAATATTCGAATGTACACATTGGGCATAATGATGTTATGCGTATGACCTTCCTTCTCATTTGAGAAGAATAAATCAGGCATCCAAACCCTATTTGCCTCAGTAAGTGTCAAATACTTCAAACGCCCATGAAAGTCGTTGAATTTGAGCCTTTCATCAAGCCATTGTTCTCGAAAAGTCAACTGTACTGAATATTCCTGGAAACAGATCATAAGTGTTAGTATCTCAATAATATTTAAAACTTTCACGTTTCAAACTTTTACAATTTCCAACATTGAATACTTTGGTAGATGACCAACCCAGCAACCACTTGTCGATTCAATGTTAAAGAATGGAGAAACATTTCATTCATCATAACTACAAAAATAGCAACACATGCAGCATGCATCGGAAAGAAATTAATTCATAATCAAAATAAGTGAATCATATAAAGCCTACCTAAAGTATATACCCAGTAGAAATTTGTCTTCAAAAGGCTGGAGTCAAGTACGATAAATTTAACATGATCAAAGTAGTATCTGGTGAATCATTGGTCTTATACAATTTCCGGGAAACGTACGTGACTGTGAGAATAGGTTTTGATTCAACATCACATAGGAGTTTATTCAAGTCGTGAGAATGTAGTTCCAATAACGATCGAAGCTGTATGTGATGTTACGTGTCGATGACAATGATGAAGCATTTTAGGTCTGAATTGGAAATATTTGCATACTAAGTATAAGAATTCACAAATCTTACAACTTATTTCTTATCCGACGATGAGGACTTTTCAGCACACGAGTAGGCAGACATCAACGCACTTTATTGCTCGTACCAAAGATAAAGAAGACAATATCCTGACATTTTTAACAAACCAACGCCACTTGCCCCAAGAAAATTTATGTGTGCTCCACGAATATGCATTTGTTTTTCTTGATTCAGCTTTATCATTGAAGCTTACGATCTCATATGATATCTATCAATAGAGAATCTCAGAGCTGGACTACAGAGCGTTCCTCAAAACAATCAGAATTATTCACGACAAATACAAGAATGTTGTTGTCTGCGAAGCAGGAATGAAGGTACATCAAGCGATTGTAATCGCATGGTTTTCGTGATATTTGCAGTGTATGGATTGATTTGAGATAATTTCCGACATTTTCTATAAATTAGAATCACGTTATGCGTTTTTTCAACAAAGGTACTCACCATTTTCGCTAATTCCTTCGTCAATCGCGGTAAAGCAACGCTAGTCATCGGAACTTGAATGAAAACGTGATAGTTACGGATTGTAAGCAATGCGATTTTTTATAGGGTGGGGTAGGAAAGGTATAATAAACAATGTTTATTTTCTTGATAAGTGTGAACGCTGGCAAAACAATATTTAGAAAATTCTTTCATGAAACTTGAAGACACTTGAATTATGATGGATCCGGGAAAAAATATTGTAACATCCGGTATAAGGGTAAAGCATCACTACCGGTCAGCCAGGTCTACAAGTCTTCTTATTTTCATAGTTCTTATACCCTGAAAGTTTGAAGGCACTGTCACGTTCTCACTTTTCAAAAAAAAAGCTTTTTTTTTCAAAATACCGCACAATTGCCGTTTTGACATCCATAGCTCTCACGAATGTGCTGAGAAATGCAGACATTCTCAAATATTGGGGATCACATCATGAAAGCAATTCTGCGATGTCCCTTCCGTAACTTCAAATCGATTAATATGCGAAAATTTAATTTGGATCCCCAATATATGGGCACGTTCTGCATTTCTATAATACAGGGTCCTGCAATAGTGCGTCAGGCATCCATAGCTCGTATACCATTCAGGTTAGAAACTTCGTTCATGCGCAGACCTTTACTATACATATGAGTGTATTTCAGGAAAATATGTTCGCAAATACAGAGTGGTTCAAAAAAAAAGTGACGACATTTTTATATTTTTTCAAATGGGACACCCTATATTTTTTTGGATATAAAGATTTGTTCTGGTGATCTTTCTCATGTCCAAAATTTTCATCTGATTTGCTTTGATAGTTTTGGAGAAAAAAAAAACAAAAAAAAAAAAACAAAAAAAAATCGTTTTGCAACCTTTCATAAAATAATTTTAAAGATGGTCTTGGGTCTGTTTTTTTCCAGCTCCGCAGTGGCAATTCCAATACAGTGATTCCGAAGATACTCCAACATCAAATGGTTTCCTTCTATCTTGTACAGGGTGTCCAAAATTTGATTCCGAATGTGACAACTTTCAAAGCAGTTTTTCTCAAGATTTTTGAATGGTACATCCTGTATACTATTCCATCGTTCATTTAAGAATGTCGGTACAGACACTTTTTGTATTTATACATTTATTCAAATACTCAACCGTTCAAAAGATATTCACCAGAAACCATAATTACCTATGTCCATCCATCAGTAAAAAACAAGCATTTTTTAGTTGCTATCGAAAAACGCTTTGTTTATCTAACAAACAATACATTTAGTTTTGACATTAGTAGTAAAAGAATATTGGCGAATAATGTATTGAGAAAATGAATTTTCCATAAAAAGAGCTTATTGATACGATTTTTGTATTAGGAAAAAGTGAGAGAAATTGTTTTTTGGCAAGTAGGATGTATGCGACTGAGTTTCCCGATAGGCGTCATCCAGAGCCACTGAGTTTTATTTTGTGTGGACAGATACGTACTATACCTACTATTTTATTGATACAAATTGACATATTTATGATTTTTGGTGAATATTTTTTTAACGGTTCAGAATTTAAATAAACTTGTAAATACAAAAAGCGTTTGTACCTTCATTCTGCATCAGACTATGAAATAATATACAGGATGTACCATTTGAAAATCTTGAGAAAAACTGCTTTGGAAGTTGTCACATTCGGAACCAAATTTAGGACACCCTGTACAAAATAGAAATAAACCATTTGATGTTGGAGCATCTTCGAACTCACTGTATTGGAATTGCCACTGCGGAGCTGAAAAAAAATAGACTCAAGACCATCTTTAAAATTATTTTTTGAAAGGTTGCAAAACGATTTTTTTTGTTTTTTTGTTTTTTTTTTCTTGAAAACTATCAAAGCAAATCAGATCAAACTTTTGGATTTAGAAAAGAACACCAAAAAAATACTGGGTGTCCCATTTAAAAAATAGATAAAAATGTCGTCACTTTTTTTTGGACCACACTGTATTTGCCAAAAAAACCTTCCTGAAATACACTCATATGTTTAGTGTAGGTCTGCGCATGAACGAAATTTCTAACCTGAATGATATACGAGCTACGGATGCCTGACACACTATTGCAGGAGCCTCATCATCATATTTTCATATGAATCACTAGAGAAGGCCGTTCTTCTTTGTAGAATCCAGAAAATACATTCCATCAACCTCTTTTGTGATATCTATTATTTCAGACTTTCAAAACCGAAGTATCTCAGCTTCAGCCACTAATAAGCAGATTAGTTTTTCATTATTGAGCTTGCGCACAAGGCACAAGTTCATTTCCACTGTTCACAATAATCACAAAACTACGCATATCAAAACTGTGCTCAAACGTAAAAAGCCCTTTGTGATAAAACTGTCCTATTATCACAATATTATTACGAGTGGACTCAGTGGACTGTTTATGACCCTTGGGTGGCAATTAAAACCAGATAATGATTAATACATCTTGAAACACCCGTGAAATGGATAGTCAGTGGAAAACTGCAATAAAGAAAATCTTGACTTGTTCCATTTGAAAGGATTTGTCACATATTGAAAATTCAATGATTCAATTCCTGATAATTGTTCGCCCATGAATGTTCCAACACGTCATCTAATTGAGCAAAAAGCCATGGGGTTCTTGCATTAAAGAATAATTATTAAATTGGGTTATGTTTTAATCGAACCCCATTATGGAAAATACTTCGTACTGTTTGCCTGTCAAATTGATGAAAAATTATCAAAAACAGATTAGGGTTCCTTCAATAGGGAATAGGAAAATGTTGAGACAAAGGTGTGCGTTATAATTGGATACGGGTTTTTATGATGTACTATTTTCGGCTATAGAGAGTAGGGTGTCATATACATCAAAAGAATATGCTGATATGAAAAAAAAGAAACATTGTTTTACGGTTATCCGATGTTAAACGGAAAAGTTGGTACAGAACCCTGATGAATGTCGAGAGTTACATCCATGTCAGTAGTGCCCTACTCATACCGGTTTCGTCCCGAATTTGGACTTTAGAATTTAGTATCTATGACTACAATAATTGTTTGAACATCATTTATCAATTTTTATCCTTCCAATAATCTAAATGAACGAATATAACAAGTGAATACATTTTATTATTAATAAATTGATATCATAGAATGCAATTATTGATTATGCCCGCCATTATTCACAACACATTTTCTTAAATGCATTTTATGATTTCAATTTATTAATAATATGATGTATTCACTTGTTATATTCGTTGTTTTAGATTATTGGAAGGATAAAAATTGATAAATGATGTTCAAACAATTATTGTAGTCATTGATACTAAATTTGGCAATACCAAAAAACCAACTTCAAAACTCAAATATTTTGAAAACGGCTGGAAGGAATACCTACATGTTGTATATTTTTGCGATCAGAAAAATAATGTCTATTTGATTATAAAATAATATATAGGGTGTTCCATTTGAAAAAATGCAAGTTGTGTCTGCCACACTTTTTTCGTGCACCCGGTATACAAAAAAATATTTTTTTCTGGCGGTTCATGTTAATACCTACAGACTTTGTATTCAAAGTCCCTATCTATCTTGCATAATAGGTGAGTTAGTCTGCAGACAAAATATGCGGAAACACACTGTACCTCTCGTCCATGGAATAAAAAGAGATTATCGGATAACCGTAAAACAATGTCAAACAATATGCTTTATAAAATATACTTTGGATATTAACAATATGGTATCTGATTTGTTTCTGTACCTTCTAAAACAAAAAAGTTACAGCTGATTAAAATGTTATCAAAGATAATGAAACGCCCTGTTAATTTGGCATTTTTGAAATAGGTACCTACTTGACTTTGTATGTTAGCGTTACCTATACCTTCTTGCTATAAATCTTATTAAAATTAACTACTGATATAGGTCTGTAAAAAATGCATCAATCAATCTTATACTTTGCAATCTTGAAAACCCGAATATACAGTCTGTTAGCATTAGCATCCAGAAAAACATAAAATGACATCAGTTCAAAATCGATGGTTTTCGAGATATTGCCACTATGATGAAAATCGTTACAATCAGAATTTGAGTATCAAACCTGAAAAATGAATTTTTCATTTTAGTTTTGATCAAACATCAACAACAAACTAAAAGCTCAAAACAAATTCATTTTTAAATTTGAAATTATTACCTAAATATTTTTTTATGTTTTTCTGGATGTTCATGAGTTTTTCTACCAGCCCTTAAAGTATTATCGTTGACTTTCCGGACACTTTGTATACGGGGTGATAATTCAAAAGCCATCAGTGGACATAATTATTCAAAAACACGGAGAGATGAAATAAAATCCTTGAAAATATTTTTTTTTATGAGCAAGAGAAACAAAAATGATGATTCCTAACGTTCACTTATACCCCCTCAGCCCCAGCCACCCAAGTGAATAATCCTGACTGACACCATACGTTACCTGTGTAAGGGACAAAGAAAGTTTGAAATTTAAATCATACATATCATTGAAGCTGTTGTAGAAATATCCTGAGATCAACTGTTCAAAAGATTCACATGTCTTGAAAGTGAAAAATTTACAGATCCTCGAGAATCGACGCCCTCCAGTAATGATGAGCCTATGATAAATAGAGATCAATTTGTTGAATGTTAAAAAAAACAGGCGACAGAAGTTTTTTCTGATTCTGTTGAAATAATATTTTTTTTGATATCTGATGTGGGTTATTAATTAAAAAAAAAATACAAACATATTTGTTCGTATATGAAGAAAGAAAAAACGTAACAAAACAGAATTTATTTGGAGCCTTACATTGGAATATTCTTCTACAGCAACTTTTTTCGTGATTGGCGACAATTATTAAATAAAAAAAAACAGACCCATTTAATAAAAAGAAATTCTAGCTTTTATAGTACAACAAAGGCTCTATTTTTCTTTTTTAAAAAATGACATGTCATGGCTTTCTATCATCAATACAAGGGCCCTACAAACGTGAGAAATTATCAAGATTTTTTTCAATTGAATTTGACGAAATTGCCAAATTAAGAGATGCTGTCCATTTCTAACCCAAATTAACATTTTTTTTTCTTTTTCTTGTTAGTGGAAAATTAACACAGATATAACGCTTTGAAATGTGCTTAGATCACTGAGTTATGACGTCACCCCTCAGTGACTCCATGCTTAGTATGTCTGATTCCGGGACACCTGTAGGTATATCGCTCATTCGAAAGAACAGTGACACATCTAAAAAATTTTCAATATTGAGATAACACTGCCGATCCACCCTAGAACCTAGAACAGCTGATAACTATAATACTGTGTATTCAAATGAATTTGTATGATTTGGAATAAAGATTATTATTATTATTGTTCTCATTGGTTAGTCTCACATTTTCTATGTGGTAAAAGGTAATGAGATAAAACTCACACCTTGTTGACTATTTCACGATTTTCCTCACTATCCGACATGTTTCTAGGATCACTGATTTTTGCATGTCCGTTATTAGTTGTAGTGGTATATTGTGTTTTTTGAATCCTGCGGGTAACTCCGGTGGTATGAGGCCAGTGACTGAGATGACTACGGGGAGAATGAGGACTTCTTCCATTTTCCACATTGATTTTATTTCCTCAGCTAGGTCCGTGTATTTTCGTATTTTCTCTGTTATTGTCTTCTGTATGTTGTGATCCAGAGGGTGTGCAATATCTATTAACGTTGTGATTTTGTTGATTTCGTCTATTGGTGTTATGTCTGGTCTATTGTTTATAGTTGTTTTGTCAGTTATGATTCCTTGGTCCCAGTATATTTTATAATTTTGGTTCTCTTTGACTTGGTCTGGTGTGTATTTGTAGTACGGCTCTTCTATTGTTTTTATGTTATGTTTGTGGAGTAGGTATTTATGGAGGATCTTGGCTGTCAGATTGTGCCTGTTTAGGTATTCTGTCTGTGCTAAGCCAGAACATCCTGATGTTATGTGTTGTATCGTTTCGGGCATTGATTTACACATTCTACAGTTATCATTTTGTATGTTAGTTTTTGTGATATATTTTTGGTAATTTCTTGTCGGTACAACCTGGTCCTGTATAGAGTACATCAATCCTTCTGTTTCACCATACAGGTGTCCAAGTTCGATCCATTTGGTTGACAGCTGATGTTGTTTATCGAGGTCGTTCTTGAATCTGCCATGTAGTTTTTTGCTGTTCCATGTCTGTGTGATGTTTGCGAAGAAAGTTTTCTTGTCTATCTGCTGTAGTTGTGTGTGTGTGCTGAGTGGTGTGTATCTTTTGTCTGCTTGTTTGATGGACACGTGTAATGATGACTGAGTTGCCTTCAAGCTAAAGTATCTTTGTAAGCTGTGTATTCCAATGTTGTGTGCCAATTCTATATTGATTAGGCCTCTTCCTCCTTGTTTCCTAGGTAGGTATAATCTCTCAACAGCCAAGTTTGGATGTAGAGCTCTATTATCCGTGAGGATTTTTCTTGTCAGTCTGTCGAGTGCTTGTACGTCTTTTATGGTCCACTGTATGACTCCGAATGAGTACGTTAATATCGGTATTGCCCAGGTATTTACGTCTTTGATTTTATTTTTTGCATTAAGTTGTGTATGCAGGACTTTTCTTAATCTGTTCTTGTAAATACTTTCTATGGTCTCTTTAATTTCTTTCGTTTTATGTGTGAGTGTTTCATTTACTCCTAAGTATTTGTATGTTTTGTTGTTAGGTAGTGTAGGGAATGATATGTTGTTAATTAGAAGCTCTATGTTGTTCGTTTTTGTTGTTTTGCCTTTTTTCGCTATAATTGATGCGCATTTATCTAGTCCGAAGTTCATTCGTATGTCTTTAGAGAACGTGGCAGTGGTTTCTAATAGCGAGGATAGTTGATTTTCGTCCGGAGAATATAACTTTAGATCGTCCACGTAGAACAGGTGTGATATTTTGTAATCTTTTGTTGGACTGTATCCAATATTTGATGACTTCAAAAGGCTGCTTAGTGGGTTGAGTGCTAGGATAAGCCATTTTGGGCTCCATGTGTCTCCTTGGAATATTCCTCTTCTGATCTTTATGTGATTAGTTTCAAGATCTATTTGGCGTAGAGTGAGTATTAATTTTGTTTCCCAATTTTCCATAGTTTGTTTCAGGAACCGTATGATGTTCAGATCGATTTTATAAATTTCTAAAATGCGAAGCAACCATGAATGAGGGATGGAGTCATAAGCTTCTTGATAGTCTATCCAGGCAACTGCTATATTTCTGCCGTTTGCTTCTGCTTGCCTCGTTATCACCCTGTCCATTATCAGTTGCTCTTTGCAGCCTTTCGCTCCTTTTGTACTTCCTTTCTGTTCTTCATGTTCGATTTTTTGCTCTGTGATATGTTTTGTTACTTTTTCGGCTATCGTTTTTGTGATAATTTTGTCAATAGTGTTCAGGCATGTGATGGGTCTGTAGTTTTCAGGGTCGTCTGTGTTCTCGTTTTAAGGCTTGAGATATGTTATGCCATGTGTCAAGGATGATGGGACTTCTGCTGGGTGAGTGATTACATGTTGGATTATTTGTGCCATCTTTCCATGTAGTGACGTCAGATGTTTCCAGAAATAATTATAGATTTTATCTGGCCCTGGTGCCTTCCAGTTTGGCAGCTTCTTTAGTATGAGTTTCAATTCATTCGTCGTTATTTCATATGGTAGCATTGGCTCTACTGTCTCTGTTCTCTTTTGCTCTGTTTTGATCCACTTACCATTCTCGTGTTCCACTGGTTCTAACCATAGTGACTTCCAGTATTTTTTGACTTCTACCTGTTTTGGCGCTTTAATATCTTTTGCCTCCTCGTTTGTTTGTTCCAAATTTTTGTAAAAATGCTTTTCGTTTGATGTGAAGTTTATGTTGTCTTGTTTCCTTTTATAAGAGATGATGTACCTCTTCAATTTTTCACTTGATGCCATTAGTTTTTGTTTCAGTGTATCTATTGCTTCTGTTATTTGTCCTGTTCTTGTACCTGGGTTCGTATTTATGTTGAATTTTTTGTAAAGTCTGTCATGTTTTTGTTTTGGGGCTACCAATGAATTATTCATTTGTGCAAGATCACTACGGATTTTACTTATTTTGTGTTCTAATCGTTTTTGCCATGGAGGCTTTTTGTTTGAATTTGTTTTGATTTTTTGGTTTATTTTTGTTGATTATTCCTAAGGTTTCTGTGATTGATATGGCCGTGATATACGTTATGTCTATAAGATCTTCTACACTTTTTATGTCATCTTTGTATTTATTGATGTACTCATTAGAGTTTTGGACTGTGCTCTTTGAGTTCCGGTTATTTTAAACCTAGGTAGACGTTTCCTGTAGCTGGGACTACTTCCTTTGTATAGTAACATATTTTTGTTAAATGTTTGTTTCATTTCTGTTAGTAACTCTTGGTCGTCCGTTCCGTTTGTGTTTGTTTGTATGTATTCTTCAGCTGTATTGGTGTGTGTTTGACTTTTGTGAAAATGTAATTCGGATCCTGTTGTCGTTGTGAGTTCATCCTCGTTTTGTGTTTTCTGTTTTGTTTCATTTTCGATCTGGGAAATGGATTTGAAAATCATACTAGAAACAAAATTGCGTACACCGAAACTTTACCCATGATAGCCTAGCAAGATGCACACATGTGAATTAAGTTTTTTTATTTCATACTGTACCGTAAAGTATCATTTACCGGACCCAAAACCAGTCCGGTAAATGATACTTTACATCATCAGAGACTGAAAAAAAAATTACTTGACTACTCCAAAAATGACATCTTGCATCATCAAAGACTGTGATATTTTCGTTCACTGTCTTATCTACACGGAAGATTTTGCGCCATTCGCAGAAAGCCTCAAACTCCTTTTGATACCTTTCCGCAGATTTGCGCTTCGCAGCTTTTATGCAAAATTTGGTGCATTTTGCAACTTGTTCACTTAACATAAACGGTTGGCAAGGTATATCAGATAGGACAAACATAAGTTGTTACATGGTCTGGCTGGCGCCATCTCATGGTACGAATGTGAGGTGGACTGCCACCCTAAGTGTGTGGTTTGAGAAGAAAGCACTTTGAACCGATTAAAAATAGTTATTACAGTATGAAACAAAACAATGTACGATACACAGCCGTTAAATGTCATTAAACTACTCGTCTAAATATTCTAGACTCGGCTCCTTCGTCGCCTCGTCCTTAAACATCTTGACTCGTTATTTAAAAAGTCTTTCACCGACTTAGTAACGTAAATAACTATAAATGCATTTTTATCAAAAATGGTGCGTCTCAGCGAGTTACAGGAAGTGTACTTTATTTGTGTAGAAAATTCCAGATTCTCAAAATGTTCACGCAATTTGGTGCACATTTTTTTAAACCCGTCCCTGTATTACCTGCTCATGAAGGTTTATAATAAGATTCAAGTACACTCAAAGGTCGATTTGGTCCTTCAAATTGTCTGCCGTTAGCGCCGAATTTCAACTGCGACACACACATTAGATCCTTATCTTAATGAAAGAAGTGGCGCAATTGAAATACGGCACTATCGGTGGTCAATTTTAAGATTCACATCAACTTTAAGTGTACGTTAGCTCAAATGACACTTGAGGTGAAATTAAAATATTGGCCCCTAGTTTCCTTTCATTTGATGGAGTGTGAAAAGTTTTGTAACTATACCAAATTTTATCCAATTATCGTTACAGGTTTCAAAAATATTCACGTCATCAGGTCTTCACCTTTAACACCCTGGAACTCAAAAACGAAGAGTTTGTGGATACTAATTTAAATGATGTCT
This sequence comes from Orchestes rusci, assembly GCA_958502075.1. Lineage (NCBI taxonomy): Eukaryota > Metazoa > Arthropoda > Insecta > Coleoptera > Curculionidae > Orchestes > Orchestes rusci. Next base: position 100,630,978 of record OY293303.1, read on the forward strand.
TGATTCCATTTTAGGGCGTAGAATACGTAGTTCAAATATTGATGTCCTATTTCTGGACACCCTGTTTACCGAACTTTAAACTCGAAAATCTTTTGGAAAAATCATAATATCTGAACGAATTTAAAAAAAACGAATCGTTTTGTAGCGATTCATCCCCCATTGCTTTCTCAGTAGATTGGAGAACAAGAACAACACTTGGAGGGCTTAATCTTGCAGAGAACAACACCTTGGGCAGACAAGAAACATCAGTATTTTTTCTTGCAAAAACTAAAAAATATTGTTTTCTGAGCGGTTATCAGCAAACTTGGCTTTTATGTGACATTTTTCCTGACATTGCAGTGTATGGGGTTGATTGTTTAGGTTTCCATATATTCGGCAATGATTGTTCTTGTGAACGTGAACTCAAAGAATGTGGAAAGGGTTTTCCTTGTAACATGATACAGGACTTAAAACAAGCACATTTCTCAGATAATTTTTTTTTTCTTATTTTTTTCTTTTTTCTTAGGCTTCACTTTTGAATGGTGATTTTGCATCACCATCATTATTATATTCACTACACTTTTTCTTACAATTCCAACTTCTTTTTCTTAACAAATACAGTTTTATTTAGCCGTACCTCCTTTATTTTTGAGTTTTCCAGAAAATATTATCCAAGAAATTTGCTTCTTTCATCAGGTCCAGTCTCATGTTAAACAAAACTCAAAATTTACCCCCCAACTAAAAATATACCCTGTATATATTATGTTGAACTCTGAGGAATGTGTAGCAACTCTGTAAATCTTAGTAATACATGGTTACCTTCATCAGGAAATTGAACATAGTTCAAAAATGAATAACAATCAGTTACTGAACATTTAAAAACAATCACCACCATGCACTCCAATGACAGTAAAAGTGACATTTTGTGTCATACACACAAGAAAAAAAATTGCTGATAATCACTCAGAAAATCAATGAAATCAAGAGATATTTATTCAATTAGCGCTTATTGTTTCTTTTTAGGTTCAACTGAATACGAAAGCAGACTTGCTTTCGAATCGTTTGACGTTTAGAAGTTTTACTGATAGACTTTTTATTGAGTAACAAATACAGGAGATGAGAAATATGAGCAATGGTTTGATTGATTTTTCAGGTAAACAGTCAGTTAAATAAATCCTGGTTTTTTAAATAAGTGATTTTCCATTAAAATTTGCGTCAAGCTAAGTCAATACTTTTGATAGGGTGTGGCGAAATGCCCAAAAAAAAACTGATAAATGATTCATGAATGTGCCGCAAAACTACACAATTTAATAATAAGAGTTATGTTTCCACAGATGCCAGAGAACAAGGTCAGAAGAATACATTGAAGAACCGTTCCTAATATTGCCACTACACGGAAATATTTGAGATACATGTTCCAAATACGGTCACTTGGCATGATATAAATAAAATGATGAAATAAACAGAACTATTAGATTCACAGGTATAAAGTGTGCCTCCCCCTCGGCCTCCCCCATAAAAAATATATCCAGTAGCATGCCTCCCATGCCGTACAGGTTGATCAAGTTGAAAATGTTGAACGGACGCCGGACGCCGCGCCGCCGGCGCCGGGACAGTGGAACTACGATATACCAATACGTTTTTGAAACGGATTCCAATATTTAAATAATGTTGAAATAGACTTTTTAACTTGGAACCACGTCAACAAAACCTAACAAAGGAGAATTGTACATTTCTTCATAGATTACAAAATTGATAATGTAACATGGTAAAATAAAAACTTTAATTTCATATTCTCGCGCCCGATAGATTTTGAGATTCGGCAGTCAAGAATGACGGATGATGTTTTTTATTCAAATCTTTTGATTTTCTCTTTTTCTTTTATACAGGGTGTCCCGTAAAAATACCTACAAACTTTAAAGGGTGATAGGGGCAAAAACATTTCTTAATTATCAACATTCCGAAAATTCCAAGGTCGTGAAAATAAATCAATAAACAGTGATTTAAACGATGCGCAAAATGATAAGTACATACCTAACAAATAGTTTTTTATTTGCTCTACATTCCAAACGGCTTATTTGCGAACATATCATGTTTGATAAACAAAAATGTATGTTTTGATGTCCTCTCTACCACCCCTTGAAGTTTGTCGGTATCTTTTCGGGGCACTTTGTCGGTTTATCTTCTATAAAGGGTGTCCGGATACGATTTTCACTAAAATGAAGCTAATTGTATGCTGATGGAGGACCCGTTAAGAAAATAGTAGATTTGCATTCAATTTTTTTCCAAAAATCGCAAAAATTCATAATCACTGCCCTCTGCTGTGTATCTTTTGAACTGAAAGGTTTCACGAAACATTTAATTCGAAAGACCATAGAATGCTCTTTTGAACAAGGCCAAAAATAATCAAATGAGTTGAATGGTTCAGGAGATATTGGAATTCAAAAATATTAAAAGATACGTTGACCTCCCCCTCCATTATTATGACAGATATGAAAAAACGTCATGGGGTAAAATAATCCGGTGCTATAAAATGACGTTTTCAAAGTTATAGCTCATCGTGTATTTTTCCGAGATTGCATGAATTTTATGTTTATTCATAGCAGTTACGCCCCCTAGTGGTAGAATTACGAACTCCAGTCTTGCCCACTTTATTTATAGAGATCATTTTTCCCAAACCTGTAGGTCTTACTACTGTCGAGAATTTTGACTATATAGTCAAAGGTCGAGACTGTACAGGCGCTCCGTACCCGCATCCGGAAACCCTGTACAGGGTGGCCAACTAAGAATGCGAGGTACCGTGTCTTGGAAACTATTTATCGTAGAGGCTTGCGGCAAAACATTTTATGACTGAAACGGCCAAGAGAAAAACCTGGAAAATATTCTCAAGTTTCTGAAATGGTCGCTAGGGGGCGTAACAACCAACATCAAGTAAAAAAATAGGATTTTTATGGAATTTTGCTCAATGAAAATATATCGATGAGCTCATTTTCGGATTAACTGATTATTCACCTACACTTTTTGTCCAAACGTTTTTTTCTATCTATCATAATAAAGTGGTGAGGGAAGTTCAATTGTTTTATTAAATAAACGGAGATTTCTCCCGTTTCGCTTGACCGATTTAAACGAGCTTGGGCTCATATGAAAGAGCATGATCTGCACTTCAAAAAACTTTTTTGGTTTTTAATTTTTGACCTTCGCCGTCGCGGCTAGATGGCGTTAACTGAAATGGTAGCATGTTTTTGTATCCCCTTTTAAAATACATATATAAAAATGAATATACCATTACATTTGATTTTTTTGGAAAAAACTCAAAAACATGCTACCATTTCAGTAAACGCCATCTAGCGGCGACGGCGAATGTTACAAATTAAAAAGCAAATGAGCATTTTATAGCGCAGACTATTCTCTTTCATATGAGCCCAAGTTCGTTGAAATAAAACAATTGAACTTCCCCCACCACTTTATTATGATAGATAGAAAAAAAACGTTTTTGAAAAAAGTGTGGGTGAATAGTCCGTAAATCCGAAAATGAGCTCATCGATATATTTTCATTGGACAAAATTCCATAAAAATCATATTTTTCTACTTGGTGTTGGTTGTTACGCCCCCTAGCGACCATTTCAGAAACTTGAGAATATTTTCCAGGTTTTTCTCTTGGCCGTTTTGATAATAAAATTTTGCCGCTTGCCTCTACGATGTATAGTTTCCGAGATACAGTACCTCGCATTCTTAGTTGGCCACCCTGTACATTCTGGGATTATATACTGGATACTGGATTGTTATTCTTCCAACAAACTTGAGACAAAGACTGCGATGAGTGATATGACTGCTTAATGATCGTTTGACGATCACACACACTCTTGCTGAGCTGAAATCTTTTCACTGATAACGAAGAAATGAATGATATGTTATCTGTTATCAGGCCTTCGCGAGACCACTTGGTCTTGTCCTTGTCTTGGTCTTGGTGACAAGACCGAGACCAAGATCAAGACTTGACGTTCAAAACGGAGACCAAGACTCTACCTCGAGAGTCTCGTCATGCGAATGCAATAAATCAAGCAGTAACAAAAATAAAAAAATTAATATAAAATTTACAACAAAATAAAATAATACGCATGAGTTAACTAGAAATTCAGAGTTTTTCAACTCTAAATGCGTGAGAGTGTGGATAGATGAACATTTTCCTAATCGGTGGATAAAGGACGAAATAGTAGGTGTCTCCTCCCAAAATCCGCGACTTGATTTCCCCGGACTTTTTGCCAGTGGGATTTATTAGAGAGAAAAAAGAACTGCGCGATAGAACGAGAAAAGAAATCTTCCTGTGTATAGTGATCAACTTGAAAGCAATAACCGAAAAATCATTAATGTTGAATATTTTTTGATGAAATTGGTTGTAAATCCAATTTAGGGGATGACGAACCCAGTGGCGTAGGCAGATTTTTTTCTAAAGAAATCGCCAATATTGATTTTGGGTTTTTCAGCCTCTAAATGGAGTCTAGTAGACATTGTATTAGAAGAAAACTAGACGCCTACTGGCCCCAAAATACAAAGAGAAAACCCAAGTGGGAAGTTTTTGTGCCCCACCCTGTATCTCAGCTCATGCTAGTTCGTCACCCCATCCTAACGTCTCTGTCGAATGAAAGTAGCATGATTGGGCTTGTCTGTCCAAGATCGAATCACCAGACGTGCAGTCGCTCCGCAACACCAGAAATGCAAGTTATCGAGGACATTTCATTTCATAGAATATTGACTTTTTGGTAAAAAGAACCAGTACCAGTTTTTGACAAGACATGGTTTCGTTGCTTTATTTTGAGTATTTCCTCAAATTTTTACATATAAAACATAAATACATCTTATTTGACCCTGTAAAATGCAACATGAATGAAGCGGAAATATAATATGGAGAACCACTCAGCAAAAAAAAACATAGAAAAAAAACACAGATCATGCGTGAAAAGACAGAGATATAGCGCTTATAGCCGATAGAACACCATCACATTGATCACAAACATAGAACACGTAAATTCCACAACGAGTTCACGTTACTAGTTTCACATTACAAACCATAAAAAAAATATCTTCAGCACTAAACTTCATAGGATATAAAAGCCCTTGCCACGAAATTTGGATGTGCTGTTTTTGATTGGATGTGCTAGTTCATAGAATGTATTAACAAAAAACACTTTTGAATCAAGTGATTGAGAAACACGCATTGCGTTCGTTTTAGTTGAGACTTCAGAACGAACATGCAATTTACTTCGTTTTTCATCAATATGTGCAACCTCGTGAATTCGCTGACGCCACACATGCTATCTGCGATGCAGGTGCCTTCGCCATCCATCATTTTCGATCGTTACATGTAAGATTGCATTTCAGACCAAATAAACATATCAGGTGTATACAGTATACAGTCAGTGCCTATAGCGCAAAGATACACCCAGTAACACTATTCATAAAGAGCAGATAAATATAATCTCATTTCAACTTTTTCAAAAGATGTAACGTAAAACTGAACCAAACTATCAGTATTTATGGCAATGGTGCATGACGAAAGTGTTGAGCTGATGCACTATGATGAGGGAGCAGTGAATGAGTTATCATTTATAAAGGTGGTCATCCCTCAATAAATGATAGACATTGCGAATTGTAAAATGTGTTAGCAATAATACATCGATGTTCGCTATACCTATTTCAACTGAAAAGATTACAGTTTTAATTGATTACAGGATAAGTCCGATAGGTAGGTATCCGTTATATATTCACGTAATGTTTGTTCGATTATTTCATTATATAGCTGTAAACTACACATTGGAAAAATGTTCAATCAAGTATTCGCATGACAAACGCTTTTGTGTATATACGCCGCGCGCCGTTCAAAAGCACAGGCAAAATATCTTCCAACATCATAATTTATATAAACGGTCAAAAGATAGAATGAGTAACATCCTTCATATACACTCCCCGACAATAAATTCCGGACAAGAATAATTTTAGTCAATTTGATATCCCTGTAACTTTTTTAATTTTTGTCCGATCTTGGCAAAATTTTTACCAAAGTGTAGCCCTATGTCTCGAGATAATACAATTGATTTTTGTTCAAAAAAATATTAATGGCTTGGGGGGAAACAAAAGCTACTTTTTTACCCTTAAGAGAACTTAGTAGAAAAATTTAGCTTCATTATATTCTATTGTGAAGTGCGATCTTTTCTGATTAAAATGTTTTTTTGGAAATGTCTATATCTGCTTTGCTAGAGAAGATACAGATGTTTAAAGAAGAAGCTGCACTTATTCATCAACAATGAATGAAAACATTCCTATAGACTTTCATGAAGTTAAGCCCTATGTCTTGAGATATTACCCTTGCTCTTGGTTTCAAAAAATAATGATGGCTTGGTCATTATACAGGGAGGAACAGAAGCTACTTTTTTACCCTTAAGTTTTCAACACCCTGTGGAAAAATCTAGCGGAAAAATTTAGCCCCATTATATTCTGTTGTGAAGTAGGCTCTTTTCTCAACAGAATGTTTTTTGTTCATGTCATTTTCTGCTTTTTTAGAAAAGATAGAGATGTTTAAAGAAAATGCTGCAGTTTTCCGATATTTCATCAACAATGATTGAAAACATTGTTATACACTTGCATGAACAATTATTTTAACATTCCATATTGTCTCAATTTACCTAATGTTCCATATTGGCCAAATGTTTAACATCGAACAATCTTTGGAGGCGGTAGTATCATGGCGTAGACTGAGGTATCACTACATGGCCGTACAGATCTTGTATTAATTGATAATGGAAAATCGAACACATGGAATAGGTATGCTAAGATTGCAAGTTAGACACGTTCGCAATGGACATCTGGAAACCTTGCCTGATTTGCGAGAAGCCCTTCTTGAAAAATAGCAAATATTTCTCAAGGACCATCAAAAGCATGCCATGATCTTGATCATAGAACAGTTATTCATGCAAGTCTATAAAAATATTTTCATTCATTGTTGATAAAAAAACATATGTATCTTCTTCAAAAAAGCAGATATTGACAATGACATGATCAAAAAAACATTTTGTTGAGAATAGAGCGCACTTCACAACAGAATATATAATGAAGCTAGATTTTTCCGCTCAATTTTTCCATAGGGTGTTGAAAACTCAAGGGTAAAAAAGTAGCTTCTGTTCCTCCTCGTATAATGACCAAGCCATCAGTATTTTTCGGAAACCAAAATCAAGGGAAATATCTCAAGACATAGGGCCACAACAAATAAAAAAGTTATAGGGATATCAGTTTCACTCGAATTATTCTTCTCCGGAATTTATTGTCGAGGAGTGTATTTTCTTCAAAAAAAGCTCAAAAATATCTTTGAGGACAGTAAAGAGATGAGAGGACAGTAAAGAAAAAGAAAATTTACAGTACTTTTTTCACCACCCTGTATGAGTTTTTGGGGAAACCGCATATTTTTTCATCGATTCGTTAAGAAATTACGAGTGTCCAAACATAGGCGAAAATTTCGGGTGTACTCGAGGGTGTACCGTTTTTTTTATGAGTAGTTTATATTGTATATCAAACTACTCATGTGAAAATCAATGACTGCAACTCATCTAAAGAACTGTACTACATGTTGTTTTCGTCAAGCCAATAAAAAATTTATTTACTCCACAAAACTCCGAATCGTGCTTTACGAACAATTTTATCTTGTAGTCGATATACATCCACCCGAATAATGTTGAATACCGTGGAAATGTTGAGTGTGAAACAAACAATCATGTACATGGTGTCTCCGTATATTTCGTCTGCAGACTAACTCGCTTATTATGCAAGATAGATAGGGACTTCAAATACAAAGTTGGTAGGTATTAACATGAACCGCCAGAAAAAAAAAATTGTATACCGGGTGCACGAGAAAAGTGTGACAGACACAACTTGCATTTTTTTAAATGGAACACCCTATATATTATTCTATAATCAAATAGACATTATTTTTCCTCTCAAAAATATACAACATGTAGGCATTCCTTCCAGCCGTTTTCAAATTATTTGAGTTTTAAAGTTGGTTTTTTGGTACCTATTGCCAAATTTAGTATCTTTGACTACAATGATTGTTTGAAGAATGTTTATCGATTTTTATCCTTCCAATAATCCAAAACAACGAATAAAACAAGTGAATATTATTATTATTAATAAATTGATATTATTGAATATACCCGCCATTATTCACAACACATTTTCTTAAATGCATTTCATTGTGGCAAAACATGCTCAGTGGAACGAACTTCAAGGCGGTCGACAGCGGACACGACGCTACAACCATTGCATCTCTCCATCGAATAACTCGACTTTTGTCCCGTTTGTCACAAGCCCAAACCACTGTTAATTTCTAGAATAACAAGGTTTATTCGGTTGCCTACACCTAGAATATTAGAGAACTTTCGCCATCTATCGAGGCATTGAAGAGGCTCTATATAATAAGCTCCGCCATTCGAACAGGAGAGTAAGTTATCGATTAGCCGCGAATTATAAACGTTACAACATAAATATACGCTGCGATTGTGAACATGGATATTTTTGGTTGTGTAAGTGACTTTAAAAAAATCAATTAAGACTGGACAAGTGTTTTCTACAGCGAAACTCATTACATTGGTGTCAAAAGTGGGATTTATTGTGTGCTATGGAAGGTCGCCGAGTTGAAGAGGGAGCTGGAGGAGCGTGACCTGGATAGTAGCGGTAAGAAAACTGATCTACAAACAAGGCTTCGTGAGGCTTTAATGGAAAAAGGCATGGATCCAGATATGTTTCAATTTGAGATCCCTGATCCCAATGCTGTAGTTGAGAAATTGTCCAAGAGCTTGAGAGATCAACTGGAACTGAAATTCGAAGAATCTTCTAGAGCTATGGAAGAGAACTCTAGAAAGTTGGAAGATAAATTGGAAGAGAAGTTTGTAGAATCTTCTAGAGTTATGGAAGAGAAGCTCGCAGAGTCTTCTAGAATTATGGAGGAGAAAATTAAGGAACAGTTGGCAGACAGCTACAAGTTTGTGGAAGATCATGTCGCCGTAGAAATTGGAAACTTTGAGAAGCGATTTGAAGACACAGTGAAGACTCTGGAAGACGAAATGGAAAAAATGAGAAAAAAAGTAGACACTATCATCGAACAACCACAGGTATCACTCGGAAACCAAGGTGCGAGTGCCAAAATAGAAGCTGATGCAATCAGAATCCACATGAAAGCCCCACAGTTTGATGGCAAGCTGTCCTGGAACAATTACCATCGCCAGTTCGAGGCAGCAGCAATGGCAAATGGATGTACTGGACCGGAAAAAGCCCTGGCATTGACTCTTGCACTTCGTGGGGGAGCTACAGAAATCCTGCAGACGCTGAACACCCAGGAGCAGGAGGACTACGATGTACTAGTCAAGCATCTGGAATGGCGATATGGGCAAACTCATTTGGGGCATGTCTACCATTCCCAGTTGAAGAACCGCATCCAAAAGACCAACGAGACCATGCAGGAGTTTGAAGCGGATGTTGCTCGCCTTGCACGACTGGCTTATCCAACCACGCCAGAGAACGTTATGAGAAACCTGATAAGGAATTACGGCAACATCTTCGACAACGGGACTGGGAAAAAGGGCCGAACGAACGTGGTGCGGCACACCATCAACACAGAAGGAGCACGACCGATCCGCCAAACAGCTAGAAGACTACCTTTGGCCAAGAAGGAGGAGGCGGACTAGATAATCAAGGACATGGAGAAAGGCGGTGTCATCGAGCCTTCTAGTAGTCCGTGGTCATCGTCAGTTGTTCTGGTTAAAAAGAAGGACGATTCAAGTCGATTTTGTGTGGACTATCGTCAGCTGAACAACGTGACGAAGAAAGACAGCTACCCGCTACCACGGATCGACGACACTCCGGACACCTTGGCCGGATCAAAGATCTTCTCAACCCTGGACCTCAAAAGCGGATATTGGCAGGTAGAAATGGCCCCTGAAGATCGAGAGAAGACTGCTTAGCGTTGGAGTGGGGCTACGGCAGTTCACTAATATGCCATTTGGGTTATGCAACGCACCTGCTACGTTCGAGCGGCTGATGAAGACTGTGCTCAAAGGACTATCCTGGTCAAGATGTCTGGTATACCTGGATGACATAATTGTGGTTGGCGAATCATTTAAAGAACATCTAAAGAACTTGGAGGAGGTATTCCAGAGACTCAGAAGTTCCAGTTTGAAACTGTCCAAAGAAATGCCAACTGTTCCGGAGGGAAGTACAATACCTGGGTCATATCATGTCGGCTGAGGGTGTAGCCGTTGACCAGCAAAAGGTGGAGGCAGTTAAGGAGTGGCCAGTACCAAAGAACCTCCACGAGCTAAGAAGTTTCCTTGGTCTGTGCACGTACTACCGGCGTTATGTCCAGGGATTTGCGAACATCGCCCGGCCTCTTCACAGACTCACAGAGGCACAGAGACGCTTCCACTGGGACGAGGATTGTCAGGAGGCCTTTGACACACTTAAAAGGGCACTAGCCAGCGCCCATCCTAGGCTACCCACTACCTGAGGAAAACTACATCCTGGATACAGATGCCAGCAATGTAGGACTTGGTGCAGTGCTGCCCCAGATCCAGCAGGGACATGAAAGGGTGATCGGCTATTTCAGCAAAACCTTGTCGAAGCCGGAACGGAACTAATGCGTCACGAGAAGGTAACCACTGGCAGTAGTCAAAAGGGTAGGGCACTTCTACAAGTACCTTTACGGAAGAAAGTTTCTGCTGAGAACCAACCACGCCACGCTCAAATGGCTCCAACAGTTCAAAAATCCGGAGGGTCAAGTTGCTCGTTGAATTGAGAGACTTCAAGAGTTCAACTTTGACACGGAACATCGAGCTGGATCCAGCCACAACAACGCTGATGCCCTATCCAGGAGACCTTGTCCAGAGCAATGTAAGCACTGTCAAAGAGCCGAGGAAAAGGAGGCGAGCACATGCAGGACGACTTTGGTGGATGATTCCTGGCAGTCTGAGGCGCTTCGCAAGGACCAGGAGAAAGATCCAGATCAGAAGCTTGTCATCGGATGGAAACTGGCAGGCCAACGACCAACCTGGCAAAAAGTCGCGCGATTCTCGGCCCTCGTAAAGTCCTATTGGGCTCAATGGGACTCAATTGTTCTCGATGACGGCATCCTGAAGAGGCTGGTGAAGAATCTGGAAGGCACGGAAGATCGGAGGCAGTTAGTCGTTCCTGGAAACAGACAGGCAGAGGTGATGAGAGAGGTCCATGATGGCATCACGGGTGGACATCTGGGTGTAACCAAGACGCTGGGAAAGCTGCGAGAACGGTTTTACTGGGTTAACTGTCAAGCCGATGTGAAGGAATGGTGCAGAAAATGTGCCATATGTGCGGAAAGTAACGGACCCTCGAAACGGCCAAAAGCTCTTATGCGCCAATACAACGTGGGAAGCCCCTTTGAAAGGATCGCAATCGACGTGGCGGAACCATTTCCTGAATCGGACAAAGGAAATAGATACATCTTGGTCGCCATGGATTACTTCAGAAAGTGGGCTGAAGCGTATCCCTTGCCAAACCAGGAGGCGGCTACCGTTGCCGATGTCTTGATAAGGGAATGGTTTTGCCGTTTCGGTGTCCCGTTGGAGCGACGCTATTCCAGAATGTCTGCGATGTCTTGAAGATCAAAAAGACAAGGACAACGGCGTTGCACCCACAATCGGATGGCATGGTGGAGCGAATGAACAGGACCATCAACCGACACTTGGCCAAAGTTGTCTCTGACCATCAAAGAGGGACGAAAACCTCCACCTATTTCTCTTGGCATACCGATCTGCAGTTCACGAATCGACAGGCGAAACCCCAGCAAGGATCATCATGGGTCATGAACTTCGGCTGCCCTGTGCCTTGAAGTTTAGCTGTCCACCTGGTGAAGATGTCGCTGGGGAAGATAACGCAAGCAATCCTCGAAGAAAGATGGACGACATTCATCAACGAGTCCGTTTTAACATCCAGAGTCGCTGGCACAGGATGAAGGAGGCCTATGAGGTAAACGCCGAGGAAGGCGGGTTCCAGGTTGGGGATCTGGTTTGGCTTCACAACCCACAGAGGTGACGTGGCTTCTCCCCAAAACTGCAAAGTTCTTGGGAGGGCCCGTACGAGATTCTGGATCAATTCAATGACGTCGTCTATCGGATAAAGAAACCACCACGAGGGAAGCCGAGGGTTGTTCATTTCAAACGTTTAGCTCGGTATGCTGGAAACCATGACGATCAGGACGCTGAAGTGAGGCAGATCAGGTTACCCAAGAAAGACATGTCATTGGAAACTTTCATGTCTCTACACTCCAATGGCCAAAAAGTCCAGAATGGCGTTGTCCAAGAAAGGCAGCAGGATTTGTTCAAAGCACCGGCCAAATATTCGTTGGCTCACTAGGTCACTGAAGACCTTGGTATGAGGAGTGGTGTTGCTGCTGCTTTCAAGCGGAAATTTGGACAACTGGAACTTCTACGACGACAAAGACCAGAGGTGAGGAAGGTACTGGAAATCATGGAAGGTACACGACATCTGTTCAACATTGTCACGAAGAAGCTTCCACAACATCTGACCACCTACAGTGATGTCTGGAAAGCCCTTAGTCATCTTCGTGACTTGATGCAGTTACAGGACCTGACTCATTTGGCCATTCCGAAGCTGACCAATGACCGCGTGGACTGTCGCATGGTGAGAAGCATGCTGGAAGTGATCTTCAAGGGGAGTGGCGTTGACATCCTGGTTTGCTGATATCCTTTCAGAAGGACGAACCAGAAGACAGTGGACTGCTATTTCCACCGACTAACACTGCAGGTTCGGGGACAGTTGCCGATATCGACATGAGGGCATTTTGGGACGAAATGCTCCAAGGAGGGAGCAATGTGACGACACATGTCCAGTGGAACGAACTTCCAACGCGGTCGACAGCGGACACGACGTTACAACCATTGCATCTCGCCATCGAATAACTCGGCTTTTGTCCCGTTTGTCACAAGCCCAAACCACTGTTAATTTCTAGAATAACAAGGTATATTCGGTTGCCTACACCAAGAATATTGGAGAACTTTCGCCATCTATCTAGGCATTGAAGAGGCTCTATATAATAAGTTCCGCCATTCGGACAGGAGAGTTAGTTATCGATTAGCCGCGAATTTTAATCGTTACAACATAAATATACGCTGCGATTGTGAACATAAATATTAGTGGTTGTGTTAGTGACTTTAAATGAATTAATCAAGGCTGGACAAGTGTTTTCTATAGCGAAACTCATTACATTATGATATCAATTTATTAATAATTTAATGTATTCACTTGTTTTATTCGTTGTTTTAGATTATTGGAAGGATAAAAATTAATAAATAATGTTCAAACAATTATTGTAGTCATTGATACTAAATTTGACAATACCAAAAAAACAACTTTAAAACTTAAATATTTTGAAAACGGCTGGAAGGAATGCCAACATGTCGTATATTTTTGAGATCAGAAAAATAATGTCTATCTGATTATGAAATAATATATAGGGTGTTCCATTTAAAAAAATGCAAGTTGTGTCTGCCACACTTTTCTCGTGCACCCGGTATACGAAAAAATATTTTTTTCTTGCGGTTCATGTTAATACCTACCAACTTTGTATTTAAAGTCCCTATCTATTTTTCATAATAAGCGAGTTAGTCTGCAGACGAAATATACGGAAACACCCGTACAAGACATTTCAATTCATATTCAAAATAAGAAACGGGTAAGTACCTGGATATTTGTGCGTTGAGATTAGATATGTAAGTAAAATTCACGATTATAATACCAGAAATAAGGCGAATTTCTATGTAGCAACAGCAAGATTAACGAGAACTAATCACATTCTGTATGTGTTGCAAAGGTCTCACAGAATTATAATAATTTTCCAAAATGAAATAAAAAGCTATGATAAGTTATTTAATTTTAAAAAAAGGTTATGGTCCCATTTACTCAGCATTTAGAAATGTATAAGCTGTACTTGTTTGCTACCCTTTAGTTCATTGTTCCTTTTATTTTTTCTGTTTTATGAACATGATGACTCAATTTCAGTTTATAAAATATGTTTGCACTTTTTAGATATACAGGGTGTCTCTAAAAGGTCTGTACAAAATCCTACCACATGTTGCTGAGGTCAAAAGAAGCCGATGCAACGCAACTCACCTCAGACCAAAATGTCACCATTTCCGAGGTACGGGGTGATCAAGTTTAAAATTAACAATTGAATGTTGTCATTATTTTGAACAGTTCTTGACATATCCCTTTGAAAATTGGTATGCGAGGGTTTTGTCATGTGTGAAAATCGATTATGTCGTTCGTTCTGCTGTGGCCGCTAGAGGGCGCCCTGTACTCTACATTCTGTGGTTTAAAATGTCAATAACTATTTTCTCAGTTATTTTTTTCCATCTTTCATTGAATAAAAAGATTTTCAAGACGATTTCAAGTAAATAAGGTACTCTTGTCAAAGTTCGCTTAAGTAAGCCGTTTTCGAGATATTTCCATTTAAAGAGTTCCATGCCAAACCGAAAAATTCCTTGTTCACACGAACTTTTTAGAAAACTATTTTTAGAAAATCAACTCATATTGCCTTTGTCCAAAACTGCTTCGTTTTCGAGATACAGGGTGGTGAAGTTGTAAGTCGAAAAAGGAGCAATTTTAAAGAAAGGTAAATTGCTTTGAATCGTTTTATTTTGACTTCAGGAATATGTAATGATTTTGTTAATCACTTTTTGAGACGCTCGTGTAAAGAAGGCAAATATTGGGAATTTTCCGATGTGGCATGGAACTCTTTAAATGGAAATATCTCGAAAACGGCTCATTCGAGCGAACTTTGACAAGAGTACCTTATCTACTTGAAATCGTCTGGAAAATCTTTTTATTTGATGAAATATTGAAAAAAGTGACTGAGAAAATAGTTATGGAAATTTTAAACCACAAAATGTAATGTATAGGGCGCCCTCTAGCGGCCACAGTGGAACAAACTACATAATCGATTTTCACACATAACAAAACTCTTGCATACCAATTTTGAAAGCGATATGTCAAGAACTGTCCAAAATAATGACAAAATTCAATTGGTAATTTTGAACTTGATCACCCCGTATCTCGGAAATGGTGACATTGAGGTGAGTTGCGTTAAATCGGCTTATTTTGACCTCAGCAACATGTGGTAGGATTTTGTATAGACCTTTTAGAGACACGCTGTATGATATAAAAATGTTTTATTTCTCAGTTCTAAGACTACTTATACAGGGTGTCCCGGAACAACGTCAGGAAACTCACTGGTGATAGTGGTGATTGTAAATGATAAAATAATAGTGGTAAGTCATCTAACAAAAATTCGAAATATTAATATTTGTCGAGTAACCGGCATTCTCAGGTCTTTTTTTTCTAGTTATTGATATATTTCGGACATTTCGTATCAAATCAAAATGAAACTGGGTACAAAGTTTCAGCTTGTTTATGTGTAACATTCTGTGGAAAAAATGTTTCTCTACTTTGCCCCTAAAAGGCGCTTTACCTGAGTTCCAAATTTCTTATTTTGCATATCTTTTTTGTTTCGACAGATTTCTCGAAAACAAATGCGTCGTTTTAAAGATTGGGAAAGATTAGACCAAAAATGTACCTCTCATATGAGTTGATGAGGATAAGTCACACCGTTTGCCCGCAGATCGACATTAAACTAACTCATATCAGAAATAATTTGCTTTGAATGACATGATGACAGAGGAAGTACAGAACAAAAAAACACACAAAATAACACAACAACAATAAATACAACAGGAACAACAAAAAACAGCACAAAGCCAACACAAAAACAAATGAAACAAGAATTCGTTTTTTCATGTTTTTTTTGTTATCTTTGTGTTGTTTTTGTTATTGTTTTTGTTAATGGTAGTGCGTTTTTAGATGTTGTTTTATGTCGTTTTTGTGATGTATTTTCCCTCATATTTTCCTTGTTATCATCTCATAGATATCAATTATTCTTGACATGAATTACTTTAATGTCGATTTGCGTCCAAATGGTCAGACTTAACGACTTGTACAAAAAGTACATTTTTTGTCTAATCTTTCCCTATCTTTCGAATGACGTATTTGTTTTTGAGGAATCTGTCTAAACAAAAAAGATATATGAAATATAAAGTTTGGATTTCAGGTGAAGCGTCCTCTAGGGGCAGAGTAGAGGAACATTTTCTCGACAGAACGTTACAGGTAAACAAGTTGAGACTATGTTCCAGATTTCATTTTGATTAGGTGAGAAATGTTCGAAATATATCAATAACTAGGAAAAAAAAATGGAAAATATTGAGATTTCGAAATTTCGTTATATGACTCACCAACATTATTTAATCAAATTATATTTTCTGGAAAAGCTGAATATACATTTTTCGGATCAAATAAGCTGAAAGAACTGACTCGTTTTAATCATATTTTGTATCTATTCGAATAATTACCCGTTTTTCGTTTCTACAATCTACAATTTTCTACAATCTCGATAATTTTCCTAGCATGTGTTTTTGATTCTCAAACCAAAAAGTGTGAGATAATTTGATCCTATCATTTTTAATTGGGTTATGATTTTCACCATTCCCGTCATAGACCAATCATCAAAGTTAATGAATATATTATACGCAGATCCAGTGGAATGGATATATAGATCAATAAATGAAAATCCCAATTGTCAAACCAAATCACAACAGAATAATGAGATTTTATTGATAGACTAGCTGACCCAGCAGATTTCATACCCCTCATAATCAATTAAAAATGTGTTGAATAAACCTGTTTCATATTTTTTTTTATTATTTTTCCTTTATTCGGGCCGGAGACAAATCAAACGTATCAAAAATCATAAGAATCAATCCAGTGGTTTTTCACTTATGGTATGATGAATATCTGAGAATAGTTTTGGGGTATTTTTTTTAATTTATAAACTGAAAACGTATATTTTGTTACAACACATTTCTTCTTAGTTGATTTGTATGTTTCAATTTAAGATAAAATAATTTAAATGATATCTCCGATTCTTTTCCGATACATTTTATTTTCGGAATTAGATCCCGGGATTGAGAAAGTCTTTCGAAATTGCGACTTCCCTACAACACAGCTCATTTGAAAAAAAATCCTTTGGAAAATGACGAAATGATGCAAACAAAACCTTATCAAGTCACTTTTATTCAAATTTCTTGATCATATCCCAAATAGAAGCTCACAAATCATTATCAAATTTGAACAAGATCCTTTGGTAAATGATAAATCTATTCAGACAAAACCTCACTAAGTCATTTTTTTTTAAATGTCTTGATAAGATCATCAGCGCCTCTATGAATCATGAGCGTATCGTAGAAATAGAAAATATATGTAGATTAGATGGTATTTCAATATGAGATGATGATGGATTATTTGTTATTAAATGGTTATGCTAAAGGTCTTCCTATTGGTTTTCTTTATCTATATTTTCATAATTTACAACACAAAAGTTCACTTAATAATAAATATATGCTCCCTTATAAATACTTATTATTATTTTATTTATATTCAAGACAATATCATGAGAGATATATTTTTTAACACTACGTGGGTATTTACTTTGCGAATTTGTGTCCACAACAACTGAACAAAGGCGTAAAACTGTAGCTGCGTCTACACAGATATAAATGCGTGATTTGTAGTGGTGATATAACTCAAATTCAAGATAGGTAATGGAATCGTTTTTATGTCTATGCAATGGGTCTTTCTATTGTTAACAATGTAAAGTAATGGAAAGTTGCTTTGCAACATAGACATTTTTACCCAAATTCAAATCTCGATATTTTCGAAACGGAAAGACAAATCGAGTGGAGGTTTTCGGGAGGTCCTTAACCAATTCTTCGAGAACACGTACATGGTTGGAGAGTTGTATTTCTTTGAGTTATCCACCTATACATAGTGGACAAAGAATTCATTTTTTTAGCAAAGTTTGGTGCTATGTCAGATTCCCAATTTTTGATCTATCCATATTTTGAATCTGTGGTCTATTCTTTGGAAAAAGTAATTTCTGAAATTTTTCAAAAGTTGGCCATAAATAACTCAATTTATGGAATTTTTAAAAAAGTTTATCCCTCAAAAAAGAACTTTTTCAGGGTCGTTTGAGAATTGGTATTTTTTACCAAAGTACTGTTGCATAAAGTGGATTAATTTTGGACCAGAGGCGAGATCTAGGTACACATCGAACGTTGTTGACTCCAGTGGCGTGCAGTAAAAATTTGCTTCTTCAACATGATCTGATTTGAACCAAATATT
This sequence comes from Orchestes rusci, assembly GCA_958502075.1. Lineage (NCBI taxonomy): Eukaryota > Metazoa > Arthropoda > Insecta > Coleoptera > Curculionidae > Orchestes > Orchestes rusci. The sequence continues at coordinate 100,649,281 of OY293303.1, forward strand.
TAAATTTTAAATGCAAATTATCAGCTTGATAGGCAAATCCAAGTAACATAACCCTTTACTCAAGGGGTTGGTTTGGTTAGAAGTACTTACAAAATTTCACTGCACGCCACTGGAGTCAATAACGTTCAATGTGTGCCTTTATCTTTTCTCTGAACCTCAAAACCCACTCTATGCAAAAGTATGGAAAAAAAATAAAATTAAAGTTAAAAAATGAATAAATGACACACCTTTTCAAAAACTCGATAAATTGAATAATTATAGCTTCACTTATAGCCAGCTTTTGACAAATTTGAGAATTCACTTTTTTTAGGATAGTCCAAAGATTCAAAATATGAATATAAAAATTTCCAAGACCAAAAATAGGAATTCGGACATAGCACCAAAGTTTGTTAAAAAACATGACCTCCTTTATCCACCCTGTATAGGTGGATAGATAAAAGAAATACACCGCTACCATATGCGTGTTCTCAAAGGATTGGTCAAGGACCTCCCGAGGACGCAACTCGATACCTATCTCTTTCCGTTTCGAAAATATCGAGATTTGAATTTGGGTAAAAAATTTCATGTTGCAAAACAACTTTCCAGCACTTTATAGTAGTAATAGTTCAAACGATATGAAGGAACGATTATTGATTAAAATGTGAGGATTCTTAAAAAAGATATATTTTTTCCACTTATTATTATGTAACTCGCAAACCTATATTGAAGAGAACTTGTGTAATATTTCATGCGCTTCAATTCCAGATGAAATTAAGTTTTTGTATGATGCATTGTTTTCAAGATTTATGCGAACAAATCATGAATGGGACTCACGTTGTGCGCCCCTCACTCCTGTTCACCACCTAGACCTCAGGACTTTCAGTATCTTTGCCCCTCAAGAACAAGTTTCTGGAGAAATCGCTTAAGCAGTCCACCCAGGTAGGAACATCTTCTTTATAAATTGAACTACACTTCCCGACAATAAATTCCGGACAAAAATAATTTGAGTCAAATTGATATCCCTATAACTTTTTTATTTGTTGTCCGATTTTAGAAAAATCTGTACCAAAGTGTAGCCCTATGTCTTGAGATATTATTTTTGAAAACAAGACTTTGAAAAAATGCCAATGTCTTGGTCATTATACAGGGAGGAACAGAAGCAACTTTTTTACCCTCAAGTTTTCAACACCCTGTGGAAAAATTGAGCGGCAAAATCTAGCTCAATTATATTCTGTTATGGTGTGCGATCTTTTCTCAACAAAATGTTTTTTTTGTCATGTCAATATCTGCTTTTTTAGGAAAGATACAGATGTTTGAAAAAATGCTGCAGTTCTTCGATATTTTGTCAACAATGAATGAAAACATTTTTATAGACTTGCATGAACAAAATGTACTTAAATTAATAACGCGTATTGTCACATCGTATCAATATGACTGCTGCCATGAAAATGGCATGCTTTTGATGCCTCTTGAGAAATATTTGTTATTTTTCAAGAAAGGGCTTCTCGCAAATCAGTCAAGGTTTCCAGATGTCTATTGTCATGTCATGTGTTTCATTTCCCATTTTCAATTAATACAAGATCCACACCATGGTACTACAGCCTCCAAAGAGTGTTCGGGGTTAACAATTTGCCCAATATGGAACATTGGGTGAATTGGGACAATATAGAATCTCAGAACAGTTGTTCATGAATGTTTTCATTCATTGTTGACAAATCATCGGAAAACTGCAGCATTTTCTTAAAACATTCGTATCTTCTCTAAACAAGCAGATATTGACATGACCAAAAGAACATCTTGCTGAGAAAAGATTGCACTTCACAACAAAACATAATAAAGATGAGTCCTACCGCTCAATTTTTCCACAGGGTGTTAAAAACTTGAGGGTAAAAAAGTAGCTTCTGTTCCTTCCTGTATAATGACCAAGCCATCAGTATTTTCACAAAACCAAAATCTAGGGTGATATCTCGAAACATAGTGCTACACTTTGGTAAACATTTTGCCAAAATTGAACAAAAAATAAAAAAGTTACAGGGATATAAAAATTGACTCAAACTATTCTTGTCCGGAACTAATTGTCGGGGAGTGTATTAAGATGACAAATGAAAGAAAGTACAAAGTTACATAGGCACTAGTTCCACTCATTTTTTGTTAATAGTCGCCTATTGAATAGATCTCAGATTTAAGGATCGTGATTTTTTATTTAAGTTTGAGTTAAACAAAGTCTTGTAGTGGAAAGTGGATGGTGGAAATTCATAGTCGTCAGTCATTTTTAAATCGCCAATTATTTTGACATTTTTGTGTGTTGTGGACAGAAGTTCACAAAAACTGTAAAGAAAATATATCCCTCATAATATATTGTATTGGATGCAAATAAGAGTATTTATAAAAAAACATTCTCAATATGTATCTAGTGAACTTTTTTGTTGTGAATCATGAAAACATAGATGAAAAAAACCCATCCGAAGACCTTTAATATAACAAATAATCTACCATCACCACATAATGAAATACCACCCAATCTATAATATTATGTATTTTCCATTTATACAATACGCTCATGAAAGAAAGAAGACCGATTCGATGGTAGAGGCACCGGGCAGCGTTTTTACCAAATATAACCGACTACAGCACAAGGGCCGCCCGCATTATTTGATTCTTGACTAATAGAAAAATGTATTCCTTTTTAGAATATATAACAATAAATAAACCATCACATTCAGTTTTTATGGAAAAAACTCAATAATATGCTACCATTTCAGTTAACGCCATCTAGCGGCGACGGCGGAGGTAACAAATACAAAACCAGATAAGCATTTTGTAGTGCAGATCATGCTGTCTCATATGAGCCCAAGCTTGTTGAAATCGGTCAAGCGGAACGAGAGCAATCTCCGTTTGTTCAAAAAAATAATCAAACTTTCCCCACCCCTCTATTTTAATGGAAAGAAAAAAACGTTTCGAACAAAAAGTGTAGTTAGAATGTCAGTGAATATAAAAATAATATCATCGATATATTAACATTGGGCAAAATTCTTTAAAAATCCTATTTTTCTACTTGGTGATGGTTGTTACGCCCCCTAGAGACCATTTCAGAAACTTGAAAATATTTTTCAGGTATTTTTCTTGGCCGTTTCAGTCATAGATTTTTCGTATATTTCGTCTGCAGACTAACTCGCTTATTATGCAAGATAGATGAGGACTTCAAATACAAAGTTGTTAGGTATTAACATGAACCGCCAGAAAAAAATTATTTTTTGTATACCGGGTGCACGAGAAAAGTGTGACAGACACAACTTGCATTTTTTTTAAAAGGTACACCCTATATATTATTCTATAATCAAATAGACATTATTTTTCTGATCTCAAAAATATACAACATGTAGGCATTCCTTCCAGCCGTTATCAAAATATTTGAGTTCTAAAGTTAGTTTTTTGGTATTGCCAAATTTAGTATCTATGACTACAATAATTGTTTAAACATCCTTTATTAATTTTTGTCCTTCCAATAATCTAAACGAACGAATATATAAAGTGGATACATTTTATTATTAATAAATTGATATCATAAAATGCAATTATTGAAAATGCACGCCATTATTCACAACACATTTTCTTTAATGCATTTTATGATATCAATTTATTGATAATATAATGTATTCACTAGTTATATTCGTTGTTTAAGATTATTGGAAAGATGAAAATTATTAAATAATGTTCAAACAATTATTGTGGTCATAGATACTAAATTTGGCAATACCAAAAAACCAACTTCAAAACTCAAATATTTTGAAAACGGCTTGAAGGAAAACCTACATGTTGTATATTTTTGAGATCAGAAAAATAATGTCTATTTGATAATAAAATAATATATAGGGTGTTCCATTTAAAAAAATGCAAGTTGTGTCCGTCACACTTTTCTTGTGCACCCGGTATACGAAAAAATATTATTGTCTGGCGGTTCATGTTAATACCTACCAACTTTGTATTTAAAGTCCCTATCTATCTTGCATAATAAGCGAGTTAGTCTGCAGACGAAATATACGGAAACACCCTGTACATATCCATAATCACAATTTTCTCAAGCCAAAAATGTCTCTTTGAAATAATCCTGTCTCTTCTGAATTTCACCATACGAGCAATAAATTCAAAAGATAAGGAAATGTTCCACTCAAACTCTAAATAATTTGTAGTTTATTTTGTAGATCGTAACCTCTGTAATTTTGGAAATGTTTTGTTCACTATCCACATCCACTGCGTATTAAAATCAAAAATTCGATCACTTATTTATGGCGGCGCAGGTTAAAATCATCAGAAGTGCATTTTTCATCACATTTTCAATTCCACTTTAAGCGCAGTACTCCTATGTAATCAGTGGCGGATCTACCGGGGGGGGGGGCTACAGGCTATAGCGCCCCTATTCCTAATAATCAATGAGACAATTTTAAAAAATTAATACAATAATAAGGTAGCCAGAGAGCATGAGCGAAGCCTTCGGTCAGCTATCGACGGCTCCCGTACCTATAAGAAATAAGTCTGGCAATATACCCAGTAGAGGAGGGGTCTATATCAGTTAAGGGCAACTTAAAATAGCAAATTTTCTATAGAAATGTCTCCATATTCGTTCAGGAAATGTATTTTTCTATTGAATAAGGTTAGGATGTCTAAACTTTTTGGTGCGTTTTTAATAATATAGATACCTAATAACTCATCATCAATCGACATTCCCAAAATGTACAAAAATAATGTCGCTAAGGCGACATCTATTTGTTACCAAACCCAAACTAACCCAAGAAAAACATGACTTCCCGAGTTATAAGTTGCTGGTGAGTTTTCTTGGGATAGATCTTGTTTTCTTCAGCATGCATTACCTTCGAAAATGAGGTCTGTTTCCGGGAAAATGCTTTTCTGTTTAGGCGGCTTTCACATCAAAGTAGCATGCGACGAGTAAACATGCTACTTACATTAAAACCTACACAACCATGACAACCAGGTTGCCATCGAGGTTGCCATGGTTTCATAGGTAATAAGTGTGGGTAGCCATATATCTATTAACTCTATATGGGAACCGTCCCATTTGCTCAACGAGCGACGCTTGATGCCAGGATGGGACAGAAGATCCCGCTGTACTGTATATTTTTCGCATAAGTCTTCTATCGCTTGGGGAACGTCCCAACGTCGATTTTTATAAAGATCTTTTTGATAAATGAAGATTAATAAATGAGTTGTCTGTTATCTATCAGGATGAACAATTCGAAAAGTTAAATTTAGAATCAATTTTACAAAACCTGGTCAATAACGAACTTCGACAAATATTTTCTAAGGCCTGTAAAATGTTTGTTTTGATTGCTACGATTCCCGTAACAAGCGTCTCTCTCTTGAGCGACATTTCTCGTGCCTTAAATGTATCAAAACATACAGTCGTAACTCCATGAAAAATGAACGTTTGTCTGCACTGGCATTGTTAGCCATAGAAAAAGAATTGTTTCTGAAAATCCAGGCCAGTGAAAGTTTTGAAGATGATATAATCAAGAAATTTTCGCTTATAAAGGATAGGAGAATAAATCTAATTTATAAAAAATAAATTCTTTTTTCTCTATGATAATATTAGTATATGGTGAGGTTCAGGAAGGCTGTATGGGAAGGAGGAGGCCTTATTTTTACGCAATCAAGATACATTCTTTGTAATATTTCAAAATTAAAATAAAATGAGCGCAAAATCAACTATTAGTCAAAGTTTGGGCAGGGTCTCGAACAATGATTTGTCTGCTGCGCATTTTTCACTTACTGGAAATGAGAGGGAGTTATTTATAAATGAGGAGAAATCTCACGAAAAATTCGCCTGTGGCGCTAAACTCTGCCAATCACATCACTTAATCTTTTAGTCACGCTACGCCACAGGATTCCGCCTACCCAAGTATAGGTGGCACGAGCCGCCACTGGAATCTCCGACGGAGGAGTTTGACTGAGTTTCTTTTCTTTGTATTTGCTTATTGGAAACCACTTATCTGTAAATAACTACTTTGGGACTATACACTGATCAATTTATTTTTTAACAAAACCCGAGTTTTTATTTGGAAGTCAGAAGTCCATTTCATAGCGGAAATCTTTGGAATTTTGAAAACACGAACGCTTGGACTTTGTGTTTCAAAGCTACTCGATAGGCATTGTGAGCCCTCTCTCTATCCAAGTGAATACAGAGAATGGCGCCCGAGATGCGAAAGTCACGATTTTCCCCATGCCCCCTCGAAAATCACCAGAAAATTCTAGAGAAGCATCACAATTTGGTGTTTCATCGTTATTTCATCATCATAAAACGCTTAGTTATGAGTTATACCTAACTTAAAAAACTGAAAAAAAGTGCCAACATTTGAGGAATTCCTGCAATTTTTGTTGTGAAACCGACGCCGACGCCTGTCGGGGTAGCAAACCTCAGTTGTTAATCAAGCTGTGCCTCAGATTCGGATTCAGCAGGACAAAAAACCGATAGAACCAATGAGAAAAACTTCTACAATTTTTCCGTGGATACGCCGGCGCCATTTTTCCTCACTCAACCCTGCGCCAAAAAGATTTCTAAATTTTCCGCCTATGAAGACTGTAGCCCCCTTCTTGACTCCATCCTAGATCCGCCACTGTATGTAATTATTAGTTTCACTTATTTATTTATTGAACTTTTTATTCACAGCGACCAGTACAATTGGAAGACTCTTTAGTATTATATTGTTAAGTGAATGCACTGAATAGTGGGAAAATGATGCAACAGGATTGCCGAAACAATCTGAAAATAAAGTATGGGTAGCTGAAAAAAAAATGAAATTTTTCTTCAAAAATTTTTTAAAGGATTTGGGAGAAAAAATGTGGTGGAGGGGGTTTATAAGAAAATTCAATGTCGATGATATTATAGAATTTTCCAATGTGCCAAAAATGTTTAATTCTTGATTTTTTAGTTTTGAATTTTTCTGTCTTTTTCAATAATTTTGGAATCAATGGATTATTATGATTTTGAATACAATTCAGAGTTCTGAAATATAGCCTGGGAAGTGGCTGTTCAAAATGACATGGTGCGTTAATTGTTTTGAGCAGTGTATTAACTTTTCCATTGTTATACAAGGGATTCAGAAGCTGTATCAGATTGATCATGATCAATAATTATTGATAACAGAAATACAAAATTAGGTTGCCAAATGATTCAAGTTACACAGTAGCTAGGCACGAACACATACCTACCATAAATTTAAATTGTTCATGCTGTATTTTGTTGATTGGAACAGTGTCGCCAACTTTTCATTATGTCTCAATTGATGAACTTCTATCCATTTGCCATATTTCTCAATAATTCACGGTGAGCTGTAATCGGTTAGACTTGGGAGCAATGTGCTGTATTCGGGAATAGTTTAGAATCGAATATTGGGGGCGGGTCTTGTGCTGTGATCGGTTATATTTAGGAAAAATAAACAAGGTTTATTAATCTGAGATTTACTCCATGTGCGCGGAGATGCACGCGAAAATTCTGTCTGTTTGTGGTCGGCTCAAACACTTCATTTGAATGAATGGATTCGATTATGATGATCCATGCCATCCATGATCTATGCCATTTTGCGTTATTTATAAAATTGCTCAAGATTGTTTTTGAAATCATGAATCCTAATCCTAACCTAATTGAAATAGCACTATGCTCTATTATACTTCTGTGAAGAACTTGGTGGTTCTCTTGTTGAAGAACACCGTAAATTACGAAACTGACATACTTGGCTCACCACATACATAGAAGTAGAACCGCCATGCACAAGTTGGAACAGCACAGATAAATCTATCGGTTTCAAGATGACAAGAAGCAACTACTGTGTAGAGTAAATGGGATGTGTTATTCGGTGCATTTATTGATGTAAAAGTAATGAAATGAATGATATTGAAAAACGATTTGGAAGTTTGTTTGTAACATAGAGATAGTGTGCCAATAACATAGAGATAGTGTGGCAATTTTTTTCACGTCTTTGCTTTTGATCTGCAATTCAATCGGATCTTATTTGATGAATCTCATTTTCTCAAATGACTTCGCGCAAAAACACCTTTAGTCTCAGCAGAGAGATACAACCATGCATGATTTATCTGTGCGGGTTGCAGGTGCGGCTTTACCTTTATGTGCGTCTTCAGATTTTATAGCGACTATGCATTACTGAAGATAATTCAGATTTTCCCTTTATAAAAAACGTTCAACGTGTATTTGACCATGAATTACGCTTTATTTTTTACAAAGACAACCACTAATGTAGTCATTCGCAAATCCATCACCGAGATTATCAAGGACTATATGGTCCAGCAAAACTTGAAATAAGATATTTTCATTGGAGGTATTGCCTTCGCGTACCTAGTTCTAGTTTTGTGAAGAGAAAATATTCTCTTTCATGTGCTTAAGAGTGTGAAAGATTTTGTGAGCATTATTTACAAAGCCGATTTTCAAGAAGTATACTTATCTGCTCTTTCATCATCAACAATTGACATGACTCGCAGATCGCGAACTCACCATTTTATAATCGTCTATTTTGCTGATAGACCGCACTAAGATGTTGATGTACACGACAGTCGGCCCATCACCTACAACTGCGTTCAAAAACAAAATATTGCAGTTATTGCATTACTTTTAGCCCAATTAATAGACAAATTATGTAGAAATATCACAACTGGTTGCATGGAACTCACATAAACTAAAATAATAAGTACCCAAGTAAGTGAACTTTCCTGGACCAACTGTGTTTTCACGAAAAAACAAAGAATAAATGGTTTGTTCATAAAATATTTGGTTTGGTAAAGGCAGTGCATCATGTGAAATAAAAATGAAGTTGAATATTTCGAGTTGTCTTTCGTTTGTTCACTTATCATACTACCAAATTATAAATAAAATGGAAAATATTACATCAAGATAGGTAGACAAATTGATAACACTTCCCAACAATTCACATGTTTAGTACAATAGATATTTTATCATTAAATACGCTTTCACGGAAGACGGATGAAATTTTATATTCTCTTGAAATAAGCCGTAATTGCTCTAGCATAGCTGACCTAGGCTTTGAAGTTGAACGGATTAATTTCTGAGTATGCAAAAGCTATCACAGTTGATAGTTCCCTTGTGACATGGGCGTAAAGTGAATTATTTGCCTTTTAACACTTTTAACCCTTCACTATGAATGATATGTATCTACTGCATTTATTTGTAAAGGAACATTTCAATCCATTACTTCAGATGTGGAATATTTCACCACCAAGTTGAATAAAATAAAACAGTTGGCCTGATATATCAAGTGTATTTTTGATTCAAAAATGCAAATATGAATGTAGTTGATAATTGGGCTAGCAACCAGTAAGACAGCTTCAAAATATTATTCGTGTTGACTTCGGTAAACAGTAAAACCAAACAAACACCAGAAGGAAAATACCAATGTACATCCAAATGTATACGCTATTGTATCAAGACCTGGATCATAATTTAACTTCAGAATTAAAGACGAATTGCTCAAATTTGCATGCAATGACCCAATATCTCCTCGGACCATATGTAGCTATGGATCTTCTGAGAATGTGAAGTAGCTAAAAAAGTCAAGCTTTAAAAAATAATGTATCACTGTAATCTGCGAATATTCACTGTATCTGAAAGTCTGGAAAGTCGAACTTCAAGATTAAAGTCAAGAATACTCAAGATGTATTGCAAAAAAAAATCCCGTAATCTGCTGAAAGAGTTTTTGACTTGAGATTGCAAAAATGTGCCAATAAATGTTGTCGGAGATAAGCGACGAATCGAATTGGAATTCTATCATGGAAAACGGTATGGAGTTAATATACAGCTTTTCAAATGTCGATCAAGAGAGATATGCTGACAAGTCAAACTTAAAAAAATGCAAATCGCATCAACAGGATAAAAAAAGAATTATTTGATGCATTAAAAAAAAGTGGAGAGTTTCCTTCGAGATAACCAGGATCATGAAAGAATTGAGAATCATGGATATTCCACGAAATATTGTTTTTTGCATTTTTGCTAGTTCGAATAAATTTTTTTTTTTTTTGAAGCTTATGTAAAGAATATCATCCAGTCAACGAATTTCCAATTGGATAATCATGACCATTGAATGACAATAGGATTGATGAGATCGCTCACTTACGACCATATATGGAGTTTATGGATACACTTTTTATGCATTCCTGATAACTGTATCTAGTAGAACACCAGTGTCAGGTGATCTTCCATCATTATGATCAACGCAAACAATTCGCTAACAAGATTTTCATGAGGACGTTGATCGTATCCTCTAAAACTAGTTTGAAGGGTATAAAACCATCTAGGAAATAAATATGGATAATCTACCTCAATGAGAATGTCACTTCATGATGTGAAACCAGTTTATTTGTAAGTTCTGAGAGAATATATAAGTAGCCATGGAAAAAAAAAGAGCCTTCAAAATAGTTGATCCCGTAATATATTCTGCATTATTATGGCACAATAGAATTCTGATCAATTTTGATTTATCTCACTGGAAATACTCTTTACAGTTGTTCTAGTCTACAGTTTGACAGATATTCATGAGAATCACTCAAGATCTCTTAGTACCTATAATAATCTAGCACATCCAACTAATCAGAAATGGGGTTTCAGGAGACAAGTCTTCAGATTGACATTATACAGTACCTTTCAGAGAAAAAGTTTTTCGAAAAAATAAAAACTATTAATTTGATGAATTCAAGCACAACAAACAAATAATTCGATCCAACATTTGATATAGTTCCCAGTAACTTGTTACCTGACTCGATCGCTTTTCATCAGTGATGATGATATCCCCTTTCCTAATTTCTATTACAACTAAATTAAGTCGTAAAGCAATGCGCTCTGAAAGATATTATCACGACTTGATTAAAATTGGGTGACAATGTGTTGATAGTCAGGTGTATCAGATGATGAGTTGAAATCATGGCAAGAACCGTTACAAATGATCATCAGCAAAGAATGAACTAGACTACCATCCACAACTACACAATTAGAGAGCCAGTCCCTTATTTTGGTCGATTGAAAACTTACCATAGTTACGTCATCAATCTTTGAGATACTTCTGACAAATATGTTGACACGAACGATAGCGGGGCCATCTAACGAGTTAGGAAAAAAACGGAATTATTAACACACATTTCGCGAATGCTGTTGGTACACAGTTTCAATAAAGTTATTGCAAATTCAATTTTTGAGAAATGAAGTATAATATTTTACCAAGGAAGGATGAGCAATTGACGGAAACAACAAACCTATGCCATAAATCAACCTATTGCCCGAGCTTTTGCCTGAATCTGTGTGGTATTACTTCAAATTCCTCACATAACATCTTTCACGCATAAATTGCGCAAAAACCATCACCACCTTGATCATCGACATACGAATACTCACAGTGACATTTCTGTAACATCTTCATAATATAATTTGTAGCCCAATGTCATAGAGCGTCCACTACAAACGTTTTCAAAATCTTTCATTATTTTGGATTTCCGAAATCTTTTTCGAGGCTGCGATACCACATCTAGGATCTATCAAAAAACCTAGCGCCATGTAAACCCTCTTACTGTTTGCCAAAATGTTAAGTTTCATGGTCTCTGAAAAAAGTGCACTCAGTATGAAGGTCTCAATGGATTGAGAAATATGTTCTACCTCCAAACCCCCAATAAAATAACATTCTCAGCAATCAAACTGCGTCCCTACAAGCTAACAGGGGCTGAAATATTTCTTGCCTTCAATACCTTCGTTTTACACGATCGTCTGTGCTTCCATTTTCTTCATTGTTGTGATTTCTTCATACTTTCATGTTGATTATTCTTTGACAGGATTCAAGCATATTTCAATTATTGTGAACAAAAACATGTTTTCGAATTCCAAATCAGATACTCAGTGGAGGACATTGCAAAATGATTTAAACAAAAACCAAGATTTTGGTGCTATAAATGAATCCACGAGAAACAAATGTGTCACTTCCAAAGAGGCTTTCAAGCTCAACATGGAAAAGGAAAAATTCTAAATTTCATTAACAGGTTCTTTTCATACTAACAACACAATTATATCACAGTTGCTTGAACTTTTCCCGATCCTTTTTATAGGATTAGTGAAGTGACTTCTCTTGAGTCTTTGTTGTCCATGATAAAAGGAAATAGCCTCGCCTGGTTGCTTTTAAAATGTCAATTCGATTCTAAGGTATATCAAGTTATCCTTTTTATTTGTTGGATGATTTCCAATGAAAAATAAAATAGATTTTTGCAAAGTTTGGTATTGTATAGAGCAAGAGTTTTCCATATTCATTTGAGATGGTTCAGACCTTCAAGATCATGTATTTAAAGCATATCTATGCAAATTTTGTGAGCAAACGTTTGTAACTGATAACTATATCTCAACAACGGAACTTGGAAAAGTTGTGCATGTACAGGGGCTCACGCGAAAACTAGAACCTCTCATAATTTTGTTAATTTTCAAGTTAAAAAAAATAGTGTAGAAATAAATGTTGTAGGTTCCATTAAAAAGCTTTCTTCTGCTATATCAAACAAACAATTATTGAAGTTCGCGTTCCAAATATTTGAAGCTAACATACGTTTTTCAAATGGAACTTCCTGTATATAACTAAATATTTAGAAACAGCTCATTCTCCTGATTTCAAAAATATATAGTTTGATGCCTTTCTGTTGAGACGTTTAGGAAATATTTGATTTTGAAATTTGAATATTTTGAATAAACCGATAAATAACCGAATAAGTCTGGAAGCATCCGTCATCATCACGAAACACTTACACAAAAAATAATTCATGAGAAATGAATAGGAGGAAGAAGAACAATAGAATTGCGACCAAATAGCCCTGCCCTCACACACCCAGATACGTTTTTGTGGGGATATCATTTAAACAATAAGGTATAAAGTGTCAGAATGGAAAATATCGGAGAGATTAAGAGAAAAATATTAGATGTGATTCGCCATATTGATAAAAGCGATAGGATAGCAGCCACATGAAAAATTTGGAATAGAGATACAGACTGCATAGAAAAAAGAGGAAAATATGTGGAGGTTTTTCTGTGATTTTATCATTTACGTAAGACTTGATTACAGGACTTGACCAAATACATTTGATTTTTTTTTTTTGTGTCAACATGGTAAATGTGTGGAAAATAACAATTTCTCAGCCCACTATGACGACATAATTATAAATTTGAAACTTGAATATTCCCTAAACGGCTTGTCGAAAATCCATCAAACTATATATTTTTGAAATCAGAGAAACGAGCTTTTTCTGAATATGTAATAATATACAGAGGCTTTTATTCAAAAAACGTAGGTTTGTTTCAATCTTTCGAACGCAAACTTCAATAGTTTTTTTGATACAGCAGTATGAAGTTATTTGATGATTCCTACAACATTCGTCTTCACACTATGTTTCGTTACTTTTAACAAAGTTATAAGAGGTTCTGGTTTTCGCTTGACCACCCTGTACCTCAGTGATCACCGCTGGCAAAAATCATCGGAGTGACCCGATACATAACAATGCTAACATCCTCACTAAGAGAAATAAATTTCAAGATGTGAATCGTTCATTTTGACCCTCTGTCTACAAAACTAAAAAAAGAATCAGAAATCTTGAAGCAAAAGCTCTACATGTATACAGGGTGTTTCCTAAAGATTGGTAAAAAATTCGTTGTGTGATTCCTGGGGTATTTTCATGAAAAAAAGTTCCTATAAACATTTGCCGAAAAATGCTTCCTAAGGGAGCTACGCCCCTTTAAATAGGGCACCCCGAAGACGGTTTTTCCTCAATATTTCCGAAACCTTACATACAAAAATTATGAAATTTGGTACATCATACAAACTTTTAATGCTGAATGAGAATTTGAGCTCAGAATTTCAAAATTTTAATCAGGGGCGTACCATACTGGCGGGGTTAAAGGTTAAAAGAAAATTGGATTCTTTTAACCTTTAACCCCGCCAGTATGGTACGCCCCTGATTAAAATTTTGAAATTCTGAGCTCAAATTCTCATTCAGCATTAAAAGTTTGTATGATGTACCAAATTTCATGATTTTTGTATGTAAGGTTTCGGAAATATTGAGGAAAAACCGTCTTCGGGGTGCCCTATTTAAAGGGGCGTAGCTCCCTTAGGAAGCATTTTTCGGCAAATGTTTATAGGAACTTTTTTTCATGAAAATACCCCAGGAATCACACAACGAATTTTTTACCAATCTTTGGGAAACACCCTGTATATCCTAAAATTTCTCAACTAAATGAGTTTCTATCTGAAGATTGTCATCGACTGTGTATAAGAGGTACGACAACTGAATCCACTACTTACGTTTTTTAAACTGAGGATGAGGAATCGGAGTTCATTACAGTTTCGATTATTGCAGCCTTCCTGCTTGTTTTGGAGACAAATAGAAAGATTATGTTTTTGCAGTTTTGTTGCAAATGATGATGTTCAGTACGATCAATCGGTCATATGAGAAAGTTATTCGAAATCATACGAAAACGTAAGTCTTAACGTTTTTATCGTGGATGTAAGCGGTAGACGCAAAGCCAATAACCCAAAAAAAAATGTGTTGGAATCTTGTCACCAGTGACAGTTTTATTAAGTACGCTTTTGAATGAGTGATTGTGAAGTATGATGTTTTTCATATTTTCTCCTGTGAATTATTTAAAGTGTCTGGCGACCGTCGTTCGCATGACAAGAATGACGTGCGTTGAAATCAAACAAAGCTATTTGGGAGTTTATGGGGTTAGTTTGGGTTGGTTTGTGATGGTAAAAAAAATTGATGTCGACTTGGCGACATCCTATTGTGAAGGATTAAAGCAAAAAGAGTATGCAAAACAAACCTTTTCGCACGTCATTGTTGTCATTCCGGATGCGGTCGCAAGCTTCAAGTCAAATTATTAGGTGGAGAAAATGTTTGCATAAATTAACGTCAGGAAAACATTGTCACATCGGATAAAATAATCCGTGAGTTAAGAGTTATAGTCCTAAAAATTATAAAAAATATTGGAGTGGGCTGGACAAACTTTTGCAACTATAACTTGAAGGCGATAATCCATAAGACTATTCAGAACTTGAAACTTCGAAACATCATTACCCATATAATTTGACAGGCTTTCGAAAAATTTATTAAAAAAATATTACTGGGCAACCAGAATGAAATAATCAACTGATATGGGTATACAATGCATATGAAAAAAAACTCTGCAGCTTTGATAATATTCAGTTGTGAAACATTAATCATTTGTACCCTGAAATCATTCGGATATAGTCTACAGCAACAAATGAAATATTGCATTTGAAACTGACTATTATCATAGTATAACTACTGTTAGTAACAACTCTAAAAATGCATAGTGTTACTGCATCTCTACTAAATCAAACATGTGTATGAAAAAGATCTAATCGGCTAATAGTTTATGGTATGTGCAACAGGCGATCGTACAAAAACTCAAAAGGTAACAGCAAGAACCCCTTACTGGCCGTTTGTAGCAACTGTGGAGCACCTTCTAAGCTATCTACATGAACGGGGTAAGCTCCACTTACCATTTTAATGTCGCTTATGGTCGTAATGCTTCGAACAAACAGGTTTACCCGTACGATAGCAGGTCCATCTACAGATATGAGTTATTTTTACGTGTATTCTAGCCTGGAATCTCAACTTATGGTTTCAAAACATCAAGCCGAATGCTCAACTCAGTAGTTTGGTGTCAATGGTGTCTCCGTCCGAAGAGAATTTTATAGTTACACATACACTGTTCAATATTCAAATATCAAATCCTTGTGATCTCCAAATTATTTATGTTCACAGTGGATGATTTCCAAATTGATATGATTTTACAGCCAGTTATTCAATTTTGGGGAAAATTCTTATTGTCAGAAATATTTATCTTTTTGTATCGGCAATTTTCTCCGCAATATGCCAATTCTGTAGTATATTTGCGCAGATCTAATGAAATCAGTCGAAAATATCAGATTAGGCAACGTTTCATAATTGATGTTGACGACAGTTCACGGAATAGTGAAGTAGTTCATGGAAAAATACTTTTTCTATGAGCGTGCGCAAAGTAGGAACTTTGCGCACTCATTTGATTGCAAAGTTATCTTTTTTCGCACTCAAATGTCAACTCAAATATCTACGGTTTAATGTTTTGAACGCTGTTTCCATACCAACCAAATCATTGTGTTGATTGCGTTATCGCAGGATTTGAGCTGAATACCGGCTCCAAAAGAGACCTGAACACATGATGTAGATGTGAACATTGTAAACGGACGGACTGGCACTCGTCATTCTGTTGATTCTGTTCCTGCCTTTCCCGCCACAAAGCATCTAGATTTTTGAAATCGTCCAAAGTTGTCAATGTGATGTTCTTACCAACCACCCTGCTAGTCGGCAAACACGTGATTTTAACGGATCGTTACATCTCTAGAGTTGTCAAATTAAAACGTATTCAGTGTTGCCAACCACAGGGAATAAGGAGACAAACAAGAAAAAGGAATATCAAGTGTTATCTGTTTTATATGCGTTCACATTAAACATATTATTAAGTCTTTGGTGTCTAATTTGTGAATGCTCGTAGAAAAAATATTGTTTCTAAAACATGCACAAAGTGTTTTTCCCGCCCTTAATTGAAGCATATTCCAACCGCTTTTGCGTGAGCGAAAGTATCACATTGCGCACTTGTTAAGAAAATAACTATTTCGGACGTTAACTCACGAAAAAAAAATTTGGTATCATCTGCATTGTTCAAAAATCGAGATCTAGTCCATGATATCATTTGAATGCGTACATCAAAAAATTGAATATCAATGTCACAGAACCAGCTCCTACCTAGTTTTCTGTGGAATACATTTCTAAATATTCACTATTTGAAGATTTTGTATTTGTTAATCCAACCTCTACCCCTGGCGAATGATAATAACAAAACAACTATGCTTCACGAGTTTTTAAGAACATAAATAAATTGAAGAAATCCCGTTTCTGCAGCCTGACCTCGAAATAAAGTTCCATGTCCATGTTAAAACTTGAAAAAATGAATTCAAGGTTCACAGGTCAATTGGGAAAATATTTCGATATAAATCAACGTCAATTTTTCAGTTGTTGTCAAAAGTGTCCTAAGCATCTCCATAATGATACAAAAATAATTTGTGTAAAATTCTTATGGTCTTTGTTTTTATGAGATATAGAACTTGATGATGTTCCATTATTCAATTTAACTTTTTGTTGGGGTTAGATTCTCGATCGAAACAACATTCCTGTAATTATTTGACTGTACAATCGTTAATATAATAGTTTAGTTATCTAACGACTGAAGCGAAAATAGATCAAATTATTTTTTTCCTATAGACACATTCTTCGGGGAGAAAATAATTTGCTGACTAGGAAATGATTCTTGTGACCAGCCATGTTTAACGACAGAAACGTATGAAACTCGATATATTGAATCACTATTGGCATAAGTGCTCATGATCAAAAGAAGTTTGAGTTCGACGCTCTCAAAAGAGTAGTTTATTCTTGAAGATTTTCGATAAAATCGTGCGACCAACCGTGATTAAGGACAAAAACGTATCAAACTCGATATATTGAATCACTATTGGCATAAGTGCTGATTGAATTCGATCATCTTCTGGTCGCGAGCACTTATGCCTCGAATATATCGAGTTTCATACGTTTCTGTTATTTAACACGGCTGTTCACACGATTTTGTTGAAAATCTTCAAGAATAAACTACCCCTCTGAACACTTATGCCAATAGGCTCCCCGTGAGCTACTGGTAGGGTCACTCATACCGGATGGGTTGATGGGGAAACGCCAGATCAAGAGGGGATACCGTTAGGGGATCCTGTAACACCTTCAGATAGCGTGAGAAGTGTGGGAAAGAAGCGAAAACCCAACAGGACATGGACTTCCACTTCTCCCCTTTTTGCGACACAACAGGCTGGGGTTGGTACCCGGAGTTAACAACCTCAATGGAGGAGACAACCTTGAGAGAAGGAGCCGGGCTAGTTGGAAGCTCGGAAACGGCGACAGAGAGTGAGCGGAGAGGATCTTCGAAGTCGTCAGCCAATGACTGTTCAGAAAACCCGGTGGAGAACCAGGCTGGGGTATCGTGGATGCGACTGGTCAACGCAAAGTGGAGGACGGCTGTACACCGGAGAATCAGGGTGGTCAACAAACTTGTCATCTAAACCCAGTTGAAAAATCTCCTTATCGACACAACGTCTGAAGATGACTTTATCAGAAGGTAGCATTGTCAATATGGAGGATTCAGAAACTGAGGCTAGATTGCTGGGAAAGGAAGACACATCTCTAACTCATGTGAAACAGTCAACTCTAAAAAAACCAGGGCCCAAGGCCAAAATTTTTGCGCAAAAAGCTAGAAATAGCTATAAGAGTGCCAAGAACTACCTTAAGACGATGGAAGCAGAAATGGATGAAAAACTCTCCAAGAAAAAGAAGGACTTCATCAAAAAGAACAGAAAGATTGTTGCAAAATTCGAGCGTGAGCAAGAGTTAAAGCAACATGAACCGGAAAAGAAAACTGGAGAGGAACCGCAGAGGCAAGAGCAACAGCAAGAGATGAAGCGAAAGTCAAGGTGTAGGCCAATGGAAGAGTCTAAAGTGGTGTCATCTCCAGCTAAGAGCGTACCGAAGGAGCAGAATTCCTCAGATTCTGGGAGAAAAATGCAAAAACGGTTGCGTTCAAGTGAGGAAGAACAAAACACCATGAAGAATCCCAAGAACTCCAGAAGCTTTGATCCGCTTGAAGAGCTGCAAGTGGCAATCGTGGATCGATGAGATCCTGATGACAACATTGCAGCAGACAGGTGGCTCGAAATGGTAGCGAGGATATTGTATGCTATATTTGAGCTAGACGAGCTGAGCGGCAACAAGATGGTCAGCTTTGACGGGGCTGGCTGTCAGAAGGTCAAACTCGAGGTAGTACCAATCTCGAAGCTGCTTCTTCGTCGATTGATATCAGTAGGGATTCCACCTCCGGTTTTGGTGAGCGATGAATCCATACTAATGATCATCGACAAGCACAGTTTGGGCCTGAATACGCTGTTCGACAAGGTGTAAGTTTGGGCCAGGGAAGGATATCGTCTGCGAGGTGGAGGACGATACCGTCGGAATACTTAAAAGCAAAAAATGGGGGCATCAAGTACGGGTTAGGTACCCTGAAAGCGAGGTTTCCCAAGGACAAGAAAGATAGCATCAAAGGACCTGAAGCTGCAAGCAGTTCATTAGTTCGCATCACTTCGAAGCGGCATCGGAAGACTTGGTGATGTTTATGACGGAGATTAAAGTAGGCATCGCGCTTATCCAAGAGACATGGCTCATAGAGGCAAAATTCAAAGATTAGGAGCGAAAGATAACTACCTATATCATTCTCCGTCGATAAGTGAAATGAGAAGCTGTATACTTGCAAAGAAGATACTAAATCTCAGCCTATCCTCACAGCACAGTACAGGTGATTTGACGGTGGTAACATGCGAGCAAAAGAATAAGCAACCGCTTATTCTAGCGTCCGCATACATGCAATATGAAGAACCTGAACCACCACCGACAGCAACTCGAGCTCTAGTCCACCACGACAAGGGGAAAGAAAAGATGTTGGTAATATGGTGCGATGCCAATCATCACACGCTGTGGGGCACCAGTGACATTAACAACAGAGGTGGATCAATTTTAGACTTTATACCAACCAGCGACCTTGTAACGTGCATGAGGGGGGATGTACCAACATTTTGTTAACAGGTTCAGAAAAGACGTGTTCGATTTAACTTTGGCTACTAATTCCGACGAACTATCGGTTGAAAATTGGAGAGTTTGATCGGATCATAGGATTTTTTTTTTTCGAAATCAACGGCGAGCTCCAAAAGATATAACCATTCCGGATTTCTCGTACAACAGGCTGGCAATAATTCTCTGACCTCATGGAAGGGGTCCGGAAACTATTGGCTTTGGCCAAAGTATCACGATCACCTACCTAAGAGAAAATAGAGGATAATGCGACGAAGCTAGAGGACCAATTGAAGAAAGCCTCTCACAAATCATGTCCCTTAAGCCGCCCACGCAAACGCACCCCGTCTTCCTGGTGGAGAGCGGAACTGAGACAGATAAGGGACAACACAAGAAGGCTTTTTAATCATGCAAAGAAAAATGGAACAGAGAAGGACTGGAATAAATACAAGACCAGCTTTAAGAGATACAAAAGGGAAATCAGGAAGGCCAAAAGAGACTCATGGCAGGACTTCTGCGAGTCTACGGTGTGTCCACTCTGAAGTCGCCCACCCTGTATTAGCTATCGATGATTTTTTGTTTAAAACACATATTCTGGGATTTTATTAACATCTTATTAATTAGAACGTGCAGGAAAACTCAATCGGCAGTATAAGTTTCAAATAAACAAATTAACAAAAAAAAAACCAAAAGAGTAACATTTTTTTTTTTAAATGTGAACAGAGAGGTTTTTGGTCATTCTGATTAGGATTCCGTTGTCAGTTTTTGTCTAAAAAATCCCCTTATACCATTTTCTGAAATTTGTACCACTTTGAACCCCCATAATCACCCAAAAGTACGTCCCTGGAACTGATTTGATATAATGTTCAAAAAGTGTTTGACAAGACCTAACAAACAAACCAAAAAATAAAAATCGGTTAGCAAACAAAGATGTTACAGGGGTGGGACACTTCACAGTGGACACCCTGTATAATGGATACAAATGAGTCTGCACGGCTTAGAAAGATGCTTTTAATATTCAGTACTGACTGACAGCTTATAATAACCAGCAACAACAATCAAGGTATAATATTATTGAGCTACATTCAATACTCCTACGAGCACAATAATACCTACTATTCTACAACCAAAACACTCAACTTCTCTAAGAAATCATAATGCTTTCTTGCACTCAAGCCCTTGGTTAAAACATCAGCTGGCATTTCAGCTGTCGCTAAATAGTCTATCAATGTGCTTAGTTCTATTATGAAACATTGGGTTGATCGACAACTTTTGGGCACTCTGACTATCATTAAATAGCCTAACACATTTGAGACCAGTATTTGTTGATTCTGAAAGAATCTTTTTCAAAAAAATGGCTTCTTTTATGAAAAATGGCTTCTTTTGATGCCTCTGATATAGCCATATACTCGGCTTCAGTACTGGATAGCGCAACAATTTTCTGTTTCCTGCTTTCCCATGCATCAGTTTGTTCAAAAGAATGTAGTTCTTGTTCCATGGCCTTCTTTCAGTTCTCTTTGTCTGGACTCGACAACGCAGCTTGGACAGTTTCAGGGTCATTATCTGGATCTGAGCTCTCTGGACAAAGATAGGAGATCCCACCTTCAATCGTTCTGGGTTTGGGAATTCTTTCCGATCTTTTTAACACAGTTTGAATTTTAGGATCACCAGAATCGGTCTCAGAATTGCACCCTTCTTCATCTGACTATTGAGAGAAACTATGAATGCGTATTTCAGATTCGTTAGTTCAGTCGGATTTTCGTCCATATCTCCTACTGAAACTGTTACTTCTTTGGCTCTGTTTTCCATCGGAGTCACTTGATTCGTCAATTTCTCCATCATAGTAACGTCTCTGTTTGTGAAAACTGTATTTCTTATTGGGTCAAATATCCTATAACCTTTGATATTTTCACCGTACCCACTAAAATACATCTTTTTGACTTCTTGTCCCATTTCAGGCGCTTTTCTTTTGGAACTTGTACCATCACAGGACTTCCAGAAATTTGTAGGTGGCTAACATCTGGCTTCTTATCAGTCCATACTTCAAATTGTGTCATTTGTAAACCGGCAGCTGAAGATCTGTTCCGCAGATAAACTGCGGTGTTTATCGCCTCGCCCCAAGAACGCTTTGGTAAATCTTCTTCTTCGAAAATTAATTAAAATTAAACACTTGGCCTCTTCCACAATTGTCCTATTCAGCCTCTCAGAAGTTCCATTTTGCTCAGGTGTGTATGAATTGGTTTTCCGGTGAATTATATCACAGTTTTTCAAAAACTTTTCAAACTCCTTGGAACAAAATTCTCCACCATTGTCATATCTTAATATTTTGAGTTTTTGGTTGGTCTGATTTTCAGCCAAATTTTTAAATTGCTTGAAGCATCCAAATACTTCATCTTTAAACTTTATAAAATAGACAAAAGCCATTTTACTGAAATCATCTTCAAAGATTAAAAAATATTTGGAACCACAAAAAGATCTGGTCTCCATGGGTCCGCATACATCTATATGTACCAATTCCAGCATTCTTCTGGCTCGATTTTCTCTATGTTTGAAAGGTGATCTATATTGTTTGCCCTCACAACAGATCTGGCAGTTGGACAATCCTGCATCAGCTACGCCTGAATAACTCATTCCATCCACTATTCCACTTTTCATTTTGTTGAGATATTGGCTGTCCAGATGTCCAAATCTTCCATGCCATATTTCACCTGCTTCTGCTGTTGACATTGACAATAAACATTTTTCAGCCTTGCAAATGTTTAATTTATAAACACCTTCCACTAGATCAGCCGTTGCAACCAATATTTTCTCTTTATTAAATATCTTACAACAATTTGCCTCGAATCTGACAGTGTTTCCATTTTTAATCATTTGACTTACTGATAGTAAATTAGTTGTCAATTCTGGAATGCATAACACATTTTTGATTGTCATACATACTTTGGCCAACAGTGGTTGTTATCTTCACTTCTCCAAAGCATTTCACCGAAAGTTTCGTCTAATTTGCAACCATGATTTCTTGAACATCAAAATTGATAGAGGTATTCTCAATCCACCTCTGTTGCGCCGTCAAATGAGCACTTGCACCAGAGTCCACGTACCAGTCTGATTAATTGAACACGTTATTTAGAAAAACAGCACTTAACGCATTCGACTTTCTTCTAGTCTGCACATTCGGACATTTGTTTTGAAAATGTCCAGTTTCTTTGCATTTGAAGCACTTGATCTTTGTGAGGTCAAATTTTTTGCTAGACTGCAGATCGCCTTTTCTTGATCCACTAGCAAACGCACCTGCATTACAGTTCTCATCATTATCCATATCCAACAATTTAGATTTAATTGAGTCTCTTGTAATAGCTATACCAGAATGTTCAATCGCCATAATCATTGGTGAAAACTTCTCTGGTAATCCTGCCAATAGCAATGAACCAACCCATTCATCATCGATTTTGAAACTTGTGCCTCCTAATTTCTGACTTATTGCTATGATTTGATTGACATACTTCACCATCGAATTACAATCCTCAAGCCTTGTAGAAATCAATTTTCGTAAAAGGATGATTTTTCTGGCAAAACCATTATCCTCGAACAATGATTTTAACTTTTTCCACAATGCTTGCATCCACATCAGCATCTTTTATATGTATATACAACGATGGATCTATCGTTAAAAACAACTTCGCTTTTGCCTTCGCGTCTTCTGCTTCTACAACTTCCGATATACACTTGGATATACCTTCCAAAATCATGGAGTTCTCGACTGCAAATGCCCAATCACTGTAGTTCTCTCGTCCTTTCATTTTAGGCACATTCACCAAGAAACTCTGAGACGTATTTGCACCTTTTAGTCTTTTCACGAATATCGAACAATCAGAAAGTATTTAATCGCGGAATTATGCGGGATCTGGGCCCATAACCTAATAAAATAAGTGCACTTGTCAAAATATTCAGTGCTGACTGACAGCTTATAATAACCAGCAACAACAATCAAGGTATAATATTATTGAGCTATATTCAACATTGGTAACCCCAAAAAGCATAAAAGCACTCATGGACAGAATCCTGCAAGGAGACACTGGAACTGTTAATGGATACGCACTTTCCAGGAAGTACTGTACCAGTGATCAGCATTTCTGAAGAACAACAGCTGATGCCAAATATGGGAGCACATGAGGAGGTTGTATCAAAGATAATATCGAAGGAAAAAGTGAAGCGGTGAACGGTTTCCACCCGTATAAGTTGACGTGGCCGGACTATCATGTTCCATAAATTCCCCGAAAGCATAATAGATGACCTGGTCAGAATATACTCTGATTGTCTCCAATTGGAAAACTTACCATGTAGATGGAGGGAAGTCAAAGTGGTTTTTATACCCAAGTCGAGAAACTCAAATAACCCAACTTCAAAAGACTACAGACCAATCAGCCCATCACCCTTCTTGCTGAAGACACTGGAAAAGCTGATTGATCTGCACATAAGAGAATCTACTAAGATAGGAATGCAATGTCCGGATCAACATGCTTACCTTAAGGTGAAGTCAACTGACAGTGCTTTGCATGAAGTTATGAGAACAATTAAAAAGTCTCACGATGACAAAGTTTACACGCTGGGCGCGTTTCTAGACAGAGGGAGCATTCATAAAGAACCAATCATCATAAAATGGACAATGAAAAAGCTGGAAAGCAGTATTAAAAATTAAAAATACTGGGATTTTTCTATAAGGAAAAGAACAACAGGATAGAGACCACAAGGAGGACTTAACTCTTCACTCCTGTGGCTGATCGTAGTAAACTCTATTTTAAAAACCTTCAAAGAACAAGTAATAAAGATGGTAGCACATGCAGACGACGTGGCAATCCTGATATAGAGCAAAAGTCTGTCGACTGTCGACCCTCAGCGAAATCATGGGATCTGCATCGAAGGAACTTTCCAAATCGGTAGGCAGAATGGTCTTGAACTAAACCTTGATAAGACAAATCTAGTAATGTTCACGATCGCGATCGTGAGACCCATAATCATCTACGAAGCCAAAGTATGGTGGAAAGCCACTAACACAAACTCAAACGTAAAGATGCTCACGAAAGTACAACGGCAACTTATCACTTGCCGTGAGGCATTGTCCTGGATCAGAAACAAGAAGCTCGTTCTATTCTGGGTTCCTGGACATAGCAATATCGAAGGGAACACGATGGCAGACGAAGCCGAAATGGAAAACAAATCGCTACCAACGATGAAACTATTGAAAATACAGTGAATCAAAACATGATGAAGCTACACAGCGACAGATCGAGCAATCGGAACGACTGCAACACATCAAGAGCTCTGTGGCCAAACTTGGATATAAAAAAAAACAGGGAAATTACTTAAGCAGAGCAAATTCTCTGTGAGCACCCTCGTGGGAGTAATCACAGTGAAATTGGAACCATGCTCCGAAAATGGGGCCTAGGAACTGATGATCTCTGCAAGGACTACATCGAGGAGGATGAAACGATATCTACTGTGCCACTGCTCAACTTTTAAAAAAAGATGCCTCAGGAATATGGGACAATACTACCTTGAAGACTTGGAGAAAGTGGCAAATGTAGACATCGTGCTAATTTTGAACTTTGTAAAATCATGGGATGATTAAGAACGAAGAAAAGGAAGGCTGCAGGTTAAGACCGAGGGGCCACCTTTCCTATCAAGGGAACACAATTTGGCCTTCGAGTGGAAGCAATGCGAAGCAGGAAACTACGGGGCCACCCTTCGCAACCTAACTTAACCTACACTTGGTCGCGATGCCAATAGTGATCCAATATATCGAGTTTCATACGTTTCTGTCGTTAAACACGGCTGGTCGCTCGATTTTATCAAAATCTTCAAATTGAACCACCCCTTCGAGAGCCTTGATTTTAACCGTCTTCTGGTCGCGAGAACTTATGCCTTCTTATGATTCAATATATCGAGTTTCATACGTTTCTGTAGGTTAACACGGCTGGTCGCATGATTTTATTGTAATTCATCGAGAATAAGCTACCCCTTTGAGGGGGCCGAATTCAATCTTCTGGTCGCGAGCACTCATGCCCTCATGCCTATAATGATTCAATATTTCAAGTATCATCCGCTTTTGTTGATAAATAACGCTGGAAGCAAGAATTGTTTCTTGGTCAGCAAATTACACATCACCCATTCCTCGTTCTCTTTGTCAATTGTCATCACAGGATTGCCGTTGCAAAAAGCCCATTTTTCAAATTATGCTCGACTATACCAATAAATGAAAATTTGAATGCTTTTTTCAATCATGAATTTATTCATTTATAAATAGGGTTACCTTCCGTCCAGATTTGTCTGGACATAGCCGAATGTTTGGACTATCGCCCGGATTTTTTATTCAGATGAAATTGATGATCAACTGTCGCAGTAAATCATGAAAACTTTGTCAACTCAACTTGCAACAATAAACGTTATTAATTGAAACATACTAATTTCCCACCTGTTAGCTCTGAACCCCTATAAAACTTGAGACTAAAATGTCAAGAACTTTTCTGAAACATTCCTTTGTTTTTAAGGGCTTTTTATAATTTGAAATGGTAGCCCCATATGCAGTTATAAATAACGCTCAGGTTCGTTGTCGGTAATTATTAGAAGAAAAAGAACTCACCGGTTCCGTTTACCCCTGATGGTCGTATTCTGGCATCGTACCGTCCTGGTCCGAGTATTTGGTCCAAAACCTCTTTTTCCTTCTCTCGAAAGTTGATTTTGACATTGGAGGTCACACATCTGTAAGGTCAAAGAACATCGTTGATCGTAATCTAATCATAGCTCAGTGTAAAATAACCCATCGGTTTGTCGAGAATTACAGTTGAATAAAAAACTAAATATTATGCTATGGATCATTGATCTAGGCACTCTTTTACTAGATGAGTCGAAAATTCATACATTTCTTGTCTTGGATTTTTGTACCTATTGTATTTTAGTATTCATGAAGGGAAAACACCTATTGTCTTGTATATTCTCCTGATCAAATTAAAACAGTACACTTGAAATTTTTATCTATATTTAAACTATCGATTCAGAGCATTCCTTAGCGGATACACATGATGCAAAAATGAATTTCTTAGAAACTTCTCTTATCAGGGTGGTAAAGCAAGAACTGTAAAAATTTTTTTTTTACAGTCCCTCCCTTCTATATACTCAAATATTTGTGCAGTCCATACGTCGAGAAGGTTGTGGTTTTTAAGAAAAAAAAAATCGTTATTGACATATCGTCTTTTTTTCAAAATTTTCACACGCACAAGGCTTTCACTGGCTGGTCTTTGCCAATTTGTCTTCAAATTTATTTAAAATTTGAAATTTTCACCATATTTTGTAGAAAAAAAAAGAAATTTTATCAGGTTTGACAAATCATAACCCAACTTTTCAAAAACTTGGACTTTCAGAAACCTCTAAGCCGGCGTTTCGAAAAATTTCATTGAACATCACGTTATAATCGATTAGAATTGAATTCAGTCTTTATGACAATACTTCTCAAGGAAACCTCCATAAACAACAAAAAAGTACTTTTTCAGTAATAGTCATTCTTTGGCAAGCTCTGTATACTCAAAATATTGACAAGTGTTCAGTTAGTCTTCAGAAAGACATCTAGACTTACAGTCATTGACACAACATATTTCAAAAAAGAAAAGAGATCTGAAAAAATCATAAATTGTTGCGAGCTATAGAGCACGGACGTAACAGACCTTTTCAAGAAAAAAAAACAAGAAAAATCTTTGTGGGAAAGGAGGGACGATAAAAAAGGAGTATTTTCAAAGTTCTTTCTTTATCAGCGTGTGTAATAGAAGTTTTTGAGGTAATTGTATTTTGCACTATATAAAGTTTATAAACCGCAAAGAAATGCTCTGGATTCTAGATTGTGGTGCAAGAATGTTGTCAGCAGTTCGTTTAAAAATCATGACAGCTCAAGCATAAGTGAAAATTTCGAGTGTAGCGTATTTTTTTTGTTGAGTAGTTTATTCCATTCAAAATAATTTATTCCATGTTTTTCTATATCTCAACTTTGTATGGGCAACAATTTTTCCCTACACGGTAATAATTTGAAATGGAAAAAGTGGTGAAAATATTTATTCTACTCTGAACCATTGCTGAACTGCAAAAAAATATATTAAATCAATCAATCACCTCACAACGTGGAAGTAATTGAAAACTTATCCCAATATGGAGTCGCCTACACCGCACTGATAACCCTTCTGCCAACATTCGCAATAATATGTTTTTTAGGAAATCGTATTTATATACAGTGTGTTTCATTTTGATTGGCGACAATTCGTTATTTGATTAAAAATAGATCGACTTGAAAAATTCCTTCTCTTTGTTTACAGTACTCGAAAAGCTCTATCTCTTCATAAAAAAAAAATGATATAAATATGTCATTTTCATGGCTTTCTAATACTTCTAGAGGTGCCTCAAAAATGTGAATAGTTATTAGGCATTTTTCAAATTTAAAAACGAATGGAATTTCTGAACTTGGAATATCCAATAACCCCTATAACGATATTTTTGTTAAGAAATGTTAATGCATGATTTCACTTCTATTAAAGAGCTATTAGAGCTTTTCGAGTACTATGAACTAGAAAAAAAAATTGTTTCGGTCTATTTTTCATTAAATACCGAATTGTCGCCAATAGAAATGATTCATACTGTAAATCTGGATCAATCAATGAAGAATTTCTTGTTTCAACCTTGACTGGTTCCTCTTATTGGACATGTCTATAGGTAAAAAATGAGAAATAATTTACAACCATCCGTAAATTATTTCTCATTTTTTTTCAATGAAAATTTGACACATTCAGTTTAACCGTTACAATCCAAATAGAGTCCAGAATTTTCAAAAAGGCCGTTGACCTATATAGAAATGAGGGAGGGGTTTCCACAGATCAAGTCTGTATAACAAAATGTACAAATAAATAGATATTCTCTTGTACGTTATATATCAAAATCAATTATCTGTTTTTATGAGAGTGATGTTCTTCAAAAAATAAAAAATGGAGACAATATCACTTTTTATTCTGGATCATACATTTTCAGCACGGGCGAATGGATTAGAAATGTTTGTTTCATATAGATTGGAATTTGGCTAGTCATTAAACTAGGTACGCGATAAAACAGTTTTTAAAATGCACCATGAATCTCATGTTTTAAATGCCAAAAATATTTGGTGCCAAAATTCCAGTAGGAGATACTATACTATTTCAATTCATGGTCTAGTCTCAAAATATTCAAATTAACAATTCGAGTTCATAATTCAACGACTATTTTTATTCAAAACCATAGTATAAACATGCGATATGAAAACCAAAAGCAGCGATTTTACTTACGCTTCAAAATAAATAGCTTGGAAAACTATTGCTAAAAACAAATTTTTGACCATTGCACTGGTCCCAACGGGGTTGAATCTCAGTTAATCACCAACATTTCGGTATTTGAGAAAAGCCAGAACGTCTATGCGTCTGTGGCACTAGACATCCCGAAATTTATAGAACGTCGACTGGACTGATGTGTGCCTCAAGCGAACCTAGTCTGATTTTGAGGGAGAGGTGGGACGGACAT
Organism: Orchestes rusci; assembly: GCA_958502075.1. Lineage (NCBI taxonomy): Eukaryota > Metazoa > Arthropoda > Insecta > Coleoptera > Curculionidae > Orchestes > Orchestes rusci. Next base: position 100,678,618 of record OY293303.1, read on the forward strand.
AGCTTATATTGATCTGTCAAGCGACGCTGTGTTTCCCTCTGCTACGCTCTTTCGCATTTTCAATGCAAACGGAAATTCTTGTTCATTTCCTATAGGTTCATGAATTTTCACTTGAAAATACATGACGGTTTCCACCTGCTTTTTGGATTTGGGCTTTTTTTTGTTGTTGAAATGTTGCTGCTTTAATTTACTCATGACATGAGAATTTTCATCAGTTTGAAAACTTTGATGTGAAAATAATACGTACAGAGGATATCCGGTTGGACGTTAACATCAGCAAGTAGTTGTTAGTTAGTTATTAGGTATTCTGTTTTTTGTTTTTTACTCAACACCCGATATTTTTCAGTTACTGCTGGAACAGTTTGCTAGTTGGTTATTTAGTTGTATGAATTTGTAGACCACGATTAAACTTTGAATAATACTTCGTGACGTTTTCGTCTCTCTCAGGCTATATGAGGTCCCCACGCAGCTTGAGAGAGACGGAGACTTCGTCGGTGTATAGTTCTTAGTGGATTCGTACTCTAGCAGTTGAGGGTTAGTTGGTGGGCTGGTCGACTAGTCAGTTTATTGTGTGTTCAGTGGATTAGTTGATTAGTTCGCTTTTTGAACGGTGAGCTACTTGGATGGTTGGTTAGTTCGTCGCTCAAAAGTGGCACGGATTTACAGGGTGACGGAGTTGAATTTTTATTTTCGACCTTCCAAAATAACTTTTAAAATAATCCAGATATTATATTTCAATGACATTTGGTATGTTGGGGTATTTAAACATGAGAAATTTAAAAATGGCCGCAGTATGACTGATGGGGTGTTTTCTCTTCTTTTGGTCACACAAACATTGACAAGGTTTTTTATATTATTTAATTTTCGACAACTGGTCGTACAAAATTGGAGACAATGACAATTTCCAATATTTTGGCATCAGGTACAACTGGTACCAGGGATTGACGTGCACATGCCGCCCCCTTTGAAGGCATAAGCACTTCAATATAAACATATGTAAACGAACACACGAAAATAAAACAGTCAATCAATGTCCAATGCAACGAAATAAAGTCCATTAATAGTGCAAATTGCTGAAAATGTCTTTTTGAATTGTATTAAATGTCCGTTCCATTGCTTGGTTACGTTTCAAAGTCAATCGGTAGAACGCACACACGTCCAGCTGCTCGCTTGAATACTCCAGAAGATGTTTTGACACTGACTACTCGTACCACTCCGTCGGCTCCAGGGTGCACATCGACTATACGGCCCATTGGCCAATTCAACGCAGATGTGTTTTCCTGGCATAACACCACTAACATGCCAATCTTCAGATGCCTTGACGGAACACGCCACTTGGTTCTTTGCTGCAGTGTTGACAGATATTCACTGGTCCATCTTCTCCAAAAATGTTGAACCATTTGTTGTAACTGTAAATACTTCGACAGTCGACCAGCCTTTATATCCTTGACATCCTCTTGTGGTACAGCAGTGAGAGCATCGCCAATCAAAAAGTGTCCAGGAGTTAAAGGGAAGATATCGGAAGGATCGTCTGACATTGACGATAAAGGACGAGAATTCATGACGCTTTCCACCTGCGTAAGCACTGTGTACATGTCCTCGTATGTCAAACTAGAATTACCTAATATTCGAACAAGGTGATACTTCGCACTTTTGACGGCCGATTTCCAAATACCGCCAAAATGTGGTGACCTAGCAGGGGAGAATTTCCACTCAATGCTGCTCTGATTCAAAAAATTGGCAACGATATTTTCATTTTGAATATCATTTACAATTTTCTTCATTATTGGCCCCAACAAAATTTGTGGCATTGTCTGACCATATGGTTTTACACAACCCTCGTCGGGCTACAAATCTTTTAAGGCTATTTAAAAATGCCTCAGTTGAGAGGTCCCCTACTAACTCGAAATGTACTGCCTTTGACCAAAGGCAAATGAAAATACACAAATAGCATTTTACGAGTCTCCTATTTTTCAACCTACCATCCTTTACCATGAATGGACCAGCAAGATCTAGGCCTGTATTTAAAAATGGTCGACAGGGTATGAGGCGTTCAGGAGGCAAATCTCCCATGAGCGGATCTGAGGTCAATGGTCTATTTTTAAAACAAATAACACACGATCGGGTTATTTTTCTTACATTACTTTTGCCTTTCAATGGCCAATACTTTAGTCTTACCGCAGCTAGCGTGGCTGACGGACCAGCATGCAAATGTCTAATGTGTCATAAGAAATAATTAGGTTGGTAAACGGATCATCATAGGGCAAAACAATAGGGAATTTTTGATTTAAATTTAAAGTAGATTTATTAATTCTACCTCCGACACGAATTATGTTTTCTTGATCCAAGAAAGGATTCAATGATAAAAGCTTGCTCTTAGCACCAAGAGACTTTTTAGATTTCAGTCGATCTAAATCAAACGAGAATGAAATAACTTGGATTATTTTTATTAAAACATTCAATGAATAATTTAATTCTGAAATGGTTAGATTTGACACATTTCTGAGGACGCTTGTTTTCTGTGAATTTTGTCGGAATCTTATGCAAAATGTAACTACTCGATGCAGTTTAGTTAACGAAGAATATCTTGTGAACAAATTATCACAATCAGGAATCACCAAGTGTGACAATTCTTTGCTAGGTTTCAATTCTGGTATGTCTGTTTGTATATTTATTTTACTAACAGGCCACTTTTCTTCATCCTCGCTTAACCAGGACGGTCCTGACCACCACATGTTACAATTTAACAATTGATCAGGCTCCACACCCCGAGATATCAGATCTGCGGGATTGTCTTGTGACCTAACATGTCTCCAAGACTCTGCCTTAGTTAAACGCTGGATCTCAGCAACCCTGTTTGCCACAAATACCTTTAGTATAGTAGATTCCGATGCTACCCCCCTAGCACTATGCTAGAGTCACACCAAAAAATTGTTTGCTCAATCGAAATACTTAAGGCCTTCCGAGTTTTAGATGTTAGTTCTGCGAGCAATACCGCTCCGCATAGTTCGAGACAAGGTAAAGAAATTACCTTTAGAGGTGCCACTCGTGATCTCGCACAAATTAGCCTACACGAAATATCACCTAAGGTATCAATTCCTCGCAAATACAAACAACAGCCATAAGACGATTGAGATGCGTCACAAAAACCATGACATTGAAAACTTATAGAATTTTTTAGCATGACTTGTCTGGGCACTTTCAATTCAGACAACCTTGAAATTTGATTTCGAAACTTTACGAATTCGGTATATAGGCCGAGAGGAACACTTTCATCCCATTGAACCCCGATCTGCCATAATTTTTGTAGCATCATTTTTGTCTTTATGACCGCAGGACCTACCAGCCCTAAAGGATCGAGAATTTGCGCAATAGTGGATAAAATAATCCTTTTTGTCACGCGGTTCTCGTCAATATTAAAATTAATCGTAAAACGGAAAACATCTTCATTCGAATTCCAAATTAATCCCAACGTTTTAACACAAACATTGTCCGTTATTACGTATTGTGCCACGTTGTTCGATAAATCAATGTCATTTTCGATTATTTTTTGTCATTCGAAACCCACTTGCGTAACGTAAAACCTCCCGAACTTAATATTTGTCTTATTTCTGTTTTTAATTTGATAGCATTTTCAATGGTCTCCGCACCCGTTATCAAATCGTCGACATAAAAGTCCTTACTTATTATCCTACTCGCAACTGGATATTTTTCTCTATGATCCAAGGCCAATTGAAATAAAACTCTTATCGCCAAAAACGAGGCAGGAGAAGTTCCATAACTTAGTGTATTCAATCTATAATGCTCCATTTCCTTATTAGGATCACTACGTCATAAAATGCGCTGCAAATCTCGCTGCGTCTCCTCTACCAACACCTGTCGATACATTTTTTCAGCATCGGCGATAATCACATAATTATGCGTTCTAAACCGCAACAAGATATCAAAAAGATCGTCCTGTATGACAGGACCCACGGATAAAATATCGTTCAACGAATATCCCGAACTACTTCTGCATGAAGCATCAAATACGACCCTGAGTTTTGTGGTCAAACTAGACTCTTTCAGGACCCCGTGATGCGGTAGATAATAAACACCCTTTTCTTTATTTATCTGCTCGATGCTAGATATTTTACTCATATGACCAAGATCAATATATTCAGAAATGAATTCATTATATTTATGTTTTAAATCATTATTATTTTTGAATCTTTGTTCAAGTGCGAAGAATCTTTTTGTGGCTATTTCACGAGAATTGCCCAATTGCTCCACTGGCTTTTTTAGTGGTAACGAAACTACAAATCTTCCAGCTTTAGTGCGTCGAAAAGTTTCCAAAAAATGTTTTTCACATTCATGCTCCGATGAGCCTATTTTTTTCTCTGTACTTTCACAATGTTCTATTTTCCAGAAATGTTCCAATGCATCAAGTATTTCATTATCGTTATCAATAGCCAAATTGCATACTGTTCTAGATACATTTTGAGTGCAAACAATAGGACCAGAAATAATCCAGCCGAAATGCGATTTTTGGAAAATCGGACCGTGGGAATCTGTTTTTATTTGCCCAACGCATAACAAATCGTAAAATATCCCAGCTCCCAATAACAAGTCAATATTTCCAGGTTTATTAAAATCTGGATCGGCCAACGTTATATCCTTAGGTATATTAATATCAGACAAATTCAATGCCACCAAAGGAATTTTATTGGTGATTTTTTCCATGATCAAAAACGATAAATTTTGATTATAGTTATTGAAACAAGATCTCATTCTAACTGAAACTCTACTTGTTACATTAGTAGCTTGATTATTAATTCCCATGACTGGCAAATTGATTCTTTCAATTGGCAAACCTAATTTTACAGCCACCTGTTTAGTTATAAAATCCGACATACTACCACTATCCAAAAGCGCACGACATTTGACTTGATTACCACGACAATCATACAACATGATCATAGCCGTAGACAGCAGGATATTTGAGTGAGATTCCGAACGAACGCAGTGAGCAGAAACGGTAGCTTGTCCACTTCTCTCGTTTGCTGGATCACCATTTATCTTAACTTCTTCGTCTCCAATATGAGAAGGACTTCCATCGAAATGCAGCAAACTGTTATGTTTCTTCTGGCATTTGCGACACGGTTCTGCCTTACAATCTCCACTAGTATGTCCTTGACGAAGGCAATTTAAACAAGCTCTTAACTTTTTAATCACACTGAATCTAGCTTTGGTAGTCAATTTTAAAAATTGTTGACAATAAAAGATAGCATGACTTTCACGACAAAAGATACATCTTTGACTTCCACCATTTGAAGTATGCAAGGAATAAGACCGATCGTCGCTTTGCCTACCATATGATTTTTGAAAGAGCCTTCTATTGCTCGAAAATGTATCTTGTGTAGACAAAGTTTTAATTGGATTCAAAGTTTCCAATAATTCACATCGTCTTTTCAAGAAATCGTTAAATTCAGAAATGTTTGGCCTTGTTTCGTTCTTAACGGAGAGTTCCTCCCATTCTTTTTTCGACGCAGCATCCAATTTTGTGCTAATCAAATATATCAAGAGACTGTCCCATTGATCAGTCGGTTCATTCAAATATGTGAGGGCTCTTATATTTTTGAAATATTTATCAACTAGTTTACGAAAAGATATTTGACACTCCTTGCTGACGATTGGCAACTCAAAAAGTGCTTTTATATGGGTATGAATGATAAGTCGTTCATTTTCAAATCGTTCCGACAACAAATTCCAGGCAGTTGTGTAATTCACGTTATTAACTGGCAATGAGTGCAAAATATCCGCAGTTTGTCCGCGTAGTACAGACTTCAAATAAATAGATTTTTGTACGTTCGACAACGCATGATTGTTATGAACCAATACTTGAAAAGTTTCAGAAAATGTACTCCATTCCTCATACTTACCAGAAAACTCTGGTAAGGTTATCAACGGTAACTTAACTACGCTATCCGCTAACGTTGCTACTGTATTACTTACCACATCCGAATGCGTGGGAGTATTATTATTCCCTTGTTGAGAATTTGTCGAAGCGTTGCTAGCATTAAAACTGGATAACTTAGCTATCAAATCTTTGGCTTGACACACCGATTGAAAATAAATATTCTCGAAATCTTCTCGATAATCCTTGTGCTCAACAGGTTTTAAAATTTCTAATCGGGATTGAATGTTGTCAAATTCTGACCAAATAGCTTCAACCTTCTCCAATCGAACAGCAATAAATGTGACGCTTTGCGATTCAGCATCAAATTCATTCAACACTTTCAAAAAACGTTTAAGTGTTCCTTTGAGTTGGCCTCTACGAGCAACCAACTCTGCTATATCTGCTGTTATTTTATCTGCCTGTTCCGCCATACCGCACAGCAATACAAAGTTATCAAAATGTTATTACGAATCACGATAATAAGTGCCTCCAATATGGAAAAGGATGTGCCCTCTACTGACTACAGCCCACCCAGCAGGTGTTTTTATTATTCAAAAACTCTGTTAAAAAATCAAGACTCAATACAATGACGTTTGTGTAACCAGTATATCAATAATACCTACCATAAGGTATTCAACTTCAAAATATAGGGACTGTATTTATACCAAACTGTTCTCCAATGCACAAATCTTGCTATCAACCATATGATAACCAACAATAATGATTATTCGATTATATCAAAATACCCCGATAGGTACCAATGCTTATTTAATGATTCAACTCAAATAAACCCAATGTTTATGTTGTTCTATAGGTAACAGGTAATCAAACACCTTAATTTGAATCGGCCGACATAAAATGCGAAGTATCCAATTTATTGCAGTATACACGAATAGTAATACTACACCTTTAAAATTAATTCGCGTCAAATGTGTACACAATGCTCACGAGGCCAACGCTATCATGAGAGAAATATTAAAGATTAGAAAAGATGGACTCACAGCTTGTCACATGGCGGCCTTTTACTTTTCCACTGCTTTTGCTTTTCATCCAAGAAGTATCCGGTATCGAGGGACCAAATGTTGGGGTGTTTTCTCTTCTTCTGGTCACACAAACATTGATAAGGTTTTTTATATTATTCAATTTTCGACAACTGGTCGTACAAAATTAGAGACAATGACAATTTCTAATATCACAATGACATTCGGCATCAGGTACAACTGGTACCAGGGATTGACGTGCACAATGACTTTAACTTCTAGGTTCGTTCTTACTGCTCAGTTAATATCAACTTCCGGAATAGGCAAGTTCGGTTCTATCGTGATAATTTTGTGTCAGGTTTAACCCCTTGAAGTTTGGCAACATGTTTCTGGAACACCCAGTATGTGTTTCCTAGGCAAGTGTCTTAAGGCTCAGAGTCCCGCGAGCTTTTGAGCGGCCTGAAAATGGTTCAGAAATAAACGTTTTTCTGAAACATCTGTTGACATTTCCGAAAAGTTTTTTTTTCTAGTTATAGACGAAGCCTTGATTAATGTCCTAAACTTAATAAAAAGTTTTAAAATTGATCTGAAATATAAAAGATTTTTTGCTCAAAGTTGATCAACTTTAACCGCAATTTTCTTGACTTTGTACATTTTTTATCTGGTCGAAATAAAGTATAGGACGTGTATTGAACATTTGGTAAAAGGCTAAAACAAAAATCATAGAGAAATGTATTGCCGTTTACTAATAAAGTGCGTTTTTCAAAAACTTCACATTACCAATTATGACTTATTTTGACCTGATTCAGTGGCAACATCACAGATCATTATTCGAACTCGACTTTGGGGCGTAGTTTAAGTATCAGCTGTTTAGCTTGGATTTTGTCCTGTGATATGATATGATAATGGACTTGAAAAATTATTGTTGCTCTTGGGATGGTCAATATAAGAGAATATGATTAATGTTCAGTTTCGTCCACATAACTGAGCCGTTTTGAATCCGGACTAGTTTTTGGTGAAAATCCTTCGATATTTAATTTTCGGAAAGTATACCTACTTAAAATAAGAAAAAATGTTGTGATCAAAGTACGAGATAATAAAATATAATAAGGATTTTTTGTTGATTTGTGATACAAGATCATCAGCATTGATTTCCCTGATGTTGATAATGCTGTTTACCTACCTCAGAAATATTTTCTATTATTAGAAGACGTACTTTTGTTTTTTTTGTCAAAGAATTTTGAACCGTTTGAACAATATTTCCTTACTAGGCGTGGCTAAAAAAACTATGCATGCCTTATATGTCATGCCAAAATGGGATACCATTTCTTATACGTCCAAAGAATGTTTTAACAAACGTTTGGGTGAATTTAGGGTAAGTAAATTTTGAAAAAATTGATTCAATGAGTTTACTTCCGCATTGTTTTATTATTTTCGCTTAGATCATGTTTGTTTATGGGTTCTATTTGAAATTCAATTTGGAAAGTCAAAAAAAACTGATGTGGTGAAGCTATGTTTCCATAGTTTCGTTATGTTTCAATGGATTTGTTGTGATTAAGTATATTATTATGTAGGTTCTATGAGGGAGGGGAATATACAGGGTCCTTCATTAGTGCGTCGGGCAATCCTAGCGTGGTTATTTACAAAAGTAGAAAAAAAAGTTTTATACAAAAGTTGTAGAATGTGACTTTATGCATATTTTAAAAATATTTTCAAACATACAGGGTGCGTCACAAAAGTATGGCACGAACAAGTATGATTTTTTTAAATGGAACCCCCTGTATATTAATTGATATTTCAATTCTTTCTTCAATTTGGAACAAAAATTGTGCTACAACTAATGTTCCTAAATTCAACCGTTATCGAGATATCGCGTTTTAAAAATGGCATTTTTGCAACTTTGGCATGCTATAAAACTCAAACTATTCAAGTTAGAGAAAAATGGTTTGCACTTTCCTGTCTTAACTTTTCAAGAGCTCTTCTGTCATTTGGATAGAAGGTAACGTCAACTGTCAACTTTTTTCGGCACATTTTGACATTTTTTCACAATAATGGATTTAATCTCCTTGAATAGCTCTTGAAAAGTTAAGACAGGAATGTGCAATCCATTTTTCTCTAACTTGAATAGTTTGAGTTTTATAGCATGTCAAAGTTGCAAAAATGCCATTTTTAACACGCGATATCTCGATAACGGTTGAATTTAGGAACATTAGTTGTATCACAATTTTTGTTCCAAATTGAAGAAAGAATTGAAATATCATACAATATACATTCCATTTAAAAAAATCATACTTTTTCGTGCCATACTTTTGTGACGCACCCTGTATGTTTGAAAATATTTTTAAAATATGCATAAAGTCACATTCTACAACTTTTGTAAAAAACTTTTTTTTCTACTTTTGTAAATAACCACGCTAGGATTGCCCGACGCACTAATGAAGGACCCTGTAAGTAGTTGATGTAATTTCAATTTAGTGAAGTTATGTCCGCATTATTTTGTTATTTCTCAATGAATTTGATCCAAATTCGGTATAAAGGTAAATTAGGTATGTAGGTTCTATGGGGGTATAGCGGAGAATTTATGCTCTTGGGATGGTCGATATAAGATTTTATAAAATATATTTTGTTTCGTTCCGAATAATTTTAAACATTTAAAAAAAAATCTTGACGTAGACATGGCTAAGAAAGCTATGCATGTCTTATATTTTATTTCAAAATAAAATAGGTGTTATAAGTACTTATACCTACAGGATGTGTTAACAAGGATAAATAGATCATGAAAATAGTATTATATACGGACTACATGATTGTATTGTGTGTTGGAGAATAATCATTTTTTCATCTCCCTGTATATTTTGATTTTTTTTTCGACAGACCTTATTTTTAGACCAAGCCAAAACTTTTATCAAGAAGGACTTTTTGTCGTATCTTTGAATTTTGAGTCCATTTGTCCTCTTGTAACACCTATCCGGGGATAAACTGTATACTAAGATGATTGATGAACTATCTAAGAAATGACACAGTTCCATCGAGGACCTGTTTTCTTCGAAACGCTTTCCTGTAAAGTTATCGAACTGGTACTTTCGCCCCATAGTCTTTTCAGCGTAGTTGATGAGTTGGTTACTTGAATTTGAATTTCAACTATGAAATTGGCCAGTTAGTTGACTGTTTGACCATAGGACTAGTTGTTTTGATGTTTTGTCTATTATTTGGTCAGTATAATGCTTTTAAGTCAATTAGATTATTGCTTGTCAAGTTGATTCATTCGTTCGTTGGTTGGTTAGTTTATCAGTTTGGTTGTTTGCATAATTGGTTAGCTACTAATTAGGTGATTGGTGAGTTGGTTACAGATATCTTATTAGTTGACTGGGTGACTAGTTTATTATTTGGCTTCACATATTGGGTTAGTCAATTGATTGATTTTGTTATTTTGAAGATATCTTGAGTTCAAAGTGCTCTCGAAGCAGCTGTGTCTGATGTGAATGTTTCACTTATATTTAACAACGAAAATATATGATGGTTTCAAAGACGTATTATTTAAACGTAACTAGGTCATGTAATCATTATAATTATGATTATTTGTCAAGCTATTTCGTGATTTGGTTACGTTCAAATATTTTTCTAAGGATAGTGGCAACCCACTTTGAAAAGTAAATAAAAAACAAAAATTAATGAAAAAAAAATAAAAAAGTTTTTTTTATTGTCAACTTCATCCGCGGATACACGCTAAGTTCGAGAAATAATTATGGAAAACATTTTTTTTATTAGTTTAACGGAAAAGAGTTATTTTATATAAAAAGTTCTGTACACGAGGTTTCTCATAAAATATGAATTTTGTTAAAGTTTTGATAAAGTACCCTCATCTCTATCTATCTATATCTATCTTCTATACATTTATAAAAGGCAAAGTATGTTTGTCCGTGAAAAAGATAGCATCAGGCGTGTATCCAATGAGGAAGGGAGAAGGCTTCATTCTCGCAATATCTGATTGGTCAGATTGGTTGACATGGCGTCGCGTGATCGCCGAAGTACCAATGGCTGATTCAGGCGGTCCCAGCAGCTCAAGCTGCTTGATAAGAAGCCCACTTGAACGTGATGCTGTTGTAAAGCGTCACGTCAGCGGCTGCGTGTTTTGCTCAGCGTAAAAAATTGTCGCTATTTCGAAAGCGGATCTCGCTTGACATTCAAAGTTGGGTTATGTTTATTTGTTCATGATTACATCTTCATTATATTATCATGATGATAGTTTTCGTCAGTTTGTGGCACCAACAATATCAACCGGCTGGACAAATTTGTCTACAGCCACGAGTAGTGAGTACTTACCTTAGAACATAGAACCCACTAGAACTAGCGTTCACCCTAGACTCCGGGCAAATTGTTTGTCACTATAATAAACATGTTATTATTTACATCTCGTATATTGAATTCGTGCAACGTTTCGTTCAACGTTGCCTTGTTGCAAATAAGAAGCACTCAGAATTTTCACTTTTTATCAAAAGGGATCAACTGTATCAACGAGGATATGTTTTAAGTTTTTATTTGTTTCTAATTCGTTGGTGTTATAGGACAGTTATAATTTACCGATTATTGATAAGTTTTGTTCACATAAATCAGCTGTTCGGCCTTCAAAAATATTGAATTTTGAAGAAGCCGACAACAGTGTTCCAAGGGAGCTACAGGCTATGATTGGTAAAAATGACACACAGCTGTGATTGGTTGATCTCAAATAGGCATTTGTGTCGTGTTGCCAGATGTATTTCGTTGCATCGTGTCTACATAAGTAACTAAGGTTCATGGAAAAATATGGGTCTCATTGAAAATGTTTTATTATCACTTGTGATCTAGAAATGTACATATTATATAATTGGTAACTACCGGAGATGCACTCATAGAGTATAGAGTATTTTTAATTAGAATAAAAATACCTTGAATACAAGGTAGCTACTTATTAAATTTGCAGTTTGGCAAACTCGCAAGAATTCTCGCAAGAATTCCTCTGTCCCCTCAATGTATAAACATGTGACACACAAAGAGACGTCGGGCTATATCTAGTTGTTGGATAATCATTGGTACTTACCCATTACAATGAAATAATCCTAAAAAGAGCTTCCCAATGATTTGATGTAACAACAGATTACCCAGATAACAAAATTAACTTGAAACTTGCTAAAAAAGCACTAAGCTTAAGCAGAGGTTTGCTTGGCGCTTGGCTAGTCGACCGGCGTCCCTCCGGCCGACGCAAAAATAGCATTTCATAAAAAGCACTTTAAATAAGTGCCATCTACGCACTTCGGATATGTGCTTAGTCTTCGCTTCAGAGAAATGCGTATTTCACGCTCAAGAATTCTGCTCGTCGTGCGTTCAAATATACTGCTCGATGTAGGCTAAAATATATGTAAACACTGATACAGAAGACTCTATTTTCCAGTACATAACCAACAATGGACAATTATTCGAAACAAACCATGCATACCTATATTAACCAATTTGAAATTTTACCAAGTACCTACAAGCTGATGATAATATATAGAGTAAATAACTAGAAATAATCTCATGAATGATTTAACACTACATGTATAAAACCCTTGAAACAACATTCTCAGCATAATTATTGTCCAGTATAATAACAATCATTCTCTAAAATTTTATTATCGAGAACACATCACTACTTATCAGCTGCCTTCGGCCTTATTATTCGTTGTCCTCGTAAGCCATGTCGTAGGTCCACAGACACAAAAATACAAAGCCGTTCCAAAGGATCACATTTCACAATCACAAGAAAACTAATGTGGTTCACCTAAGCCAAAATATCACGAATAACTTTGTCAATTGGCTACTTTTACAAATAGCCGAATAAGCCGAATAAGTTGAAAAGCTGATGTGCTTGTCTTGTTTGGCTTGTCTCTGACTCTGCTCAGGGCAAATTCAAAATGCAGATAACAAAGTGGTCAACCAATCAGGCAACTAGGTAATACGAACATGTCCGAGATTGTTCGGAAACATTTAATAATAACTACTTAAAAAGCGATTGCAGGGCATCTGAGAATCGCATAAAAGCATATGCATTTTGAATGCGCGTATCATCCACTTTTTAAGTAATGTTGTAAAAAAGAAGCATATAATAAGCGCTTATTGAATGATGATATAAAATATGCTATCTTTTTGCTAGTCGGACGCAAGAAATTTAGCACGCTGCAATCGGCTTGCTATCTATGGAGGATTTATCCGGCACTCCTGATGTGCTTCACATTTTATCAAAATTAGAAGTATGTATTTTTCGTATACAAGTGAATGCATATTGCAGGCAATTATCCTTCGCTTTTGATGTAGTCTTGCCAAAAATAAGTATTTGATAAGCGCTTAGTAAGTGAATGATATAAAGTGTTCCCTTTTTGATTGCCGGCCGAAGGAAATTGAGCACCTTGCAGCAGAGTGTGCTATCTGGGTATATGTTTGTTTAGCGTTTCACGTCGAATCTCATTGCATTCGCTTTTGGATTTATGATAATATCAATAATAATAATAATAAAAATAATAATAATAAATCGTCTTGAAGAATTGAAAAAAAAGAAGTACATTGCAATAATAATTGACATCAATCATTCTTAATGGGCGATTTCCGATGAGAGCAGATCGACGGCGGGTGACGTGATGATTTTTCGATTGTGTTGTGTTATTCTGGAGTCCCACCGTAAATAATAATAATTAGTGGGTAGGTCTGTTTGGTTTCGATTAGATAGGAATAGAATGTTTTACTTTGGTTTTTGATTTCGTGTTTTTTCTTCTGGTTAAATTAATAACATTATTATGCAACTTCAGAGCAGACGACGCCGAGGGTGATTTGTTGGATGGTTTTTTGATTGTGTTATGTGTTATTTTGGAGTCCCAGCGTTATTAATAATAAGTGGGTAGATTTGTTTTGTTTCGATTACAATAATTAGGATGTTTCACTTTGGTGAAACATTTTTTGTTCTTTTGAATGAGGATATCTACATTCTGTGCTCAAGATGAACGTCAGTTCTTTTCTTCTTACAAGTTGGGATCTCAATTTCCAGATGGATTTGAATCAAATATGGGTTTTACTTGCGGGTAATTCAGCTGGTTATTGATAAAATCAAAAATTGGTACTGACTAAAGTTTATTGGAACTAAAAACTACGTTCAAATATTCTATAACATTCATCTATGATGAAAATCATGATTTGATGTTTTTCAAGATTTGCTCAAGTTCGGAAAACCCTTTTTGACTTATTCGCTTATTTGATAAATATTCTGGTTAAAATAATTTACCTTGCGACTGCCGATGTGTTCATTAAAAAATCTTTCAATTTTTATGTGAGAAAATCACTAATCTAGACAAAACCTTATTTTCATAGTAGATACGTGCACCGGCAGTTCTACGGTGGGGAGTTAAGGAGGTAATTACCCCCCCTCCAGAGCAGGGTAAATACACAAAAAAAATATATTATCTCTTCTTCTTTGTGACGAAAGACAGAGCTGCCATATTAGAAACAACATCAATCAAAACACTATAAAAGCTAAGGCCAAGAGTCTTAATTTTTAAATTTTTGGTTGCCACAAACCAGGAAGTCTGATAAAATGGTGAATGCGTTTTCAAAAGATTTTTGTCTGCGGCGCATATCAGAACATCTCACATGATATTCCCCTCTCCAACATTTTGCTCAAGAACCGCCGTTGGACAGTTGTAATTTAATAAATATTTCAACGTAGTCTTCAATTCTAATCAACTCTTCTTTATAACAATTTTTGATTTTGTGACAATTGATGTCCAGTATGTTGGTGTTCGGACCAAATGTGAGAAGGGTCGGTCTGCTGGACACATGTTTGGTCAAAATACTATATACCAATAGCACAGCTTAAATAACAATTTTAGCTGTGCCAATAGTCTTGGAACCGGTTGCTTTTGTCTAGATCCAATTTTTGAGAGCGCTCGATTTCCACAAGATAATGGCCACGTATCATACGCTTATGTAAGTACAACAATAAATATATGAGCAGGCAAAGGCTGAAAACTTCTCTACCCACCCTCCACCATGTAGTTTAGCAGAGTTGAGGCTTGATATTGGTATTTATTCCATGGCTAGATGCTGAGGTTGCCCGATGGTACACCATACCTCAAGAGGACATTGATCATTCACCCATAGAATTCGAGTGCAAATCCTCCACATATGGTTTCTACCTATTATCAGAATCACACTGTAATAGGTACGATCACGATCGAATCGAGGTCTGATCAAGGTCAAGTCAAATATTAGAAGATACATTTTATATACAAGTATTCACATTATGAGGACCTTGACCTTCGCCGTCAAAACCAAAATCGCATATCCGAACAAGAGTATTATTAAGTCAAATAATATCAAAAACATTTTCTTGCCTGAATACAATTCTCTTCTTCTTCCATCAAGCCAGCTGTACTTAGCTGTACCCTTGTGGTTTAAATTTGGAAAAGAATATTTTTTTAGCAAAATGGCAGTGTCTCGAAATTTCTAGAAATTGCATCACCACCTGCCGCACCCTGTATATTATAGACAAAACCATAACAATCTGGTCAATGTACGAAATTGCTAAAACACTCGACAAAATCCGTTTATTTTTTCAAGTGTTACAGCTTATTGAATATGGGCAAAAACTGCTATGCTCGTTATTTTGACCAGCAATTTATAATCTTGTAGTATTTTCCACTATAGAAAAAACGGTCAAGTTTTGATCAATTTATTTTGAGTCAATGTCTATAAACACTAACTATTACACCACTGATCTATATCACAACGACAACTTATTTATGTTTTCACGATCAATAACTGAACTGAACCGTATATTCCTATTCCTATACCCTCCTCGTCGGAACTGTACGAATACCGCATAATGGTCTAGGACACTGCAGAACGGTGTAGGAATCTGCTCCGACTTCTAGTTCCGCTGGAACGTACTAGATTGACAACGAAACAGCTGGAAAGATTGATTATCGGCCACAGTGGGTTGACTTTGTACCGAAAGGAGCAAGAGTCGAGATGTTATGGCGAGACATAATGGTTGGAGAGTTGTCTCCGCTGTTAGCTTCCTTGGAATTTTGATCCGATGGCCATGTTTCGCCACAATGTGTTACTTGAATTCAGACATTGATCCATATATGTTGGTCAAATTGTCTTTCTACATTTCGGAAGTGTTGATTGATTTTGTAGAATGATGCCGTAATTTTTTTTATTCAAAAAATCGCAATTCCCAATTCTAGTTATGGGATGAGTTTCTTAGTGTAGTGGGGACCAGCACCAGAATTGCTCTTTTCCCCTTTATAAAATGAGACTGCACACTGCGCAATATGTGTGATAGAACATTTGAATAAAGGCTGCAGAGAAAATTGGAAGGGGAATAGCATAGCTGCAGAGGTGATTATGTTTTGACGAATAACCTGATTTTGATGCATATTTGAGAAACTACCGTAATTCACGTCTAAATATAAACAGGGTGTATTTTAAGTTGGGGTTTTTATTTTAACACGAGACAGGACTTGATAAAAGAAACAAATTTCTCAAATAACGTTCACTCGAAAACTCAAAAATAAAGGAGGTGGTTAAATAGAGTCTTTGTGCGAAAACGGTATTTGATAGGAAAAAAAACTGAAATTCTTTAAATAAATGTGCAGTAAATCGCAAATAATAATGGTGACGCAAAATCATCATTCAAATGTGAAGCCTAAAGAAAAAAAATAACAGAAAATACACCTTGTTTAGTTGTAAGGATTTTATATCAACTGAAATATTCTGGCAGACGGTGTTCAATGGGCGCCGTCTAATCAATCACAGCTAAATACGATAGAAACTTTTCAAGGTCCTGCTTGATTGTCAGGAATCAATAAACCAGAAGTATTTTCAAACAGAAATTATTGATATATTGGATGAAGTAATCTAGACCAAATCTCTTGATCCAAACGTTTCCTTACACTATCTATCACAAAATTAGGATCAAATCAAACATTATTACAGTGAATTGGATTAAAAAGAAATAATGACACAATCTGCGCTGCACAGTTCAACCAAGAGTGTAACTCAAAAAGCAATAAAACAAACACGTTGACCAGCAAATTCATAAACAGATGCCCATCACACATCACATAGACATGTCTTTTAATAATTGTCAAACTATTTAGTTGTAGACAGCAAAAATGATATAACATCTTATAAAACTGTCACGAAATTATTGTAAAATCGTTTCTACAAACTTATTCTAAAACATCTTACATTTTAAAATAAAACAATTTAACAGTGGCTTTCAGTACATTTCGCTCCAACAAATATATTCAAAAATGACTTTATACCTCCTTCCTTTCCACTATGAAAAACAATTTTATCATAGTATCTTTGAAGAAAATTTTGCTTCCGAAACAAGATCGTTCCACTGAAGAAATTGTTTTGCTGGTGATAATTTTTATAACTAATTCACAGTATGTCAGTGCGACAACAGTTTCAGCACTAATAAATTTACTATAAAAGTTTTTTTTTTCCGTGAACATACATTTCTTTTCATTATAACAAGGCTTATAAAGCCGAGTGATATTCATTTCGAGCTAGAAAATTTATTTCTCAACAGTTTCAAGTGCACTATATACAACATAAACATGTGTTTTTTTTTCAATTTCCGCTGGCATTGGTTTTTGGTTTTTTCCGTTAATATACTATTTTTAATAGAAGGAGGAAAACAGCTTAATCTCTAATCTGCATGCTGCATTTTCTCTTTATATTGCCTTATCAAAGCTACTATAATTTTTTTATATACTTAACTGTAGTTGTTTCAAGAAAGTGAAAGATGAGACAGTCAAACATATTTTATTACTTAATGCTTCTTCAGCAGCTGGGTGACTGAGTGGTCTAAGGCGCCATTCGACAAAAGTCACCGGAGCGGTAGTACGCGATGATCGGGTTCAAATCCCAAGGTGGGCAGAAATTATTTTTGTTCGACATTTAGTGGTACTCTCATTGGCTTACGTTACTGAGTAGACTGCAGACTGAGTAGACTGCAGTCAACAAGTACAAATAGTTAGCCTTAATTAATTGGTCCTGCTAGTTCAAATATATAATTAGGTGATGTTCTCCATCATCAACTTGGTTAGAACGACAGTGATCCTGGGATTGGCGAAAAGGGTCATTGTCATTAGGCATTAGGCCTACTCGCCGGGCAGTGGTTTGCCCCCCACCCATACCGATACCAAATAATGCTTCTTTTGAGTTTGGTAAGATCTTCAGACACGTTTATAAAATAGTTTTATACTATATGCAAAAGGTTCCACAAAATATCGACGGAGAATAAATAGTTTTATAAAATCGTGCCAATTTCACATTTATAGTTTTTGTATAGACAACTTGAAAATGTTCTTGCACTCCACGACCTTGTTTTTTCAACGATTTAAACGACTTTTGGGCAAAAATTGGGCAAACCCCAATTTTTTTTTCTAGCGGTGCCCTTGAATGCTTATGTTGAATATATTTTTTTAAAACATCTTTCAACTTTACAGATATCTGTTGGACGATGGAAACATTTTTTGATCAAAATCGAATGCTAAGTTTGTTGCAGACATAAATTCCATTTCCATTTGAAAAAATCGAGCTTCAATCATTTTCATTCGCGAAATTCGTGATCGAATTTCTTTGCACACCCTGTAAAACTCTCAACATATTTGTAGGGATATATGTGTACTTTGATATTTGAAGAGACTGCTGTCAAATTTTAACCCCCTAATTCCTTACTAGGCCAAGCGTTGTTGGGTACAAAATATGAGGTTCTGTTTGCAAAAGGTCGAACAGAAATGAAATTTTGTGGGATGGTAGAAATAGGTCCCCTGAAAGATCATCTAAGTTTGCGACCTCGAGGGGGTGCCGCTCGATGGATGGAGAGATAAAAACTCTGCTTCGCGGCGCTTGTAGGAAAATAGCACCGTTGTTTTTTGCTCTACGGCGCTTAAGAAGTTTGCAAATTTTAACAAAATCAGACTTGAATAGCGGATTGGAACAAATATGACTGCCAAACAATTTTAGTATATTTTTTTTCTGCGAGAGTGATGTGTTCTAAGTGCACTGATGCTTGATTCGTTTAATTTGACCTTATATTATAAAAGATATGATTTTATGACCCCCCAAGTTTGGCGCGCCGTAGAGCAAAAAATATTGGTCCGAGCGAGAAAATGCATGAAACCAAAGTTGTGCGTAATTTTGTTTTCTACAAATTTCATTTGAACTTTTTTCAAAGCACCTACTCCAACGGTGCTATGTTCATCCAAGCGCCGCGAAGCAGAGTTTTCATCCCCCCAACCCTCGAGCGGTACCCACTCGAGGTCGCAAACTTGGTTGTTCTATCAGGGGACCTATATCTACCATCCCACAAGATTTCATTTCTGTTCGACCTTTTGCAAATAGAAACCCCCTGTCGCTTGGCCCATACTGTTACTGAGAAATATTATAAATCAATGACATTTTTGTAGTTTTTCAAATAAAATTACAAATATCCAACAAGCCATCATCATTAGACAAATAACATGATCTATAAAAGTTATTCAGAATTTCATACAGAATTAGTAGTTAGGGCTATGTCACTTTTAGATCAGTTTGTATGAAATGGTAAATACGCCAGTACGTAGCCAAGTGGCCGACGCCGACGTCGAGGTAACCAGGTGGTCGGTGGATGTCAGGCGCCGTGTATCCCAAGGTGGATGTCCAGGCGTCGCGTCGCGTCGGCCCAGAAACCCCAGTTGGCGATCCAGGCGTAGGCTCAGGTGGCGACCAAGATTGAGGCCCAGGTAAGGCTAAAAACCCCAGATCCTTATTTATTGGCTGTTGAAAAGAACAGATAAGAGATGACATCACATTCTCAAAGCGGTTTTTTCAAATATAAATTGATATGAGAGAAAACTATATTATTGTAACCACGCGCGGGGTTTTATGACTTATCGGTCTTCAAAGGTCGCGACCCACAGATTACTGTTTTTAATCAACTATGAACTTGCGGTTTTTTTCGAGAATAAATGTATCCAAATCATGTTTATTGAAAAGGAGTTGAGAATGTTGAGAGGAGGAATTTCAATGTGCTCAAATCGTATGCTGAAGCAAATAGTAAATTTACTCTACCTCGTTCTGAATAATCTTTGTGGATGAACCATGATTCAACATTAACCATATAATGGATTCAAATTAGTTGATCCCATTGATTTACCAAAATTTGATGTTACTTCAATAATTGAGGATGATGCTCCAGAAGGCTTTATTTTGGAGGTGGATTTGGAATAACCCAAATCACCTCACGACTTACACAGTGATTTTCCATTCTTCCCCGAACATATGGCTTCTCCAAATTCCAGATTTCCAAAACTATCAACAACTCTTGATAATAATGCAAGCTTTGAAAAATCAGAATTATGCAAATACATGGGGATTTTAAAATGTAAGCAGAGTCCTTGGTTAAATCCATACATCGAACTCAATACTGAACTTCGATCAAAAGGCACAAATGATTTAGCAAATTTTTTTTCAAATCAATTGATAATGCTGTATTTGGTATAACAATGTTAAATTTTCGAGAACATCGTATTGTGAAATTGGTTAAAAAATGGAAGGGTCGATATGGTGCAAACAATCTCATTTCCAATGTAGCATTTCATAATCTCACAGTTTTTCCGAAGATCTGGTGACTATAGAAATGAAGAAAACAAATCTCATCTTCAATAAACCACTTTACATGGGTATGTGAATTTTGGACCTTTCAAAAATTGCGATTTATATGATTTTCATTATAATCTCATTCATATTTTCTGAAAGACCCAAGCTTCTATAGAGACACGGATAATTTCATTTATGAAATTGACCGTGATTATGTGTATGATGAGCTCATTTAAAAAGATATGTCAAAATTTGACACCAGCGATTATTCTTCTTTCATCAGATTCCATTGGTGAATAAAAAAATTTTGGGGTTAATGAAGGATGAAGCAAATGTTAAAACTACGACACATTTTGTGGGGTTAAGATCAAAAATGTAGGTACTCTTATAAAATTCAAGGTATTCAAAAATGTGCGAAAAAAGCAAAAGGTGTAAAGTCTTGTATTTTCGAGAAAAAAAATATTTTGGTTCGTTATGTAAAATCTCTGAAAGAAAATGAGGAGTAAATTGTTAACCAATGCACAGTCAAGCACTTAACCTAGCCCTAAGCGCCCTATAATATAAGCGTTGTTTGATTGATAACAGTTTCGACACCCTACCATTTTCGACACCCCACCATGAGGCCACTACAGTCTAGATCTTGTGATCTGACTTAATAAAACTCATTGAAGACTGAATAAACTCTTTTTATTTTCAAAAGTATAAGGTATTGTGTGAGGCCAGCGGGGGACGACGGAGGCTGCAACGCCGGGACGTCGGCGTCGGTGTGGGAGCAGCCAAAAAAATTATGTGTGAAGATTTTCGTGACTGCTTTGTGATTGAGAAGGAGAAGGTGGTGGGGAGCAGTCAAAAAATGAGAGGCCTACGATACGTGAGTACTCATGTATTGTTCAATCGACCTTTTTGAACTGATTTGTTTCTTATTCAGGATGACAATTAGAGATACATTCAGATAGCACATACAGAAACAGGAGATTTAACATAGTAGCAGAGAATCGAATATTCTTTGATAGTAGTTATAGTAGTTATTGGTTGTCGACATACATAGTAATGAATAAATCAACATTTAGACATAGAGTATCACTATCACTTGTTAAAACGTTAGGTGTAAAATAAGTGTTGGACATTGGACGAAATAAAATAGTAAAACAAATAATTGAATAGTTTGATTTACGCGTAACAGATTCGTGAGTCTGTCCATATAGTAATAATCACGTGAAAAATTCAATTCGTTTTTCATTTTTGATGTTGTATTCCATTCAAATCAGATATTAATTTATTTCTCTCATGGTACATGATTTGTTTTATACGATAAGTGTCTACACTGGGAGATTTTTTATAAACATTCGAAATTACATCCTCAATAGGAACATATGTGTACGATTAATAATTATCAATCCATGTAGAGTATATAAAATCGTATTATATAATATTCAGGGAAATCTAATTATTGCTTCAGATCCTGAAGTCATATGGCTACAATATATTAACCAACAATACAATAGCCATGTACATTATTTCCAGTTTAATACATTATTTGAAGATGTTTTGAAATTAACACTTTTTCGCCCTATTATCCATCAGAACACTTCTGACCATCAAGTCGTTGTAGGAGAAGGTGGGGTGAATGTAGTGTTCCAAATTTCATCCTTCTAGAAGCCAATTGGGATACTTTATCATTATGTTCCACATATCATCTTCAAAAATCAATGTCTGCAGTTCGATTATTTCTTTGCAGACTTAATTCCACATAAATCTTGATGTCGCTAGTGGTGCAGGAGAACATTGTGCTCAGAAGAAATTTTTATCTACCCTCACTCGCAACCTCCTTCAGTGACTGGGTACAATAATTGCTCAAGCTGTTGGTTGCAAGCTGCAAGCTGCAAGTTGGTATAGCCAAAGTTTACTAATATACAATAAGTTAGGTCACTTAGAAGTCGGCTCTTTGAAACCCGTATACAAGCGCGGCCGCGGCGTCAAAGCATGCCGCTCAAAGAAACCCGCCCAGCAAAAATGGTTCAAAGCGACCGACAGACGTTCCGAACTAATGGGAACTGGGCTCTCCAAGAGAAACGAAGTAGAAGGGTGGAGCCGGTTTCGCGCGTTTTCGAAAGTGGTCCAACTGTTTATTATTAGTAAACTTTGGTATAGCACTCATCTTCCTGTTTTGTTTTTTGCAATTCCTGTTCATAAAATGCTCCTTACCTTAACAGCTTTTAACAATTCAGTTTTCCATGTGGGTGTGTGACCTTTTTCAAAGACATTAAACTAGACCGAGCATAAGCAGCCGGTTCATTCATAAATTCCTATAGTTTGCGATCCAAAACACATTTAAAAGAACTCACGAGTGGGACAAGGACCTTATTCCATCTCTTTTTACATACATGGTCAAAGCAACAGCGCGAGGATAGAATGGGCGGAACGAGGCGAATCGAAAAATGATTGTCATGGGCGGAGTTCGGGCAGTTTGGAATGTTTCAAATTATTTGATTTTTTTTTATTCATTGTTTTTATCTTCAATGAGAGTTACAGGGTTGATTTTTATTAAAAAAAATGCATGACATCCCACACAAGTTTTTGGTTATAAGTAAATATGGAGTAATTGGTTATTGCGATATTTGTTAGAGAAAGCATATGACAACTAAATATGTGAGTAAGTAGGTGACTACATACCTATAATATTGTATACATTGACAAAAAACATTAAATATCTTTGAGAAAGACATGGTTTGTTCAATATCAAATTGGAGTAATTTGGGCACCAATTGTAGATTATAATACCATATTGCAATTTATAAAAAAAATAAATTATTATAGGAGTTGTCATGAAGGATTAAAATAATAAATCTGAAAATACAAATGTATACTTACTTGTGGGGTATCATAGAAGGGAATCATGGTTATGAGGGTTATGAAAAAGAAAATAACACTGGCAGGAAAAGACTTGACAGTTTACAAACAATAAAAAAGTTTTTCGTGGAGTTGAATTCTACAAGGGCGCAAGCAACTCCAAATAAAGGGTGACAGGCTTTATAGTAGCAACTTTGGGGATAATCTTGACAAAAATACCTATCTAACGACACCATCCATTCAAAATTCTGAGGGTTCCTGTCAACCCCTGAACGGAAGTGAAAATAACAAAAGAAAAGTGTAAAAAATTTTTTATTGACTTGTCTAAGCGATTTTTGAGTGATAACCGAACACCTAAGAAATCCTGGGTGGAAAGTTTTTCGTGCCCCATCTTGTATTTGATGGCTTCATTCTAACTTTTCAAAATTCAATAGTTTTTTTTAATTTGAGAAAAACGAGAAAATGAAAAATCAACTCTAAACTACTTCAAGTAGGTACATAATATTTCAAATGGAGTCATGACTTGTATGCAGAACATTTATAGTCAATGATGCAGAGTAATATTTTTTTGATAGATTCTCGACTTTTTACTGAGTCAATTTTATGAGAATTTCATCAACTTATTATGCAATGCGACCGTAGAGATTGGAACAAACTCATACAAAATTCAGGGTTTTGTTTTATTAAAAACGCTCGGACTCGTTGATTCTTATTTTTGACAGCGGTTTTTTTGATGATAATTTTATGTGTATCTACAGGGTGGATCAAAAATAGGTTACGACCATCAACTTTATTTTTTCAAATAGAAACCCCTATTTATAATTCTATTTTCGGATTCTACATCAAATTTTTAGTGATATGATTTTTACTGAGGTAGGGCTAAAATTGGTTTTTATTACTCAAAATAATAAGTCTAATAACCTTAGATTCTTTGATTATTTGGCACCTGAATGTTACAATTTGTTACCCATGGAAATAAGGCGTATATCAAATGTAAAACGATTTAATAAGCAAAGCAGATCGTTCATTGTGAAGCATTTCTACTCTAAGTTCTTAGATATAATTAGCTAGGAAATTAATACTACTCTATGTCAACATTTTTATTTATTTTTTAATGGTGAAAAATTGTATTTCGATTTTAGTTTTTCTTTTTTGTAATGTGGAATTTTGAACGGCACACGAGAAGGGAAAATGATTAATTATCATTTTGTTTTCGTTTACTGAACTCATACAGATGTTAATTCATCTAGGAGTTGGAACAACATAGTAGATCTAATCTAACCATTGTTAATTTTATTTTGAAAATTGCTTGTACTTTTTAATTTAATGAAATAAATTGAAATTGAAATTGAAATTAGGTACTAAAAATAAATCTGCCAAATTAAAAAAAAAATCGGTTCAAGGATATTTGTTACATTTGTAAGGAACCGATTTAAAAAAAATGAGTTCAACATCCTTTATCTTGAAAACAATGCACTTCCGGACTCATATCTTTATACCTTTGAACTTTTTTTCATGAAATTATATCTCACGAATACGCCTTGAATTTATTGTACGCAATAAGGAGACACCCCGTAAAATGTATACTTACTAATGTTATGAAAGAATGTCTTATTTGGAAAGTGTTTTCTCAAAAACTATTGGTTCCCTCACACTTTTTTTCAAAAATTACTAATAAAAAAGGCAAGGTACCTACTTTAATCCAGTGAGATTTGGAAATTTTTTAAATTTGTAGTTACATAGTATTATGGAATCAGGAATGTCCTTTATGTATATGAGCAAAGTTGTTATTACTTTAATTTTTGTGTTAATTTCCATTTACAATATATTTTTCTCTGTATGAAATGCAAACATTTCCAAAAATACATGATACGCCCCTGAAGTAAGAAGGTAGGAGGTCCTAGAATCTATTTCAAAATCAAGATGGCAGTTTATTCACTGATGAAACGAAAAGTCCTAGTTTTCATGGTCCAATTTACCACAAACTTGACACTTCCGCACCATATTAATGTACAAATAATATCTTCAAATCACAAATAGTGTAAAATCACACAAAAACAAGGCAAACACAGACAATGTGAAAGCAACATCGCATTAACTCGTCATAATCACTACCAACATGAATGAATAGTTTTACGCTTGAACGTAAAATCGATACTGGGTATAAGCGAGTCGTAGATCCCAGGTACAAGAAACCTGATCTTGTTGCCACATTTTCGAGGAATTTTTGAAGGAGATGATAAGTTTTGTTAAATGAATCGTGCCTGAATGAAAAATTCATATTTGGATGCCAATAATATTGTTCTTGTTGTATCTTTAACTGATGAGATTAGATGAGAGTTGATTTTATCTTGATTCTATCATGTTTCAACTGTTGATTAATATAGAGAGTAAAATGGAGTACCTTGTTAAAATCGGACACTTGGCAATGATGCTGGTGCAAAATATCGATGGGCAGAGCTTTGTTGAATAAACTGTGGTAGGGGTATAGAAAGAAAAAAGTATATTTAATATTTGTTCTCTTGAAGCCAATGTATGATCGCTCTCAAAAAAGACAAGCTAAGTCTATTTTTTTTATAGTCAATGTTCATAGACATATTTTGCTTTGTAATGCGCACTACATCGCAAACTTTGAATGTATGCAAATGTGTTGCGACGTTTATATGATTGTATATGGTATTTAATAGAACATTTTGAAGGTTTTTATCACCAAACACATCGCAGGGTCTCATTTTAGTTACACCATGTTTTTGCTAATTATAGTTTTTTAATATATTCGAAATGATATCTATCCACACATACGTTCCATTCAAACTGAAATATTTGAATAATTTCTCTTTTATGAGCATGAGACGTTGAAAATGACTATTATAATCACGGTCGATCATGACTATTTTGCCGACGAAAGCACGAACGGAAGTGCATAGTAGAGTTATGTTTACTACAATATTTTGATAACATCATTTGTGTACTATAACAGTTAATTATATATAAGCAAGTCGTGGGAAATAAAGGATCAGTATTCAACAACTACTCAAAACGTTGTTTTACTCAGCAAATGTACTGTGCCCAAGCCCACTTGGCCATAGCAGAGAGTGAGGCTGCTCTCTGGCAGTCAACTCATTTTTCGCTGCTCAACCGAACCGAGTTGAGCAAGTGTAATCTACGAGCTAAACCTAGCTTGTACTTTGGTCCTTCGAGCCGGATATATTGTAGCTTGTACATTGGTCCTTCGAGCAACCTTAAAACCGCACTAACCCGCCTGCAGTCCAGCCAGTCCACAAGTCCACAGAGGCTCACTACAACAAGTCCACAGAGGCTCACTACAAATCCAGTCCACAGAGGCTCACTACAAATCCAGTCCACAGAGGCTAACTAGAAATCAAGTCCACATAGGCTCACTACAACAGTCCACAGAGCTCATCAGAGCATCCAACCACCAGACAAAATTTATGGTTTCAACCCTCACGACGCTCAACACAACAGAATCCAGGATCACCAGCAAGTTACAACACTTCCAGAAACGACTCAACCAAGGAATTGATGCCATAAATACCATGCAAACTTGGTATAAAGTTATAGACACGAATACACTCAACATTAATATCTTAAGCGCATATCAAGTAGCTACCAACTTCATCGACGACACCAACGACTACTACGAAAAACTGCTCAACGTATGTTTCAACAGAGGCACAATTTATGAACTAATGTCTCCAGCAGTGATCAACACAATCATACAGTACTCCAATCAAAAACTCCCCAGCAACCTAAAGATCATCTCCACCGCTTTATCCACGAGGCTAGCCATCAACACCACACATTTCAACGTACAAGGACATTTTTCAATCGTTGACGGGACAGAGTTCAGTCTGGTAAAAGCAACGCCCATTCCCTGTAAGATAGAAAACGGAGCTTATTGGACCTTGGACCTCTCCGATGATTACATTGCTGTCGATTACAACACCCAGCTATACTTCCAGCTGCAGGAAAGCGAATTCCAACGGTGCATCCACCTACATCCGCACAAATTCATCTGCTCTCCTGTCTCCATCCGAAGCATTGAATCCAACCCGTTTTGCGTCATCAATGAGATATACGAAAGACCAGAACCCAGACCTCATCCCTTGGAAACAACTGTGCACTACGAACACATGGATGTTTATCGCAAACTCTTCGACAACAGTGGCTGTAATATGCAATGGAGTTCGGGAAGATGTTGTATTGAATACAACAGGAATAATCCAAATAAGGCAGTTATTCCAAAGCAGTACCCATAATCTTCAATGGGACTATCAGCAATCATGAAACCCCACACCTAGCCACCGAGCCCGTACTAAGGCAGACAGACGGCTTTGGAGAGTTGATAAAAAAGAAAAGGACTTCAAAGATCTTCTCCATGATACAGTATGGCGCAGCATTCATCATCACACAGCGGCCATAAGCAGTATCACGACAATAGCCATCCTCATAATAGTGATCCTAGGATGGCATACAGAGAAGCTGATTATCAGGAAGAGACAGAAGAGAAGAAATCAGAAAGCGGACAAACAACAAGGCCAAAACGAAGACATAGAGTTGATGTCTCTACGTTCGTCCATCGTGGAGAGGCGGCAGAATGTTTAATCACAGTATTAAACATGCATTACTTTCTAAGTTGATACATTTCCAATTTTCTAATAATTTCATGATAGGTTATGAACCCACGAAGTTCAATGTTAGATAGGTAGGAAACTTATCACGTTTGCAATTTGACTACATTTCCAATTCTTAATAATTTCCTGATAGGTGATGAACCCTCAAGTTCAATGTCAGATAGGTAGGAAACTGATTAATCATCACATTCTCGAGCCACGGTCGATCATGACTATTTTGCCGAACCGAGTTGAGCAAGTGTAATCTACGAGCTAAACCTAGCTTGTACAGATTTTATTGGTTCAATTCAGATGTATTTTGAAAAACAGTCAATGATGATGAGAACATGTTTGAATCCTTTGTTTTCTTTCGGATAGACATCCATTTGGCACAAATCAGCTTGCCATAGATCATACAAACCTTTGATGATTGTACGACGACAAAATGTTCTTCTCATGGGTTTGAAGAGTTCCTCAACAAGCTGAGCCTTTGACATGTTTAATTGGATTTTGATGCAGAGCCCCCAGCACCTCGAGCACTTGAAACATCAAGAACTTCTATTCTAGTTTTCAAGTCATTCATGATATTTACCTACCCAGCTAGCACATAACATTGCCAGGCCTTTAGGCGATGTTTTCTTTATGTAAATAAGTTGACATTCTAATGTGATGAAGCTTTAACGTTATATAGCTGTCCCACAAAGATGATTATTATCAGTAATATAACTTTGTAACCATTCTTTTCAACGTATCAGAAACATCCAGGGAATATTGCTCCTAGACTGTCTATTTTGTGTCTCCAAGACATGTCTTGTAAATGTATATTATCAATTTACCAGAAAAATCGAAATGTTTCCTCACATGTACTGCCTAACAAAATCCCAAGCAGATTTCCTGCCCATGAAGTCACAGTAATCGCTTAATTCGATGTTGCGCGAACATCACAACGTGATGTCAAATTGTTCCGTTCTTCCAATTTACCATTAAAGTCAATTAGGAACATAGTGAAGATATTTACTAGAGACGTTAGAGAAGGACCAAACCTGCAAATGACGCCCATGCCCATCAGTCATCAGTCAAGCCAAGCTAACCTCACTTGGCGGTTCTCACTATTGTTCAGTATTCTCATAACTTTACTGAGTTTTATTGTTTAGATTTCCTCTATTTCCATTTCTTACAGCAGGATTTACACGCGTTGGACTACAAAATGGCCTCGAAGTCGATGACTTTCTCACTGTAATCTGTAAGCGAGGGGACCCTATTGAAGAAACACTAACACAATGTTTTCACACAAAATCCTTCCAGTGCTTTAGGCGGCATTATAACTAGTTGTCTATTTCGTGACCAAGTTAAGACTTTTTTTGTGACCAACATAATCAATATTCAACACCTACTAGATTTCTTTATATTTTTAGGTGTTTTTCCAATAAAGAAAGCCCTCGTACTATTCAGTGATGGTGGCTTTTAGTCATTATACTTCCTGGCAAATGTTGTATTAATATTATTAATAAATCTTTCAAGGCATCACGCTTTATGAAAACATTTATTAGAAGTTCATTGAACTTTGTGCTATGTTTCATGAAACTCTCGATGCTATGTCTAATTAAAATTCATAAAGTGAAGTTGTATAGACTTCTACTGGTGATCTTAGTGTGAAGTACTGAAGAACTCGCGCTGGTATGTTCAGTGGATGTCTGTTGTAGTAAACATTGATGGAAAGTACTATCAATTTACCGGTGTTGCGGACATTCGGCGGTTGCAGAGATGTTACTGTAACTTAAAAAGTACATCCCTTCATGGGAGGTTTTAAATCCCGTGCGGGCTGCTCTTCAACGTTTTACATACCCAGCTAGCACCCGAACAGCCCGGGTGCTAGCTGGGTATGTGCTCCTCTAAAACCTTTTTCTCATTGTTCACTGAAGCATTTTCATATCTTTGTGAAGCCCCTGATTAAATAGATTCATCTTCGTTTATTTTTGTAGCATATCCTCATCAGCAGTGGGCATTTTACATCTAATAAATGTATTAATGTCGATATATCGTTGGAATAGGGTCATATATTTATGTTGTGCATCTAGAAGCAAATCATCAACATATTTCTTATTAACCGCATCAAAACTTTCTGTTGGGTGTTTGAGATTACATATTATTAAATTTTCAATATCGATGTCACCTTCAGATGTGTGAGCTAATTGAGATTGACGGATACGTACGTACTTGTCCAAACTTGTCAAGACTCATTTTGCTGCTGTATATCATTGTGGAAAACCCAATTTCGGCGCTCACTATCGGCGGAATAATTTTCATATAATAATAACCACGATTACTTTTGATTTTTCCCGATGATTTAAATCCTACTCGATAAACATTTGTTATATCCAAATACTTTTTATGCAGGGTGTCCCTCCGGGAACAAGCTCGATCTACAGGGCTTTTCACTTAAAAGACCGCACGTCAATATCTCGGAAACGAATAGGAATATTTGATTTTTGTAAAAAGTAGTCAATGTATGGGGTCAAGTAGTTATTTTTCACAGTTAAAAAAAATCGAGGCCTTCCAAGAGTAAAGCGTCGCGACGCATCGAAAATATTAATCGATTGCAGGGACTTTCAAATTACGCGCATGCTAAAGTACATGTTATTTATAAACTTTTTTGTTATGCAGTCGAACTCATTTATTCTACTCTCTTGAGATATACAGTGTGTCCAAGATAAGGATGTCTATCATGAGGATCTTGAAAACCGTAAAAGATACAAGGCCGGTCAAATGGAGGCAAAGTTGCGAATTTTGATGCTTAACAAAATGCCGTTTTGAAAGCCAGGAAATTCCGACTAAGTCCGAAATTATCCGAAAAAAACCGAAATTTTTCAAAACTGTTTTCATTTTTTTCTGACCACATTTGAAGAGATATTTTGAAATGAATGGAACTTCTTTTTTGCCACTTTTTGCCCTTTACAAGATAGCGTTATTAAATTGAAGAACCGACGTTTCGTCTATGAGCAGCCATCATCAACTTTGTTTTTTTAGATACGGTCCTGGATTTTTTATTACGGATTTTAAGAGCCTCTTATGTTCCTAAACCAACGAGGATTTTTTCAGGCTTCAAGAAGTGTACACTTCTTCTTTCAGCCTGGAAAAATGTCACTTCACCGCCTAGGGCTACAATATACTTTTTTATAATCATGCCACGGCGCTTAAATCACACAAACGAAGATTACTGTAAGCTATTTATCATTTATAAAGAATGTAATGAAGTTATATCAAGAACATGTCTCACATTTGAATATTGAAATATCAAAACATTGAAAAGTTAATTTAAGTCAATAATGAATACAATGTTAAGAAAAATATTGATCTTACTAGCTTCAATTTTATTTCAGTAGATGTTCAAACTGATGTTCTTGTGCTTCCAGACATTTCTCGCATCTGAGCAGCACCTGTTCATGAGTCGCTTTTCTGATTGACTCGTGACTTAAAATCGCAATTTCATTTCTTACTCGCTGCATGCAATCTTCCATTGATGTTAAGGAAGTTTTGTACACTCGATCTTTGATAGTGCCGCAAATGCTAAGATCGAGCACTGTCCGATCGGGAGAGCGACGTGGCCATAGGAAAGGACCATTGTTTGCTATCCAACGATCTTAAAACGCATTTTGGAAAAAAAATTCAACTAGGTGGCCGCCATGTGGAGGTGCCCCATAATGTTGATAAAAAAGATTTCCGCGAACAGCAAGCTTCACATTGTCCAAATACTCATTTTCAAAATTCTGTAGGATGTTCAAATAGCCTTGACCCAGAAGTTAACAAGCATTATATTCTATATCTAGAATGCTGCAAAAATTTGCTTACCAATTAAGCTTTCTTGATAAAAATGTAATGCCACGACGCCATCGTTTCTTATTGCACAATAAACATTGAAATACCAAGATTCTTGGAAATTTTGCTCCCGAAACACATGCAAATTCGAACCACTCCAATAATGGGAATTGTGCCGATTGAAAGTACAATTTGTTGTAAATTTTGCTTCATCTGTCCAAATGATATTGTCTAAAAATAAATGGTTTCCTTGGGTCCAAGTAAGGATAAATTCGCAGAATGCAATTCGTCTTAGAAAATCACCTTCTTTGAGATGTTGGACTCGGGAAAATGCGTATGGATGAAATGTATGTTTGAGTAGTATCCTATGAACGGTATTTTTGGATGATCCTGTTTCTAACGCAGCCTGTCTTAGAGACATTGTTGGGTATGCAGCGAGATATCTCAAAATGGCAATTTCAATATTCTCATCATTCGTCATAGGTTTATTCCTTTGCACTACTCTCTTGACCGATCCAGAATTCTTGAAATTGTCTATGATTTTTTCAACAGCATCTTTTGCGGGCTTTCGTTTTTCCGGAGATCGAATGGCAAATGTGTGACAGGCTCTTGATATAACTTTATTACATTCTTCATAAATGATAAACAGGTTGAAGTTATCTTCGTTTGTGTAATTTAAGCGCTGCAGCATGGTTATAAAAAAGATTTTGAATGAGACTGAATGCTCAATGCACTTTCTAACATTTGATTGTTTTTCAAGATTGTCATAGCAACTCAGGATAACTGAATTCGGAATCCATAGAAACATCGAAAAATATTATCAAAATTGGCAATATTTCCAAAAATTCAAATTTTTGGAAAGGACAACCTCACGCAAACTTACCTTTATTTTCAATGCCCGACAACATGAAATCACAAAATTTGGGGGTTTCCATTTGATAAAAATTATTTTTGGCAGTTTTCTCAATTTAATTTTTGAACTTATTTTTCGACCAACCTATATTGATAATATAATAATGTTCTAAAAATCTATTAAAGAATGTCCATTTCAATAAGGAATCGAACACAAACTCAATGAAAACGCTTTCTGATACTTTACATTTAAATCAGGTCCTAAAAACGTCAGTTTTGACATAAAATCTTAAATATTTCGAAAACCCTTATACTTAGATATAGGGTGTGGTACATCAAATCGGCCTAAAATTTTACGTAGAATAGAAAAATGTTTTAAAATTTAGGGTGTTCTATTTAAAATAAGCAAGTTGACACTGACTACCGGTATAACCGGAAGTGCCACCATCTCGAAAATATTTAAGCTTGAGTGCCTCCATAGACTTTGCTATACTGTCTTATTCCCAAAATTTTCCTACTTACAGTTTTCCATACATAGATCGAGCTTGTTGCCGGTGGGACACCCTGTATAAGGCTAAATCAGTATGCATGAATTTTTTTAGTTCCTCAAGAAATATCAATTCATAGAGCCCCTCTGTGTCAGCAAATTGTTCATTATTGATCACAATATCACCATTTTTCTCAAAATCAATTGGTGTGAGACCAAGCATCCATTTTGATGATGGCTCATCTTATTGTACTGTACTTTTAACAATATTTTTTATTAAATCATGATAAGCTGACATAAAGTATATGTGTGGTTTCCGAATAATTTTCATAGTTCGAAATTTTGGGGAAATGAAAATCATATATACCATACCTTCGCTTGCATCACTATCATCATCAAAAGGTGATTGAGTGATTTTGAAGAGGACCCCCCTCTAATGGGTTTTGGATGTGATTTTCAACGTTTTAAAGGAGAAAGGAGGTGGGTTTTTAGGTGATTTGAGGGGCTGTGATGTGGTTTTGAGGAGTAGTGAGGTGTGAAGTGCCCAGACAAAAATCGCTCTTCAAGGACATCTAGTATCAAAGATAAAAGACCACTCAAATCAAACATAGAAATAAATATCATCGAATAGAAAGATTGAAAAGGCTACCTTTTCTGATAGGATAGTGCCTTCAAGTTTGTGACAAAAAGCCTCTTGTAATTCAAGTTGACTTTGTTGTCGACTCATTCACAGTCACCTTTAAATGACGACTATGATTTGTTTGTGCGTAAAGAGTAGTGAGTAAAACACCAGGAACGATGTGGTATTTTTGCAATTTCTAAACTATTTTGTCCTACTGAGTTGAATGAGATTTGTGCATAGCTGTATAGAATAGGACGTAATTCAAATCGATCCAAATAATAATAATTTTTTATATTATTTATTACTTCATGTTCAATCTCAAATGTTTCTGAAGATAAGACATTCTGGCCAACCGCAATCTTGGTCAGCTGCTGCTAGCATCGGAGTCAGAGTGATCATTGTGTTGACGTCCCGAAGAGTAGCCAAGTATATTTCATTGATGTCGTGGTCTTGTAGTATGCTTTTGACGTCGATACCATGAACATCTCAATAGTGCTGATAATGTGATGGTAACCAATATCACTGACGACATATTACTGAACACTGAAAGATAGTGTACGCTGGTCCACTGTGTTTCTTTTAATTCGTGTTGAATATCTATATCTTCCTCGTTGAGTCTATCCAAGGATGCAGAGGCATCTAGAACTGGTTCTTCTAAGATCTTGTGTTCCTTGTTGAATCCGCAAACATCTGTTTTGTTGAAATCAAATGGCTGCACCATGAATCCCAAGACTGTCACCGAGTCTGCTCTTTCTGGAATCAAATTGTTTTTGTTGGTGTTGATCATACAGTTCTGGGATATGACCAAGATTCCTGTTTGGTTGAGAGTCACATCTTCGCGAATGCCATCGCAGATGATTGCCACCTTGAATTGATCAGCTCTGATGAACATTCATGCTTTGGTTGTGTTCAACCGTTTTCTTATGGTACTAGACATGATGGACTTCCTTTGAATTGAGTATTTTGGAAACGCTGATAAACTTTAACGATGAAGCACTGGGGGGCAGTAGCGTCTCTGTTTCTTGTAGTAGTCGGTGAGCAGATATACAGGGTGATTCCTGTGAGTGGGTCATGCTTTTGGAGAATGATAAGGAACGTCGAAATATCAATTTTGATATCACATCTACGCCACTGGTGGAGACTAAAACCTCTTCTTTGCAAATTTGAAGTGTCTCTGTTAGGTAGACGCCTATAATAAGCTCCAAGTTTAGTCTGGAATGACACAAATCCTGAATAAGAAGCTTTGCTTTTATGACTACCGGAGCTAACCATCCTGTAGAATCAAAAAGCTTCGCAATCTCGTATAGAATTATGCGTTTGGTGATCTTCTTTTTGAGATTCACTTGCGTTTTGAGTCTGAATGTGTCGCCGGATGGTGCCCAATGGATCTCCAATGATTTTCTGGTGCCTTATTCGTTAATTTCTTGTGGTGATTGATTTTGCAGGCCTTCATCAATAAAGTTCAAAAATTGTATATGGTTGCTGGACGATTTGCGTAGAGTGAAGCTTCACGCTTTCACATGTCTATGAGTTCTCTCTGGAGACTGATTTCTTTTTGGAGTGTATCTGCAATGGAGAGCAGGACGTCGACGTAGAAATCCTGTTTAGAAATTTTGGATGCCAGTGGGAAGTTGTATGTCTTTTCAATCTTCTGCCAGCTGTTGTGAAGCTCTGATGGCTAGATATGGGGCTGAAGTTGTTCCATATGAGACTGTGGTGAGGGTGTATTATTGAATTACTTCATTTGGGCTGAATCTCCATAAAATTGATTGGTACCTCTGGTCGTCTGGGTGGACTTGATTTTGTCTTTACATTTTTTCAATATCTGCTGCCACAACAATCTTATAAGTTTTCTCCAATGAAATAGAATAACTGGGTCTTAGTACATTGAATCGTTGAGAGATCAAACCAAATTTGGTGTGCTGTCCGAGTAGGGCATCTTCTGTTTTTCGGATGCCCGTATGGATGTTTTCTTCATATTCTTTAGCACCCAAAAATGGGCGATAGGATCAGCACGTGCATCATTCCTCCATTGGTCGATGTCAACGTGAATTCCTTCAATTGGGAGAATTCTTGTCAGTTTAGGTAGAACGATACACGCCGTGTTCATTGAGAAGTTGCTCGGGAATTTTGGTTTGACGGTTATTTCTATCATCCATCTTTCAACTTGTGGTTCTGCACTTCCAAAAGTCAGGACACGTCAGCTCCTTATGCGTTAGCGTGGTACAGCTAGTAATGTAGCAGGATTTTCGGTAATAAATGTGGATTGTGAGTGTGGATCTATCAAAACACAGAGATATTCAGCTACTCCTTGGTTACTAAAGACATTGATAATTGCTGCTGCCAACAAGACCATTTCATTTTGTCCTCCGAAATGATTGGCTGGGAATGACCTTGCGTTGTTGTTGATTCGACAGGACTTGAGGATGATGTGTGTTTCTTACTTTGTTCTGTGGTCTCTGTTCGATAAAATCTATATGTAGCATAATACGGTGAAATTTTCTACAGGTGCGGCATAAAACGGTTGCATTACATCTTATGTGAGCTGGATGTCTCAGGCAGTTGATGGAGATACTGTTTTCTTTGATGAAAAGAAAGTCTTGCTGCTTGCAATATTACCTGGAACTTTTGGCAGTTGTAGATGTTGTAGTTATGGTCAGTAGTCAGTATCCACAACTTTCAGCTATGTTGTAGTCTAGCTCATGGATTTTTTGCTGTGTACGAAAGGCTTCAAGAGATTGGAACCTTGTTTGTAGGAATTTGAGTACGTCTTCTAGATGGTCCATTCTGTTCGGTTGTGACAAGAATTGCTCGAATGGTCTATTTGTTTCATAGTCCCACTTGCGGCAGATCAACTTTGAAATTATTCAACATACAGTTTGTATGTTGATTCTTCTACTGTAGTTAACACTGATTATTCATAGATGCTGAATGACTCTGCTGGCTTCGCCTCGTGGGAGTCGTCAGATACTTAATTTTTTCGATGTTAGTGAGATCATCACTCTCGTGGATAATTTTCGTGAAGACATCGCTGAAGATGGACCATTCTTTATTGATCCGTCGTGGTTACTTCACTTCAGGCAATGACATGTAGGATGGCCTTGGTTGTTAAATGATAACATTACGCGTTATTTGTGGCGGTCCGGTTGACAAATTGCTATGTCATCTTGTTGTAGCTGAAGTAAAACCTATTCATGTTGTTTCTCCAGGGCTGGAGTCCGTGTACAGTGGAATTCCATAGCGACACGTCGCTCTCTGTGTAAAAGGATTGGGAAGCGACGTGTTGCTAGATTTCCACAGGTACACGGAACTCGGCTCCAGTATGGGCTTGAATGTGGTATGGATTGATTGAACTTCGAGTTGTAGGTATAGATCTGATATTTGCTTCCATTTATAAATGTACTAATAATTAGAACCGGTTTGACGGAAAAAGACAAAAATTGAAGTTACATATAACTTAGTGCGACGACATCTCGTTTATTTCGCCAAAGGTGCCAACATGCCAGAGACGAGTTTTTATTTCCTATGATTTAACCTTCGTTTAGAGATTTGGTCACCACACGGTTGTTAATAAAGCACTGTATATAATAAGTATGTTAATTGGGTTACCGCCCTAGAGTGATTACAAACCGCGCCTCTTCGGCTCTGTCTGTAAATTTTACTTTGAAATAGCACACCGATGGCCGCAAATGCGTCGTTTCCAAAATACAATGATGTTTTGTTTTTCAAAAAAAAAAAACAATTATATTTTTGCACACATTTTTTCGAAATACTCATTCAATCAGGTCTCCTGAGTTTTTTTCTTCTCGACGAGTGAAACAGTAGGATTTCCTACTCTAGATACATGCAGAGAGCCACTGGTGGACACCTTTCCACCACCAATTCGTCTTTTTTCGAAATATTGGACCTCCCGAATAACCATTGAAAAAATGAGAGAGTGCTTCATCTCATTTGTAAATCATATTCATATTCTATACTCATTTATGAATTATCTTCCAATAAAGTGAGCTACTGAAAAATGTACCTATAAAATACTCCTTGATTAACCTAGAATAATTTCAAAGTTTCAGCAATGGCATAAAAAATACAGCAAATAAGATAATGCTTTTTTCCCTATTCATACATTGACGATAATCCAACATGATATCCGCTTTTTTAATAATAGGATATACCTAATATGGATCTTTTTCAATCCAGGACTGATTATTTTGGAAACGACGAGTGTAGTTCTCGAATTAAAAGTAGCCAGTGACTTCGTGAAAACTTATGAGGTTAGGAACAGAAACATACTGTACATTATTCAAAAAGTTAACATACTCGTTTCCTAGTCATTGGTCAGTATAGATCGTGTGCAAAATTTCGAAAACTATCCTACGATCTGTAGAGAATACTTCAAAATAGAAAAACATTGACATCCTGTAACGAAGAATTTCGTGTTTAGTGCTATACGCCCTGCAACTTCGGACACTTATTTAGAAACACCCTTTATAAACATTTGAAACTGAATCGAAGAAAGCGACTACAGGACTTAGAAGCGCATTCACCACTGAGAAATCATCCGTTCTTACATTATCATAATAATTATAATGGTTGATCTATTCAGGATAAGGAATAACAGAGCAGTCAACAAAATCGTCTGTTCAAGCACAAAATTTCCAAGATAAAAACTACTTCCAAGCCAACAACTGACTGAGCGGAATAATTGATCCCGAAAACGGATATCCGGTTCAGCAAAATGTGAATTAATTGCATTCAGTGCATTCTCAAATAGTAACTGAAACAAGACTAAGTCGTTGTCAATTTCCTGTATTGGTATATATGATCTGTCAAATAGGGTTAGGGTGATTCATTGGTGAGGTGAAATATATATTTTAATTATATTATAGAGTGTGTTTCATTTTGATTGACGACGATTTGGTTTTTGATTAAAAATGAACCGGTTTGAAAAAAAACATCTTTTTAGTCATATATGTACCTACTCGGAGAGTTGTATCTTTCAATGCAATAAAGAAATGACATTAGGTCATTTTCATGGCCGTCTATGTTTACTAGAAGCTAGAAGGGCTCCAAAAACGTGAAAAGTTATTGGGCATTTTTTAAATTAAAAATCGATAGCGTTTCTGAATTTGTCTTACCCGAATGCCCTTCAACGAATCTTTGTAATAAAATGTTATACAGGATGTTCAAAAAGTCAGTATGTATTCCAGCAAAGATTTTGCAAAAAAAAGGTATGGCTATACAGATGATAAGTTTTGTTACTCCAGCTATATTTTTCAAAAAGTATAGAAAAATGATGTTGTTTGAAATACACTGCCCCAAAAACTTAACGCATAAGCAATATATTTTCCATAAGACTCAATGTAAACATGACCTGATTCAAAATTTCATGTCTTCTTTGAAAAACCGCCATGTATCAAGTTGACTCGAACATTGATTTACAAAGATGTAATGTACAACTGCCGAGCCCCGTATAACTAAACTAAATATAACCAGTATCGGTTCTACATGAATATCTTCACTTCATAAAGATAATCTATATTCTTTCGGCACAGCGACGATGTGGGTTCTAATACATTTTGGCTCAGGATACAACAATCAACGACAATCAATCAACAATACAACAAATTGTATTTATCGATTCGCTACAGAAACAATATAGTTTGGATATAGATTGAGTAAAGTTCAATTTAGAGAATCGCTATCGCAGCCGTACAGACCGACGATACGTTTTTACGTGTTTCAAGTAAAAAATATTTAGATTCTTTCATCGTCTTTATTTGTATATTTACGTCTTTATTCATATCTTTATAGTTTTTACCCCTCTCAAAATCCATATGAGCACATGTTTCATCTTGATAATATTCTATTATAAGTAGGTATAAGTATACTTACCTTGTTGGCTTCTGCATGTCGGAAATCGAACCTGGAACTCAGTAGCAGTGGTTTATAGAGCAGTGCAAGATTGGAAGATAGGAACACCTTTAAGAGTTTTGAGCTTTGCACTTGATCAAAATTCAATAAAATGCCAAAAGCAAAAACAAACCATCCCGTCGCGTCGTTTGCAAGATGTGTGATCTGATACGACTAGAGGATAATATCAAAGTCGTGGGTGATATTGCATATGCATATGATTAATTAAAAGGTATAACATATTGAATAAATTTGTTTTATAGAAGCACGCGTTCAAGTTTCACCAGATTTAAATGAGACCTGTAGAAAATGACATTTTCAGTATCACCGGAAAGCGAGTTTTTTCTTTACCGATTATAGGCCAGCTTTTAT
The DNA here is from genome assembly GCA_958502075.1 of Orchestes rusci. Classification (NCBI taxonomy): domain Eukaryota; kingdom Metazoa; phylum Arthropoda; class Insecta; order Coleoptera; family Curculionidae; genus Orchestes; species Orchestes rusci. Next base: position 100,718,744 of record OY293303.1, read on the forward strand.
AAAGATTATGTACAGAAAACTAAAGATAATCTGTATTAATGCGTTATCCCGTCTATTTGATATTAGTTAGATGAAAGTACAGCAAGTTAGAAACGAAATTCAAGTACCTATAGATTTTGTGAAGAGTTAATAACTCCTGAGTATAGAATACTTATAGTCATTTGTACAGATAATTTACAGATTTTATAAAGGAGACATTCATTATCAATTAAACTAATTGTTTGTTTGAAAGAACTTTACCGAAACTATGTTGATCTGATATCGGTAATATAACAATACTTTATCTGTCCTATAAAAATCAAATGTATATTCTGTACAGGAAAAATATATACAGGGTTTTTCACTTAAAACTCCCCACGTCAATATCTCGGAAACGAATAGGAATATTTGATTTCTGTAAAAAGTAGTCAATGTATGGGGTCGAGTACTTATTTTTCACAGTTAAAAAAATCCGACGCCTACCAAGAGTAAAGCGTCGCGACGCATCGAAAATATTAATCGATTGCAGGAACTTTCAAATTACGCGCATGCAAAAGTAAAAGTTATTCATAAACTTTTTTGTTATTCAGTCGAACTCATTTATTCTACTCAGTTTTGAGATATACAGTGTGTCCAAGATAAGAATGTCTATCATGGGGATCTTGAAAACCGTGAGAGATACAAGGTCGGTTAAATGGAGGCAAAGTTGCGTATTTTGATGCTTAACAAAATGCCGTTTTGAAAGCCAAGAAATTCCGACTAAGTCCGAAATTATCCGAAAAAAACCGAAATTTTTCAAAATTGTTTTCATTTTTTTCTGACCACATTTGAAGAGATATTTTGAAATAAATGGAACTTCTTCATTGCCACTTTTTGCCCTTTACAAGATAGCGTTATTAAATTGAAGAACCGACGTTTCGTCTATGAGCAGCCATCATCAACTTTGTCTTTTTAAATACGGTCCTGGATTTTTTATAACGGATTTTGAGGGCCTCTTATGTTCCTAAGCCAACAATGTATCGCAATTATTCAAAAAAATTATGTTGATGGATTTTTCCATGAGAACTCATGTGTTAGTGAGAGACAAAAAATACATTTTTAATAAGATTAAAAACAACCACCTTCTTTTTTAATTGGTGCGATACCTTGTTGGTTTGGGAACATAAGAGGCTCTAAAATTCCGTAATAAAAAATCCAGGACCGTATTTAAAAAAACAAAGTTGATGATGGCTGCTCATAGACGAAACGTCGGTTCTTCAATTTAATAACGCTATCTCGTAAAGGGCAAAAAGTGGCAATGAAGAAGTTCCATTCATTTCAAAATATCTCTTCAAATGTGGTCAGAAAAAAATGAAAACAATTTTGAAAAATTTCGGTTTTTTTCGGATAATTTAGGACTTAGTCGGAATTTCTTGGCTTTCAAAACGGCATTTTGTTAAGCATCAAAATACGCAACTTTGCCTCCATTTAACCGACCTTGTATCTCTCACGGTTTTCAAGAACCCCATGATAGACATTCTTATCTTGGACACACTGTATATCTCAAAACTGAGTAGAATAAATGAGTTCGACTGAATAACAAAAAAGTTTATGAATAACTTGTACTTTTGCATGCGCGTAATTACAAAGTTCCTGCAATCGATTAATATTTTCGATGCGTCGCGACGCTTTACTCTTGGTAGGCGTCGAATTTTTTTAACTGTGAAAAATAAGTACTCGACCCCATACATTGACTACTTTTTACAGAAATCAAATATTCCTATTCGTTTCCGAGATATTGACGTGGGGAGTTTTATGTGAAAAACCCTGTATAGACCAAACTTTATATTTACTTTACAGTTCAAATCACGGATATATCTGTAAAGAGGATATTTAGTTATACTATAAATATGATATATAGTTCATAACTTTATCGAAAAATCGCTATAGAATATAAACTTATCTTTATAGTTGAAGAAAATCTGTATCGCTTGATTATACGAGAGTTTCAAGCCTCTGCTGTCATTCCTGTTGATATGAGAGCTTCTCGAAACTTTTTTTCCCATTTCTTTTTATTCAATAAATAACTACCCGCAAGGGTAGACTTCTCAAAACTAAAAGAATATGATGATGATAGAAGGTCTTTTATATGAGCTATAGCTCAATCATTTTGACGAGGATTCATTTCACCCATTTTTTTTTTTTTTTGGTGAAATAAATCTTCGTCAAAATCATTGAGCAATAGTTTATGTTGAAGATCTTTGGTCCCTCATCATCTCCTCTCAGTTTGAAGAAGTTAACTCTTGCGGGTAAATATTTATTGAATGAAGAAAAAAAATATAAAAAAAATAATTTTTAACCGATAGCAAATCACTAATGGAAATAAATTCATTTTCTATTATACTCTTCGAGGCTTTTTCAGACGCCGTTTATATCTATGAATTTAGAAGTTATGTGATTTGATTCATTATCCGGAACCTAATTAGTTCTCTAGAATAAGTTGAAGATGAGTTGAAAATTTACTGGAACAAAATGTAGGCAATTCTAATTATAACTTTTAGATTGGTTCTTATACTACTCGCATATTGGAAAAAGTACCTCTTGTTGACATGGGCCTGCAATACTTAAATTTCAAGTCAAGTTGGTTAGCATACAGAATAAGCATGACCACACATTGTCTTCAGACCATCAATGATATCACGTTAGTAGGGACAAGGCAATCTCAATAAGTGACAATTAATCAACGTCATAATAAAAAAGTCTTTTTGACCGTTTTGGATAGGCAGATAAACCACGATACAATGAAACCGAACAAAAAAAGAGCGAGTCGTCTTTTGTCCCGAGTTCAAGGCGTTTTGCACAACGCAATGATGTAGATCAATCTTAATCTTAAAATTTAATCCCTTTAAAAAAATGACACAACTTTATTTAATTTCTATTATAAATAACATCTTATCACTCTAAACTACACAGCTATTATTGTCATAATAAGTGAGAAAAAAACTACAAAACGTCAGCTCTGGTTGAATCGTAACAGATTATCGTGTCTAATTGTTTCCAGCTTTACTTTTCAAAGTAGCTGCAAGCTCCATTGCAAGTTTATATCCAAGCTCGGGACGCCGATCACGACCCTCCACCATCGCATTGACTTGCGATGAATTCACAATCACTCCGTTATTGGTGATGACGGTATTTTTTGTTTTTTCAATGTCCGCCAAGTCTACTCCTCTGCTACAGTCGTCCAGTAAAATTGTTCTGTAGCCTATAGCCAGTGCATCTACGGCTGTGGCTCCTGAAAAAGATAGATTCATCAATATTCTTTTAGAAGGAGGAGGGTAGTCTTGGCTGACTAGTTAGATCATAGAAGTAGTTAAATCTTGGGTATTCGGTCCTAGGCGAGGTTCAGAAAGAAAATGCTAGTGAACATTTTTGATTGGACATGATTGGACAGCTGTTTTATGAAAGAATGAATTTTAATCAAAGGGTGACCAGAAACGTATTGCTTATCTTCACAAGAATGTGTCAAGAATGCCAAAAAATTACCCAATTCAAGAAATTGGTTGATTATATGAATGACCTTCATGTGACTTTAAGCTTGTGAATGCACAAGCTTAAAGTCAGACAAAGGTCACATGAAGGTCATTCATGTAAACAACCAATTTCTTGAATTGGCACTCTCAAGGTAATTTTTTGGAATTCTTGACACATTCTTGTGTAGATAAGCAATACGTTTCTGGTCTCATTTTGGTTAAAATCCACTCTTTCATATACAGCAGTCCAACCATGTAGCATTAAAAATTTTCACTAGTATTTCCATTTTTCCTAGCATGAAAGTGATTGTAACTTTGATCAAACTGCATTAGCAGTAAGTACATGGCACATTTGTCGTCTGTGATGATTTTCAAAGGTTGTTTCATATTTTTAGCCATGAATAAGAAAATAAATATTTTCGAAAGCTTGGCGTAGCTTAAAACGAAGTTTCTTTCGGAACCTTGCCTAGGACCGAATACACAAGATTTTACTACTTCTAATATTCCTATACTTATCGTGTGCCAACTCACCAACACAGACGTCATAAGCCAATCCACAAATGTAAATGTCAGTGGCACTTCTTAGTCTAAGCTGTGCACAAAGAGTAGTATCTGTCATCTTTTTGTTGTCCCAAAAAACTGAGTACGAATCAACATCTGGATTGGTTCCTTTGTAGACCTTGATAGCGTGATCCACCACCTGAAAAATGCCTATTAAAACGACCCAATTATTTTATGAGTCAACAACCTTCAAGTCTTTATGAAGTTCCGAACCCCATGTATCCTGAACACAATGCCTCGGCCATAACCTCTGTTTTTGAGGAGGAGAACCACCAAAGATGACTGTATCGTAAGTCTGAGCATTCTCCGCTGTGACAGGACTGCTTGGATCTATCTCTCTTTCTCCAATATTCTCAATGAAAGAAACATGGTCACTTGGGTGCCAATCCAGGGAATAAAATACCGCATCAAATTTCACTGTTTCGAGTAGTTTATTGATAGGTTCAATAACATCTGATCCTTGAACATCCCACATTCAAGTTCATGACCCCTAAATAAATAGTCTCACCATTTTGTTGAGCGGAACAGTTACTTATGTTCAATGTTCCAGAAATAAAGTCATTTTGTACATCGACTATTAGGAATGCTGATATCGGACGAACTATCTATAAGAAATATATTATATTGAGTAGCTTCATATGCAGTAAGAGTAATAAAACCATTAAATATAATTCAAATTTGCTATATCTTGATCAAAAATAACTATCCGTAGTGGAGCTGAGATAACTGAATAAATCCAGTCAGTTATTTTCACTCTCATGAGCAACGCGACTTGTATAAACATTATTCCTACATTTGCTGATTCAGCTGAATTCAGCTGCTACTATCCTTGGTTTTGGCAAAGTGAATATGCTGTATACAAAACAAATATTTCACTTCATTCTCACTTCACCTGAATCGAGGATAGGGGCCCTAGCCATATCAGTCACTAAGGCGCGTGTGAATAAAAATTCAGTAAAAGCTGTACTTATAATTTCGATGCAACAGCTTAGTTTGCAGTAGATAAGAATGAACATTAGCTCTCACTAAAAATCAACTAGAAAAAGCATAAAGTGTTTAGCATGGTCTAGAAATGGTGTAAATAAAAGAAAGCCAGTTTTTGAAATCTGAAATAAGCAAAAGATCACATTTCTGTAAGTCTGGTGAACCAAAGCTTGAAAAATGTTAGTAATGTTTAAATGTTCGGCAGAAATAGCTGTGGTTATAAATAATAAGTGTATGAAGTCTTACCCGGTAAGAAGGAAAAATCTGGATAAATTTAGTGAGCAAAATATCAAGTGGATAGTCGACCAGCTTTTGGGGCAAACAGCAGGCACTAGGTTTTTAATGATTTCTGAAGTGACTCAAATAGGGATAAGAAGAGGTGTGTAACATAGAACGACAAATTATTTAGGTTTTCTTTTGTAGATACATATTTTAAAGAAATGCTTTTTCAATATTTTGCATCAAGCTCCTGTTGTGAGTTTATAATAATTGAAATTCATTGACGTTTTATAAAAAAAAATTGGATCCAGTAAAATTTATTTTTGTACCTGGTATTTTATGAAATTTATGGGTGGTTTTTGGCTTTCATCAAACTCAAAAGTTGGTTCTTCCACGCATTCAAAATGATTTTTTCATTCAAAGTGTTGCATTCTTATCCCTTATTTTTTTTCAATTCAGTCATGTTCTGTTTTTTTTTATTCACCTATTGTCTAGTCTCGAATGTATATTTCTTTGTAAGCTTGTTTCTTTTTTTGCAATTTTCCGTACTTTTGTTTTATTATGATGTCGTAGTTTTTAAAACATTGACCCATTCAAGGTTTGGCCAATATTTTTCCAAGACTTTCTCCGACGATTTCACAACTTCTCCGTATCATTTATTTTCGTAGAGAAACGCTGTCGATATACCGATTTAAAGTTAATTCCCGTTGGTCCTACCATTCTATGCAGTTGATGAGGACATAAATGACGTTATCGCTATAAAAAAATGGAACAGAACCTATATAGGGTGGGTCCGGGATAAGTACACCATTTGTCATGACTAATTAAGTGAAGTAGGATGATCTCTGTTTGTATAGGGACATGTTTATTTTTTTTTCGCCCTTCCAATGATTTTTATTTTTTATCCATTGCAATGAAAAATTAGTGAAGCTCTAGATCTGGTCCTGGAGAATTTGAACTCTAAACCAGGTATCTCGAAAAGATACTTAGGGAAGTCGGATACTCCCTCTAAAAATTTTTACAAAATTCCTTGAGGCTTTGCATATCTACAGACAAAATACTGAGTTCTCGTTCAACACTCCATATTTTTTCAACGAGACGACTCACCCTGTATGTATATTTCACATAGAAATTGTCGAAGAGCTGAGAAATTGATTTCGCGCCTATTTTCGAAAGGGTAAGTGAACGCTTCAAAAAGAAAGCCTATTCTGGTGTGTAAAAGTGAAAGGTTATTCACACTATTTTGAGGAAATGCTATTAGCAAAAGCTGAAACTGCCTAGTAAACGCTAAAGCTGATGCTCATTACAACAAGCAAAAGCTCAAGTTTTATTAACATCATGATCATCTGACTATTACTCATGACAAAAGGCCAACTTGTTTTGGACTCACCCTATAGGTATATGTTCTATTTTTCATTAGCGATAACGTCATTAAGTTATATTTGCGTCAACGATAGAATGGTAGGACCAAAGTGAATAAACTTCAAATCAGTATATCGATTTATAGCGTTTCTTTACGGAAATAAATGATACGGAGAAGTCGTTAAATCTTCAGAGCAAGTCTTGGACAAATATTTGGCTAACCTTGAAATGGGTAAATATTTTAGAAAACTTCGACATCATAATAAAACAAAAGAATGCAAAATTAAAGGAATTAAGAAAAAATTCAGAACGTGACTGAATTAAAAAAAAAACGGATGGGAATTCAACACTGAATGAAAAAATCATTTTGAATGCGCGAAAGAAGCAACTTCTGACTTAAATGGAAGCCAAAAACAACCCATATATCCATGAAATACCAGGTACAAAAATAAACTTCACTGGATCCAATTGACTGTCATGGGACGGCCGTGTCAATTTCAATAACTCATAAAATGAGCTTGATGCAAAATAGTAAGAAAGCATTTCTTTATAATATCCACAGAAACTTATGGAAATGTAAGCTTTTGTCTGATGTGGATATCAATTAGGTATTGGTTTTCTTTTAGTGACACCATTTCTAGACAATGCTTAAAAATCAATTTTTATCTTTTACCAGTTGATTTTTCAGTAAAAGCTAATACTTATTTTACTGCAAACTAAGCTGTTGTGTTGAAAATATGCTCTCACTGGATTTTTATTCACACGGGACAATGTGTTATTCCAGATTGGTGATGATGAGCCTAATGAATAAAATCAAGCAACTGCTAACTCTATAATACTATCTTTGTCAATTGTTTATGGAGGAAAGCGCTTGAAGGATAATGGTGAGTATGGTTATGTCATTTTTTGATAAGACTTATTATAAAATGGTTATTCCAATCAATTATTTTTTATCATCACATCATTATTATGATCCGTTGACATGACATATGGAGGGCCTGGGCGCCGCGCCGTCATCAATCTGCACTATGATTGGCTTCCTTAGAAAAATTATGCAAAACGTGCAGCGCCGGATCTACGCATGGGCTTTATGGGCTTCAGCTCAGGCCCCCCTAGCTCTGGGGACCCCAAAAACTCCGAATTAGAAGTGATTGATATAATATAAAGATAAAAAAAATATCTGCCAAATGGTACAATTTGGTTGAATTTTACGATTAATCAAATTATGAATAAATTGCATCCAGTTCTGTAGAATACGACGAAATCGTACCACGCTCTAGTATCGCAACCCGTTCGACGTTTGGCCAGTTTGGCGTGATGTTATGTGTGTGATTGTGATGAACAAATAAGAGAATTTGCTGCACAAAAATGTAGAAGAGTATAGACTATGTTAAAGGTACTAAGTATATACATTTTGTGTTTTGACTATTTTGTTAATTTTGTTTAATATTTGTGTTTATTGAGAATTTATGAACTTAAGTTATTGTTCACCGTAGATTAAGATTATTGTACCTGCTTATTTTTTATTGTTTCCTAATTATAAATTATGTATTCTATTTCACTGTTTGAATAAAGAATGATTACGTTTTTCATTGTTTCAATTTTCACACATCAAATATTTTTCCAAAAAAAAATCAAGTATTCGAATTATTCGGGGACCCCCCAAAAGTCATTAGCCCAGGGCCTCCGAAGAGCACGGTCTGGCGCTGAAAACGTGAAACTTGGCACATTCCAGTAAAAAATGTCACGTATTACTCTCACAACTCACAAATAAAATAATTATATTTTACTGTCTTGTTTTCATGAAGAAAAATAGAAAATGTGCTCTTACTCATCATTAATCAGCCTGCAATGCGTTATAAATATATATAATTTATTCGGGTAGGGAGTCTTATAATGCCATGTCACTGCGATATACCTCATCTGCCAAAAAAAGACTTGGCGGCTTCACGGGCACCGAGGTAGGTTAAACAATAAATGTATCATACAGTCGAATATACTACCTACTGCACAATTATCAACTGTCAGCTTTCCTTTTACCAATTCTACAAATATTTGGTCATTGAAAGTAGCTATAAATAGGGTCTAAAATGGCAAGTGTGACCTACGAGCTCACTCGCTCTGTGCGAACGTTGCGTTGTGTAAGTGGTGTTCGAACAGACTGAACCCAAATAATTCCACTACATATCTTTGTTTTTTTCTACGCCAAAAATTGTGAATAGAAGTAGGTGAATAGTTTTGGAGCAAAGTCAAGACGTTCTTTTAAACGTTTGTTGAATACAATTAATCTGGTAAAATGGTGGCTGCGAGAATAAAAAAAAATGCATCCGCTTATAATCGAAGAATCAAATCTTCCGCGCCTGTAGACGAAGAAAATTTCAGCTGACTTCACTCTACAGCTTATAAAAGAGAAAAGACAAAAGAAGTAATACTCATAAAAGATGTGGCTTGGATTTTGTCGAAATTCTTGTTTGTGTCATAGAAACAAACTCGACAACATTGTACAGCTATTTATTGGGTGTTCACATCTATCCACACCACATTGTCAAGATTCTGTACATGTAGGATGTAAGAATAAAAAGTCTCATTTTTTCATTCAATAAACATTTCTCATTCTCCTTCATTCCGGTATAGGTTCACGGAAAGATGATGAATGAGAATAAAATTGAAATCCCATCGTATTTGTTAAAAACTGTATAGAATCTATGCAAGAAAATGATTTTTTTTTTAAATAAAATTATGTTCGAAAATGCTTCATTTCCGAGAAACAGGGTGTTGATGTTTCAAGAAAAAAATGCCTTTTTTGTCATAACTCGCCTATCACTCCAGATATTTCCAAAAAATTTGGTACACTTCCTTTGACCATCAAACTACATTTTTTTATGTAAAAGTTTCTACAAAAATTCTACCAGTGGCATCCGAACAGGATTTGTATTGAATTTTAATTATAAAAAATGTTTCTCACTGCTTTTTCTTGAAATCAATATTGTTTTTGAAATACACATTTACTTTGGAGTTAATTTGGTCTCTTGATATTTGTTCGTAAGACGAACGGTTTTCTTTTAAAGGAATAAAAGCTATTTTGATGCATGTCAAAATGTGATATGATAAATATATTTTTTTTATTTTCTCGAAATGTTTCTTTTATCTAGTCCCATCTCATGTTACAAGGAAAACCATATGTATATATATGTATTGTTTTTAATGAGCGGATATGTATATGAGTACATATCTTCGCGAGAAAACTTCCTTCATAGGTAGTTGTGCTCCAAAATGAACGTCTTGGTCTTTTTTATTATTATTATTAGGAATAAGTATCATTATTATTATTATCGCAATAGTTAAGCAGTGAAAATAAATCCATGAGACTATTATTGTTTTGAGTCCAACTATCCTAGCACTGTAAAACTATCTATTTTTGTACATATCAATTGCTATAGTGTACAGGGTGCATGGGCAACTAAGAATGCGAGGTACTGTATCTGGACAACTTTTCATCGTAGAGGCTTGCGGTAAATAATTTTATCACTAAAACGGCCAAGAGAAATACCTGGAAAATAATTTCAAGTTTCTGAAATCGTCGCTAGGGGGCGTAACAACCAACACCAAGTAGGATTTTTATCATATTTTTCTATCAAAATAAAAGAGTGGGGGAAGTTCAATTATTTTTTTAAACAAACGAGACTTCTCCCGTTTCGCTTGAACGATTTTAACGAGCTTGGGCTCAAATGAAACAGCAATCTGCACTAGAAAATGTTCATTTTGTTTTGAATTTGTAACCTTCACTGTCGCTGCTAGATGGCGTTGATTGAAACGGAAGCATTTTTTTGAGATTTTTCCAAAATGATCAAATGTGATAGTATATTCATTCCTATATATTTTTCTATTTTTTTTTATTTTTTTTTCAATAGAAAAATGTATCCTCTTCTAAAATTTATAGAAATAAATTTATCATAACATTTGATTTTTTCGTAAATAACTCAAAAATATGCTTCCATTTCAGATTAACGCCATCTAGCAACAACGGCGAAGGTAACAAATTCAAAACCAACAAAGCATTTTGTAGTGCAGATAATAATGCTCTTTTATATGAGCCCAAGTTCGTTAAAATCGGTCGAGCGAAACGGGGGAAATCTCCGTTTGTTTAAAGAAATAATTGAACTTTCCCCACTTCTTTATTTTGATAGATAGAAAAAAATGTTGAAGACAAAAAGTGTAGATAAAAAGTCAGTTAATATGAAAATAGTATCATCGATATATTTTTATTGGGCAAAATTCTATAAAAATCTTATTTTTCTAATTGGTGTTGGTTGTTACCCCTATATAGCGACCATATCAGAAACTTGAAAATATATTCCAGGTATTTCTCTTGGCCGTTTTGGTAATACATTTTTTTTACCGGAAGCCTCTACGATAAATAGTTTCCCAGATACAGTACCTCGCATTCTTAGTTGTCCACCCTGTACAAATGATTTGGACCAGTCAACCTTCTCCTTGTCAAGTACCACTAATCATTGATCTAAACGTAAAATAGACGTAGTTTAAATTTGGGGGCGAAAAGGATTCTACCAGCTTTTTGTTCCTGTTTTTTAACGTCCATATTATCAACAACCAGAGACTCATAAACACACAGACAAGACACAATATACTCAAAAGCTGATTCATTTGCGATCATCACATCATAGTCCGTCAATGTATTTTTTACAATTTGAATTTTGGTGACGCCTTTCATACATCTTTTTCCAGAATACAGATTTTTGAAAAAAGTTAAAGAGTTTTAAGACAATTTTTCAGTATGTAGGTACTTATTTCAATTTATGGAAAAATATGTGGAAGTTCCAATATTTCATAATATGCGGATTCCTGCCCATAAACATTAATAAAACATCAGGTCGTTATTTTACTATGAAATATTTTTCTTGGATCTAGCTATACCTACAGTGTGACCCATTTGTTTTCGGGTCACCCTGAAAAAAAGTTTATCAATTGTCGAATTTGACTTGATTTTTTTTTATGTAGAGCCTGATAGACTGTATCTTTTCATTAAAAATGACCTCGCTCATTCAAAACCCAATGCCCACTTTGCCTGAAAACTGGCAAAACTTTGTCAAACCACATCAGCGATTTTGTTAGAAAAAATTATGTGCACGTATTGGATTCGGTATCCTTCAAAACGGGCCTATACCAACTTTTGTCAGAAAGTATCAAGAAGTGATGGTTTCGCAAAAAAAGTAGATTGTTTTCAAAACTTCACAGTTGGTCATGAAAAAACAACTAATTTCTGGTAATTTCCACCAAGCCAACATTTTCTCCAATACACCAGGACCTATCATTTAAATTAAATCACTTTCGCAATTTGCTATTAAGTGAACAGGCTTTTTTAGGGATGCCAAATCCAGTGGCGTGCATATATTTTTTCAAAAAAAATGTGGTTTATGAAAATTTTGCACCGGGATCTGGCAAAGTAGGACTTCAATTTTGTATGAGCGAGGTCAGTTTTGGTAAGAAGATACAGTCTGTCAAGCTCTACAATTAAAAAAAAAATCGAATCAAATCGGTCAATCAATTAACTTTATTTCAGGGTGACCCGAGAACAAATGGGTCACACTGTAGGTATATGAAAAAAGTGTGCGATAAAATCTTTTTTGGGTTAGTACACTTCGAACGTGTGTGCACGCCAGACTGCCTGGCTCCGTAATAAAAGTGAGTTTTACAATGGTAAATGGTGATTTTAAAAGTGGAAAAGTGCAGGGATAACTTAGTTGGACATTGCAAGTATGTACATGATGTTCGGTATCTCGGCAGATATCATATAATTGATATAATAACGCCTTAAAATTCGCCAATTCAGCCGTAAACGTGAAATAAATGCATCCTTATCGATAAATTCCACAGTTTTTTCATACCTTGGAACGTGGAAGATATAAACAATAATTATAAATTCTGAATAGGAATATAGGCGTCCATACACTAAACTACATTGTATTCCTTATATTTTCCCGTATTATTTCGACTACTGTAAAGTAAGAGAATGGAAGACAAAGAAGTAACTAAGGGAAAATTGTACGAATTGCTGCAAGGGCTAGTTGTATCAAATCGAGAAATAAAAGAACAAATAACCCAAACCAAAGATGATAAAAAGAGTGAGATAAGTGCAGTGAGAGAGGAATTATCGAAGGAGCTACAACAAGTCAGACTAGAAAATGAAATACTGAAACAGCAGAATAAAACTCTTCTTAAAAAAATAGAGAAGATCGAGAAAGCTTCAAAGAAGTATAAATTATTGGTCTACAACCTTGAAGAAAAAGGAGATAAGTTTGCGGACCTTCAGAATTTCACACAAGTACTTAAAGAGGATACCCAAATTTCTTGCTCACACCAAGACTTCAGAAATTTTTATAGCTGATAAGCTACTTCTTAAAGGAAGAGATTCTGAGAAACGCAATCAAACTTAAAGATACAAAAGTATTCATCTCAGTGGACTACACCGAACAGGAATACCTTGACAGAAAGCTTTTGAGAAAACACCTACAACTTTCAAGAAATAATAATAAAACAGCCGAGATAAAAAACTATACTCTTTTTGTGGATGGAAAGAGGTTTACTCTTGAAGACTTGAGAAGGGAGGAGTCTGAGGAGGACGCTAGAGCTGAAGAAGAGGAGGTGATCAATCTAGCTGACCCTGGACAGAAAAAAAAAACCAGAAGAATCGCCACAACAAACAAAAGATCATAATTTTAAGAAGACTCTTAGAAGCGGAAGAACTTTTTCAAAAAGTGAAAAACTTGGAAATTAAATATCTTTTCCAAAATAACTCCCTCTTTTCTTTTCTTTTCTTTTTTCTTCTTTCATTTCAAACTACTTAAATATTCAAGATTTTTTTTACATAGTCAAATTACATTTTTTTTTATCTTTTTATACATACATTGAATGAGAAGAACTCGGATTTGAAGAAGAAGAAACATCACCCCTGGGATGACATTATGACTGTGTGGGATAGTATGGCTGTTAATTAATTACGTATACTTACTGGCATGATTATAGGTAAATATCTGTTTATCTGTATTTTGTAAAAGCATCTCATCTGTAACAACGTGCGGTATCTGTTAGGATTATTCTCTTAAATTATCTTAAAATGAATAATTACTTGAGAGATTTCAGAAGTGACAAAATTAAGATGATAACATCCGTGAGAGTTTTCAGGAGCTCACTAAAGAGACTGCTATTACAAAAGCCATTTTACAGTCTTAGAGAGTTCTATGAGTGTTCCTTCAATTAGAGACTGCGCAGTGTAATCATTCTTGATTGTTTTATTAGTAATAATCGTCTATGTGTACATTTATATTTTGATAGTTTTAAGTTGTAAAAGTTGTGTTATTATTTTAGTAAGCTTTGTCGATGGAATTTTATTCTCTGATAATAAAGTATTTTTGAATTGAATTGAATTGAACTGAACTAACTAACTTGAAATGACGGATCTCATTATATACCCTCGCCAGGATTGAGAGAACATTCCAGATATTTTTAGAAAAGCGAAGAACGTTCGACGCCATCTAGCCTAGCTAGAATGTACCAGAAGCCAATCGATTCCAAACAATTCTACACAATGTGGTGGCTGCGGCGGCGCATTCACCATGTTTGTCACATTGCCCCCTTCTTAAGGCAATTCGTCCTGAATTGCCTTCATGTCGGTATCGGCAACTGTCCCCAAACCGGCAGCCTGATGTCCTATGGAAGTGGCAGTCCACTGTCCTCTGGTTCGTCCTCCGGGAAGGATAGCAGCACACCAGGATGTCAATGCCGCTTTCTTTAAAGATTACCTCCAGCATGCTCCGTACTACTCTCCAGTCCAGTTGGTCGTTCGTCATTTTCGGAATTGCCAAATGGGTCAGGTCCTGTGACAGCATCAAGTCACGAAGATGACTGAGGGCTTTCCAGACATCACTGTAGGTGGTCAGATGATGTGGAAGCTTCTTCGTCACAAGGTAGAACAGATGTCCTGTACCTTCCATGATTTCCAGTACCCTCCCCACCTCTGGTTTTCGTCGTCGTAGATGTTCCAGTTGTCCAAATTTCCGCTTGAAAGCAGCAGCAAGACCACTCCTCATACCAAGGTCTTCAGTGACCCAGTGAGCCAACGAATATTCGGCCGGTGCTTTGAACAAATCCAGCTGCCTTTCTTGGACAACGCCATTCTGGACTTTCTGGCCATTGGAGTGTAGAGACATGAAAGTTTCCAATGACATGTCTTTCTTGGGTAACCTGATCTGCCTCATTTCAGCGTCCTGATCGTCGTGGTTCCCAGCATACCGAGCTAAACGATTGAAGTGAACAACCCTCGGTTTTCCTCGTGGTGGCTTTCGAATCCTGTAGACGACGTCATTGATTCGCTCCAGAATCTCATACGGGCCCCCAAGAACTTTGCAGTTTTGGGGAGAATCCACGTCGCCTCTGTGGGTTGTGAAGCCAAACCAAATCCCCAACCTGGAACCCTCCTTCTTCGGCCTTCACGTCGTACGCTTCTTTCATCCTGTCGCTGGCACTTTGGATGTTTAGTCGGACTCGTTGATGGATATCGTCCATTTTTCACTTGCGTAGTCTTCCCCAGCGACATCCTCACCAGGTGGACAGCCAAACTTCAAATCGCAGGGCAGCCGGAGTTCACGACATGATGATCTTGGCAGGTGTTTCGCCCGTCGATTCATGAACTGCTGACCTGTACGCCATGAGGAATAGGGGGAGATGTTGATCCCAGTCTCTTTGATGGTCAGAGACAACTTTGGCCAAGTGTCGATTGATGGTTCGGTTCATTCGCTCCACCATGCCATCCGATTGTGGGTGTAACGCCGTTGTCCTTGTCTTCTTGATCTTCAAGACATCGGAGACGTTCTGGAATAGCGTCGATTCGAACTTCCTGCCCTGGTCCGAATGCAGCTCCAACGGGACACCGAAACGGCAAAACCATTCCATAACCAAGACATCGGCAACGGTAGCCGCCTCCTGGTTTGGCAAGGCATACGCTTCAGCCCACTTACTGAAGTAATCCATTGCGACCAAGATGTATTTATTTCCTTTGTCCGTTTCAGGGAACGGTCCAGCCACGTCGATTGCGATCCTTTCAAAGGGGCTTCCCACGTTGTATTGGCGCATAGGAGCTTTTGGCCGTTTCTGGGGTCCGTTACTTGCCGCACATACGGCACATTTTCTGCACCATTCCTTCACATCGGCTTGACAGTTAACCCAGTAAAACCGTTCTCGCAGCATTCCCAGCGTCTTGGTTACACCCAAATGTCCACCCGTGACGCCATCATGGACCTCTCTCATCACCTCTGCCTGTCTGTTTCCAGGAACGACTAACTGCCTCCGATCTTCCGCGCCATCCAGATTTTTCAACAGCCTCTTCAGGATGCCGTCATCAAGAACCATCGAGTCCCATTGAGCCCAGTAGGACTTTACGGTGGCCGAGAATCGCGCGACTTTTTGCCAGGTTGGTCGTTGGCCTGCCAGTTTCCATCCGATGACAAGCTTCAGATCTGAATCTTTCTCCTGGTCCTTGCGAAGCGCCTCAGACTGCCAGGAATCATCCACCACAGTTGTCCTGCGAACGCTCGCTTCATTTTCCTCGGCTGTGTGAGAAAGCTTTGGTCTCCTGGACAAGCCATCCAAGATCTTGAGGCTTGATCTCGCTCGATGATCATTCTTTTCCCATGCCAACGCAGGTGCCCGTATCTCTTTCCTACAGTGGCCACGCATATGCCACAATTCCGGCATCGCAGCTCCTTTCGCTTAGATACCTCCATTTCCTTGAGGACTCTCCTCACAATTGCTTCGACGGTGTCTTCTTCCAGATGATCCTTCTCTTCCATCATTCGCACACGCGTAGGAGCCTTCACAGACTGCTTCGCCGCTTCGAATTCCAAAGCTTTGGCCAGTGCTTCAACCAGTCTATCGGGACGATGGAGTATCAGTGACTGCCGAATCTCCTGGTCTCGAAGTCCATCCAAGAAGGCCTGAACTGCAAGCCTCTCCATAACGTTCTCTGGCGTGGTTGGATAAGCCAGTCGTGCAAGGCGAGCAACATCCGCTTCAAACTCCTGCAAGGTCTCGTTGGTCTTCTGAATGCGATTTTTCAACTGAGAGTGGTAGACGTGCTCCAAGTGAGTTTGCCCATATAGCAGTTCCAGATGCTTGACTAGTACATCGTAGTCCTCCTGCTCCTGGTTGTTGAGCGTCTGCAGGATTTCTGTAGCTTCCCCACGAAGTGCCAGAGTCAATGCCAGGGCTTTTTCCGGTCCAGTCCATCCATTTGCCCTTGCTGCTGCCTCGAACTGGCGATGGTAATTGTTCCAGGACTGTTTGCCATCAAACTGTGGGGCTTTCATGTGGATTCTGATGGTATCAGCTTCCATCTTGGCACTCGCACCGTGGTTCCCGATAGTAACTTCCGGTTGTTGCATGATTACTGCCACTTGCCTTCTCACTTCGTCGATTTCGTCTTCCAGAGCCTTTGCAGTCTTTCCGAGTTGTTTCTCCAGATTTCCGATTTCCCCTGCTACATGAGCTTTCAAACAGTTGTAGTTATCCGCCAGTTGCTCCTTGATTTCTTCCATAGCTCTGGAAGATTCTTCGAGCTTCTCCTCCATTTTCCTCGAGTTCTCTTCCATGGATCTAGAAGATTCATTGAACTTCTCTTCCAATTTTCCTTCCATGGCTCCAAATTTGTCCTCCAATTCTCTAGAGTTGTCTTCCAATAATCTTTTTACTGCGTTGGGATCGGGAGCTTCAAATTGGAACGTATCAGGATTCATACCTTCTTCCATTGAAGCCTCACGAAGCCTTGTTTGTAGATGAGTTTTCTTACCACTACTATCCAGGTCACGCTCCTCCAGCTCCCTCTTTAACTCGGCGACCTTCAATCCGGTTAAAAACACTTGTTTCGCAGCCATCACAGTGAATATTTATGTCCGTTTCTATAGCACACAATAAATCCCACTTCTGACACCAATGTAACAAGTTTCGCTATAGAAAACACTGTTCAGCTTTAAATAATTTATTTTACAAGTCACTATGTACAGAACTCACTATTCACATACAAAATCACAGCTTATTTATGTTTTACGATTTATATTTCACGACGTATTCAGAACTGAACTAACTAACTTGAAATGACGGATCTCATTATATACCCTCGCCAGGATTGAGAGAACATTCCAGATATTTTTAGAAAAGCGAAGAACGTTCGACGCCATCTAGCCTAGCTAGAATGTACCAGAAGCCAATCGATTCCAAACAATTCTACACAATGTGGTGGCTGCGGCGGCGCATTCACCATGTTTGTCACAATACGAAGTCTTGAGAACCATTTTACCGAATTACAGGTGTATTTGGCTGCCTTAAAAAATGGTTTTCAAGTTATTGTATTAACAGAGACGTTTGTACTTCCTGATATATCACTCTTAGAGATCCCTGGATATAAATTAATTTATAACGAAGGTAACGTTTCCAGACACGACGGAGCTGTCATTTACATTCAAGAACACCTGAAATATGAATTTAAAATTGATTCCCTGGATAACGTAGAAATAATCAACTCACAAAGCATAAAGATGAAAATGTTAAAATCTTCGGACTGTATAGGTCCCCTTCAACTAACGTAGATATATTCAACCAGAACCTTGACTCCTATTTAGAGCAAAACAAAAATACACTGAAAAAATTTGATCACCGTATGATAATAGGAGACATAAACATTAATTTACTCAAAAACGAGAATTTCATCGAAGAATACAAAAACTGTTTAATTGAAAATGGTTTTATATATGCAATAAATGATGTTACACGACCTCAATCAGGAACTTGTCTGGACCATATTTTCCTGAAGTCGAGAAGTTCAATCGATAGAGTGCAATCTTTTATATTCCAAAACCAAATAACTGATCATTATCCGATTGTGATACATATAGCAGATAAAAATCAATTCTATGGAAAAAAACACTTGAAAAATACTGAATTTGATAAAACATATATCAACAAAAATAAACTCAAAAAAACAATATCACAAGAAACATGGGAACACGTATACAACGAAAAAGATATAGATTTATCAACAGAAATATTTATAAAAATATTGCAAACTCATGTAAAGTCAGCAACAACAATAAAAAAAATTCGATAGCAGGAAGGTCAATAAAAATCCTTGGATCACGACAGCCTTGCTAATATCAATAAATACAAAATATGAGCTATTAAGCAGATCAAGGAAATACCCTACAAATCCTGTGATTGCGCGCCAATATAAAGACTACAGAAATAATCTAAATAAAGTCCTTGATGAGGCTTACATAAATTACTTCAAATCCAAAATGGACAAGAACCTTAATCGATCGGTCAAACTTTGGAAAAATGTCAAAAATATTCTAAACAAAAACCAAACAAGAAAGCATGAAATCAGTGAGATTGAGAACAATGACCAAATTTTAAATAATGAAGAAGAAATAGCAGAGTGTTTCAACCATTATTTTAACACTATCGGCAAAACTATGGCAGGGAAAATCAAAAATAATCTAAACGAACATCTGATGAGTTTCCCTGCACCTATAAACAAACACAGCTTGTTCTTAATTCCGACAAACATCACAGAAGTAACAGATACTATAACATCCTTAAAAAATGACAAATCCCCTGGAATAGATGAAATCAGAAGCGAAACTTTCAAAGAATTGAAAGAGTTCTTGGCACCACCTCTCGTATACATTATTAATAAATGTTTGGAAACAGGAAAATTCCCCAAAAGCCAGAAAAAAGCTATTATCAAGCCAGAATACAAATCTGGAAACAAAGTATCACCGTCAAACTATAGGTCCATTTCTTTGCTTGATACCTTTAGTAAGATTTTGGAAAAAATTATCAAAAAAAGACTTGTTAATTCTCAAAAAAAATGTGAAATCTTATCAGAAAACCAGTTTGGTTTTCGGGATACTCACTCAACTGAAGATGCGCTGGTCAAACTCACAAAAAGCATTGATAAATCATTAGATATTGGAGAGAAAGTCCTCTGCGTTTTTGTTGATTTGGCCAAGGCGTTCGACACGGTCGACCATAAAAAATTAATGGAAATTCTTGAGAATGCCGGGATAAGAGGAATAGCGCTTGAACTGTTTAGAAGCTATTTGACTGACCGCACAAAGTGTAAGGATAGAAAAAAGTTCAAGTACAGAAGCCAACGTTGAATGCGGTATTCCACAAGGGACCGTTTTGGGTCGGATATTGTTTATTATTTATATTAACAATTTGTTCAACATCCGGTCTCTTGGTGAACTTATATGCTTTGCTGATGACTCGGCGATAATATATAAAGACAAAAGTTGGCAGAAACTGGAACAAAAAGTAGAAAACGACGTCCCGAAAATCTTCCTTTGGTTTAAAAATCATCTTCTCACCACTAACTTTGCAAAAACATACTTCATGCCATATGGGTGTTATTCCGACTCCCTCCCAGACTATACCAAACTTAGCATTCAGATAAACAAAACTACTTTCTCCATAAAATCAAAGCTCAAAATAAATTATCTCGGTGTCATGCTTGACCCCCACCTCAAATGGAATGAATATACCAACTATATTACCAATAAGTTGAGAGGTCTGATACGTATGCTCAAAGAATTAAAGAAATATTTTGCAATCCCATACCTGAAAACACTCTATCTATCTCTTGTGCACCTGACTTACGGAATAATAGTTTGGGGAGGTGTGCTTGATGTCCATCTCAAGGCATTAGAAAACACTCAGAAGTGGATTCTAAAGGTAATCTTTAACAAAAACCGATTACATCCAACTGAGCTACTGTTTGAGGAATCCAAAATTCTGGACATAAGACAACTTTTTGTACAAAGTATTATAGCCCTGAGACAATACAAGAAGAAAGATACCCTTAAAACTGTTGAGCTCCAACATGATACTAGATATAAAACTCTAACAGGTTGCCTTCCAAAGTCGAAAACCTCATTGGCACAAAGATCCTTCACGTACATCAGTCCAAATGTGCATAAAGACTTACCTCTCGATATAAAGATTGTGAATTCATTTGACCTATTTAGATATCGTTAAAGATTATGGTTGCTTCAGGAGGGAAGAATCAAAATCCATAAACTTATCAACAAGAAGTATGAATAAATGATCATTTTCACTGGGTGGACTAAACCAACAATTATTAATATCATATTGTAACCCTTCACCCTAGAGATATAAGAATGATAAAACCCGATCGTGACATTAATTCCCGAATATGACTTGCTCCTTATTTAGACTACAACTTCGACCATGACAAATAAACCCCGATTCCGACACAGAACCCAAGTTTGAAACATTTATATCAAATAAGACAGCATATTTATAAATAATGCTGTATAATTAGCAATAAAATTATGTCACTTCTTTGCTCTGTATCCATCACCATTCTACATACATTTTATTACTTGATAGGTTTGATGTTAATGTTATAATATTTAATATACCTAATACTTATTTTCTAGTACGTAATGAGTATTCTAAAATAATTGTTATATTCCCCCACCAACAAGATTTATTTCTCTGGTGGTTTTATTCTAGTTTATTTAATTATTGTAATTAATTAATTGTTACTATTTTCTTTTTGATAAATAAACTTTATTGATTGATTGATTGATTGAACCTATTTTCAAATCTATCATGTTCCTTTGTTTGTTGGTATAGTGAAATGAATAGTGTTAGTTCAGTACCTTCCTATAGTTGTGTTCGTGTAGTTCTGTAGAATCTATTTTTTGCTACTTACTATTTTAATCCAATGATTCCAGCAAAAAGTGAATTCCTCCTTGTCAATTATACCATCACCATTTTGATCAAATACAGAAAATATCTCATTCAGTTTTCTTTCAGATAAATCATAAATTGTACCCTTATCATTTCTGAAAAGTGCTCTTGTGATAAGTCCGAATTCCTCCAAGTTCAAATGTCCGTCCCTGAAAAATTATGGTCAACTTCAAAGCTCAACATTTAAAAAAAACTCAAATATCATGAGTTTACCCGTTTTTATCGAAGGCGTGATAACATGCATCCATAATACTTGTGTTGATATCAGATGAGCAATTGAAATGTTGTCACACGACGGCAACAGCTCAACGTGCTAAGCAACAAAATTGTATCATAGTGTGGAATTCACGTTATAAAAGAAGGCGAACACACGAAATACATGTGTTGGGTGATACCACCTGGCACAGAGTTTGGAGTTTACGTTTTTCATCAAAATCCAGTCGAGTAAGTCTGGCCTGGAAATGGATTTTTCTTTCACGACATGCTAGACGAAACAGATATTATGTAGTTGTCTAGGTGTCTTGAGCATCAGATTAATTTTGCGTGTACATTAGGTAGATGTCAGTTTACTTATTTCGACATCAAATACAGGTAATGAAAAGGAAAGTAAATACCTACTTGTCATCTTCATAGAGGGTAGTTTATTTGAAAACCATCCATCCGCGTCTTATTTAAAAAATTTGAAGGTTGAACTAGCGCAATCCAATTTTTCGTAAAAAAAACTTAATAATAAGGATTGTATTTAGCGAAGCCTTGGCGCAGACCAAACGATGCAAAAGAAACCTCATAATAAATTGAAAGAGAACAGTTGGAGCTAGATGTGTATGTGAATAATTATGGTTAAAGCGAAACCACGTGCTTCAAAATTCTTATCAACGCGCTAACCCAAACTAAACCCAACAAACCAAAATGAAGCAGAAGAAACCTCATAAAACATTGGGAGAGAATCAGAGTCTATCATTGAGCTTCGTTGGATCAAGATGTTTATCGACGGCGATCCGACAATACCTGCTTTGTCTTTGAACATTGAAGGAGTAACAAAAAACAGTTTGTGGAAATAGCTGCTTTCAGACAACGGATTTGTGAAATGATTTTGCCGGCGCAATGAAAAAGCTGCCATCTACAACCTCTCAAAATAGCTACTGTTTTAACTAATGAGTAATCATATACATCATTAGTTCAGTAATTTGCCACAATACACAGAAAACAAGTTTTTTGCCTTGAACAATTGTCGATAACACACAGAACTAGAGCTACTCCGTTTCATAAACCTTACCGAAATTGATGATGAACGGGCACTTTGCAAGTACCTATTGACTCTTGAGGGGCACTTTCTAGTTAATACATATTGTTTCACCTTTGCGAATTGTAAACTCCGATTTTTTCACAGTTAGCAAGCACTGCTATAATGTGCGCAACTGAATTATAAAGCAGTAAAATCTCATTTTTCGAAAAAAATTTTAGTTAGCAGGTATTGTCATTTATCTATTGTTAGAGCGAATCCTCGTGGTTGAAAAATCTAATCAATGCGCAGACCAAACGAAGCAAAAGAAACCTCATAACAAATTGAAAAAAAAACAGTTTATCAGTGTCCTTCGTTGGATCAAGATGTGTATGTTAATGATTATTGTTAAAGCGAAACCACACGTGATTCAAAATTCTTATCAATGCGCCGACCAAACGAAGCGAAAGAAACCTCATAATAAATTGAAAAAAAAAAAGTTTATCATTGTCCTTCGTTGGATCAAGATGTGTAGGTGAATGATTATTGTTAAAGCAAAACCACGTGATTCAAAATTCTTATCAATGCGCAGACCAAACGGAGCAAAAGAAAGCTCATAATAAATTGAAAGGGAATCAGTTTATCATTGTGCTTCGCTGGATCAAGATGTGTATTTGGAAAAAAGTTATTGTTATAGCGAAACCACATGGTTCAAAATTCTTATCAATTCGCAGACCAATCGAAGCAAAAGAAACCTCATAACAAATTGAAAGAGAATCAGTTTATCATTGTGCTTCGTTGGATCAAGATGTATATGTGAATAATAATTATTGTTAGAACAAAACCACGTGGTTTAAAATTCTTCTCAATTCGCAGACCAATCGGAGCAAAAGAAACCTCATAACAAATTGAAAGCGAATCAGTTTATCATTGTGCTTCCAAATGTATATGTGAATGATAATTATTGTTAAAGTGAAACTACGTGTTTCAAATTTCTTATCAATGCGCTGACCAATCGAAGCAATAGAAACCACATAATAAATTAAAAGAGAATCAGTTTATCATTGTGCGTCTTTGGATGAAGATGTACATATATTATGCGAATAATGATTATTGTTAAAGTGAAACCGCGTGGTTCAAAATTCTTATCAATTAGCAGACCAATCGAAGCAAATGAAACCTCATAATAAATTGAAAGAGAATCAGTTCATCATTGTGCTTTGTTGGATCAAGATGTATATGTGAATAATGATTATTGTTAAAGCGAAACCACGTGGTTCAAAAATCTTATCAATGCGCAGACCAAAAGAAGCAGAAGGAACGTCATAATATAGTGTTGCACAAGACAAGAATTCTTGTCTTGAAAACTAATTTCTTGTCTTGTCTTGAATTTCAAGACAAGAAATTTTCAAAGTCTTGTCTTGCACAAGTCTTGCATACTAAAGTCTTGTCTTGTCTCGCAAGACTCTTGAAATTTCTTGTCTTGCACATATTTGTCAAGATTTTATATCCTGACAAAAAGGTGAAAAGACGTCTATATTTTATTTCATAGAAAGAATCTTCGTCGTATAGAAAAAGTGATACGGAAATTAACGACGCTAAATTTAGCAAAAAAAATCTTGAAACACGCTCTGTGCATATTGATAACTCCATGCTCGAACGTAGCCCATTTTATTCTAATCTCAATGATATAAAGTGTCATTTATATATCTATAAAAAGATTAATTTAATTCTTTGTCTATACAGGGTGTAACAGAGTAAGTGTTACAACGTGAAACTGTAGATTCGTTATCAAAAAAGAAAAAGATTTTTCCTCAACAAAAATTTTCCGCAGGCTTTCGTTTTCGATATACAAGGTGTCAAATTTATGAAGAAAAAAATGTTATTTCTTCAATTATTTCTAAACCACTTGGAATATTCTTATCAGATTTGGTAGAGTCTCAAAACTCACTAGTTGATATCATTTTATTAAAAAAACGATTAAAAAAAATCACCAGTGGCGTAGTTATAAGACACCCTGTATTCGTTGAGGAAAAATCTTTTTCTTTTTTGATAACGAATCTACAGTTTCACGTTGTAACACTTACTCTGTTACACCCTGTATAGTAATCGCAAAAAAAGTAATTGTAATTACATAAAATAGGTAGATAGGTACGTACCTAACATAATTTTAAAAATATAATTCTAGCCAATATACCTACTATAATATGTAGCTATGTCAACTGATGAGAGACAATTTGGCGGACTTTTTTCTCTCCAATTTTCATGATTAAAATTATGTTATTATGGCATGTCGAGAAAACTGATCTAGAGTTGACGGATATCAGAATAAAATAGAGGTTGATATATGCATTTATCAGTGTTTTTTCACTTTAAAAAACCGAACTTGGTGTTCGTATCCTTTCCAAAATGGCAGCCTTTTGGTTCTTTTCTACTCAAAAAAAACTGAAAAGTTTCAATAATTTGTTTTTTGGTTCGTCGCTCTATTTTTTAAAATAAAAAGGTTACATCAAATCAATATTCCATCAACATAAAATGACCACACTGTTTTTTTTCAATTCTTTAACGTTAAACAACAAAATTCAAGTTAAATTTTGTTGATTGGATAAAGGTGTTATATAGCATTTTTTCCACGGAGCTCAATAAAAATCTATGATTTTGTCATAATTCTTTTTTTCACATAAATGAAGGTTTCATGTACCCATTCTTCATATCACAGCAATAAAACTTCTAGATTAGCTATAAAACTTAATAAGTATACCTACAAATAGAAGTTTCAACGCTGTTATATGAAAAAAGGAGAATAGTATGGCGTCAACAAATAAAAATACCTAATCATAGCAATTCACGAGCTTATACAAATTACAAAAAGACACAAAGGTGACAATTGAAACTATTTCGTTGAAATAACGCTATGTCGAAAAAGTTCCATAACGGGTAGAAAAACTCTAGAAGAATTATCGCACGGAACTATTATATGCCATAGATTAGAACAAAAAAATATACTCTCAGTTTAATCTGTTTGAACTCCTGGATGGATGAATTTCCGTATATAAGTTCATTTTTTAATTCTAGATTTGTTTGAAATGTTTGGACACAGTGTGTCCGGAAAGGCCATGTCAGAAATGATAGAGTGTACAGGGTCATTCCATATATATTGACCCATATGCTAGCGGCGTTATCTGTGGAGATATGAAAATTTTGTAAATATGAAAGTTTTAGATATTCATCTGAAATTTTCAAAAATCTTATCAAAAAAAAACAAAAGAATATCGGAATGTCAATATTTTTATTAAAGTAGCAATTTTTCAATGGAATATTATTATATATTATAAAAGAGCTTATTTTCCTGATTTCAAAAATATATAGTTTGGTATCTTTCTGATGAGTCGTTCAGGACATATTCAAGTTTAAAAATGTTTAAAAATTAAAATTTACATGCCTGTTGCTGTGGAAAAAATGATAGAATCGTGATTATATAGATTGAATTATTAGAAATGGAGGTCAAATAACTTTATTTTCTGGATGTTACTCCAAATATGCACGAGTTAATGAATTTGTGCAACTTCATCCATGGCAACCGGGATTTCAATACCAATTTCTACACATTTTTAAACCTAAATATCTACTGAACGACTCATCAGAAAGATATCAAACTATATATTTTTGAAATGAGGAAAATAAGATCTTTCATAATATATGATAATTTACAGGGGGTTCCATTGAAAAAAATGCTACTTTTAGAAAAATATTGACATTCCGATAGTCTTTTGTTTTTTTTTGATAAGATTTTTGAAAGTTTCAGATGAATATCTAAAACTTTCATATTTACAAAATTTTCATATCTCCACAGATAACGCCGCTAGCATATGGGTGGAATGACCCTGTACAGAGGGGTCAAAATAATGTGAGTAGTGAGTATACTTCATATTTATTACATAACAAAGCATTAGACGTATCATGAATGTTGTTATTCAAATGCGATTATCTCCAAAAGGGTAAAAGAAAAAGATATCGATTCAAGTTAACTCAAACTTTTAAGGAGAATAAAATATGAAACGAAACTCGATAGGAAAAAATTATATGAAGTACAGCCATTATCTTGACCCCTTTTACATAATATTCGACATGACCTTTTCGGATACCCTGTACTCCTGTACAGAGGCTAAAATTCGGAACAAATTCTTGGTTTGTAGGTTTTGAGTTCCTATTAGGTATCTTTATATTTATTTAGTCGGTTAGTTTTTTGTGTAAGCTCTTATACCAATATACTGTCTGTTGCCTCGACTTTATTTTATTTTATTCTCAACCCTAAAACACTGGCTATGATGCAAATAAAAATGAACACTGGTCAGTATTGACTTGCGCAAAGACTTAATTATCACTTTTAAAAATTTTTCATTTCCAACTTTCAAGAAATCTTGAATTCAAGAAATCTTGCAAGACTCTTGCAATTTCTTGCATATTAAAGTCTTGTCTTGTCTTGCAAGTGCAAGACAAGACATTTCGAAAGTCTTGTCTTGAATTTCTCGCAAGAGTCTTGATCTTGCAAGACATTTTCAAGAGTCTTGTGCAGCACTAATAATAAATTGAAAGAGAATCAGTTTACCATTGTGCTTCTTTGGATCAAAATGTATTTGTTAATAATTATTATTGTTAAAGCGAAACCACGTTGTTCAAAATTCTTATCAATGCGCAGAACAAAAGAAGCAGAAGGAACGTTATAATAAATTGAAATAAAGAATCAGTTTATCATTGTGCTTCGTTGG
Organism: Orchestes rusci; assembly: GCA_958502075.1. Taxonomy (NCBI): domain Eukaryota; kingdom Metazoa; phylum Arthropoda; class Insecta; order Coleoptera; family Curculionidae; genus Orchestes; species Orchestes rusci. The sequence goes on from OY293303.1 coordinate 100,746,196, forward strand.
ATCAAGATGTATTTGTCAATAATAATTATTCTTGAAGCGAAACCACGTTGTTCAAAATTCTTATCAATGCGCAGACCAAGCGAAGCAGAAAAAACCTCATAATAAATTGAAAGAAAATCAGTATATCATTGTGCTTTGTTGGATCAAGATGTGTAGGTGGAAAATAATTATTGTTAGTGCAAAACCACGTGGTTCAAAAGTCTTATCAATGCGCAGACCAAAAGAAGCAGAAGAGACGTCATAATAAATTGAAAGAGAATCAGTTTATCATTGTGCTTTGTTGGATCAAGATGTGTATGTGAATAATAATTATTGTTTAAGTGAAACCACGTGGTTCAAAAATCCTATAAATGCGCAGACCAAACGAAGCAAAAGAAACCTCATAATAAATTCAAAGAGAATCAGTATATCATTGTGCTTTGTTGGATCAAGATGTGTGTGTGAATGATAATTATTGTTACAGCGAAATCACGTGGTTCAAAATTCTTATCAATGCGCAGACGAAAAGAAGCAGAAGAAAGGGCATAATAAATTGAAAGATAATCAGTCTATCGTTGTGCTTTGTTGGATCAAGATGTATATGTGAATAATGATTATTGTTAAAGCGAAACTACGTTGTTCAAAAATCTTATCAATGCGCAGACCAAAAGAAGCAGAAGGAACGTCATAATAAATTGAAAGAGATCAGTTTATCATTGTGCTTCTTTAGATCAAAATGTATTTGTTAGTAATAATTATTCTTAAAGCGAAACCACGTTGTTCAAAATTCTTATCAATGCGCAGACCAAAAGAAGCAGAAGAAACGTTATAATAAATTAAAATAGGGAATCAGTTTATCATTGTGCTTCGTTGGATCAAGATGTATTTGTCAATAATGATCATTGTTAAAGCGAAACCACGTTGTTCAAAATTCTTATCAATGCGCAGACCAAGCGAAGCAGAAAAAACCTCATATTAAATTGAAAGAAAATCAGTATATCATTGTGCTTTGTTGGATCAAGATGTGTATGTGATTAATAATTATTGTTAGTGCGAAACCACGTGGTTCAAAATACTTATCAATGCGCAGACCAAGAGAAGCAGAAGAAACGTCATGATAAATTGGAAGAGAATCAGTTTATCATTGTGCTTTGTTGGATCAAGATGTGTGTGTGTGAATGATAATTATTGTCACAGCGAAATCACGTGGTTCAAAATTTTTATCAATGCGCAGACGAAAAGATGCAGAAGAAACGGGATAATAAATTGAAAGATAATCAGTCTATCATTGTGCTTCCCCGGATCAAGATGTATATGTGAATAATAATAATGGTTAAAGCTCAACCACATGTTAGCACTGTGACACTTTGATCTGTCTTTCATGGTCGTTTGTTAAGTAAACAGGGCTCAGTAGTCACACCTTGCTTCTCTGGGAAATCAAAGGAGGAAAGAGTGATGAAGCAAGGATAGTTCAAAACTCATTTTTTTCCTCTGTTGAGTGAAGAGAATGGTGTTAACTTTTATTGTACATTGTTATGAAGTTCTTCAACCATCGTGAAAGAGAAATTCGTGTGCAAAATCGTGTTTTCGTGTATTCAAGTGAAATAAAGGGATGTAAGTGAAGTAGTGTTACTGTGATAAATTATCGAGGTAAGTGATTTTTGTTGTATCGAAGTTACGATTAAATAACTCCCTTTCTCATTTCGCTCGCTCTACATTCACCGACATGGCCTTCTCTTTCCTCAATACCTCAAATGCGATGCGAAGTTCCGGTCCTTGATGGCATACGAACCGGGGCCGACATATTATCATGTGGATATCCGCTGGAGTATCTGAACTGACCGCAATGCATTGAGGATTGGCGAGGGATGGAGGGATGGTTGAACGACTGGAGAGGGTGGCGCTGGAGTAGGGGCACACGATGGTTTAGACAACTGGGAATTTTTGTTTGTTTGTGATTTATAGAAAAATCATTAAATTTCAGAATAGGCATGCACCCAGAGTTGAGAAGAAGAAAATCATCTCCAACGACAATACTCAGAGATGACGTGAGAATCAATTCAAGGCAATTGACAAGGTTCAACAACGGGTAATTGGTATAAACAGAACCTAATATGATAACATCAGTTCTGTGAAAAGGTGGAGTTTTAGTGGGTATTTCCTTGTATCATTGCACTTTGATACAGGGCGAGTCCCTCACTATCCTCCTTCAGGGAGAAGTCCCTCACTATTCCCTGCACCGTCTTTCGGAAAAGAGATTCTTTCGAGAAGAATGAAGTAATCTTTTTTTGTAAATTGATGTGGGGTGTCCTTTAGCAGAGTGAAAGTGAAGTTGAGTGCAAAATCGTGTTTAATGTATTCAAGTGAAATAGAGTGAAGTGAGTGAAGTAGTGTCGTAATAATAAATTATATTGAGGTAAGTAGTTTTTTTGTATTGAAGTGACGATGAAAGAACCCCTCTCAAATCGCTCGCGCCCCATTCACCTTAACCATGACCTTCTCTTTCTTCAATACCTCAAATGCGATGCGAAGTTCCGGACACTTGATGGCATAGTTCCGAACTGGGGCCGACATATTATTATGTGGATCTCCTTCGTCCTGCGTTGGAGTGTTCGACCAAGAACGCTATGCGTTGAGGGTAATGGAGAGATGGTTGAACGGCTGGAGAGTGGAGCGCTGGGGGAAGGGCACACGCTGGTTTAGTCAACCAGGCATTTCTGTTTGTCTGTGATGAAAAAAAAAACAGAATAGGAACATAACCATCACCAACGACAACACTCAAATAAGCGTCACTACAGAGATGACGTGAGAACACTTCAAGGGAATACACATAAAGTTTTACAACAGGTAACTGTATAGAAAAGGTGGAGTTTTAGTGGGTGTTTCCTGTATAACATTGCGTTTTGATACAAGACGAGTCCCGCACTGTGTCCGTGAACAAAAATGTTCTTATTCAAAGATACATATTACACAATATAGGGTGTACCATTAAAAAAAAAAGAAAATGTCATGTCAGTAATTTTTTTGTATTGCTGTTAGTTTCGTGACTGGAGTGGACAGAATAATCTTCAGGAGCTGACAGATGATGCCTCCCACGAGCTTCTGAACAGTAATTTTTTCGACAATGAAGAGAGTTTACAAAATTTTGACTAGACAGCATCTAACTTCACGGAAAACCCGGAAACATTTTTTTTTTATTTGATCTAGAGACTGAACAAAATACATATTTCACACAATTACATGTAGGACAAACCAAAATGAAAGCACTGAACAAAAATGTTCTATTGTGAAATTTTGAGATAACATCAAAGTAAAACATCATTTTGATTTTAATTAAAATGACTATGAGTTATCAGTCATTTTCAGCTACTGCATCAGCAGCATATATACCATAAGCCATGTCTTCAACTCTTCAACATATTTTTTTTTGTGTTATACAGGGCTTTTCACTTAAAACTCCGCACGTCAATATCTCGGAAACGAATAGGAATATTTGAGGTCTGTAAAAAGTAGTCAATGTATGGGGTCGAGAAGTTATTTTTCTCAGTCAAAAAAATTCGACGCCTACCAAGAGTAAAGCGTCGCGACGCATCGAAAATATTAATCGATAGCAGGGACTAAGAAATGACGCGCATGCAAAAGTACGAGTTATTTATAAACTTTCTTGTTATCCAGTCGAACTCATTTATTCTCCTCAGTTTTGAGATATACACTGTGTCCAAGATAAGGATGTCTATCATGGGGATCTTGAAAACCGTGAGAGATACAAGGTCGGTTAAATGGAGGCAAAGTTGCGTATTTTGATGCTTAACAAAGCGACTAAGTCCAAAATTATCCGAAAAAAACCGAAATTTTTCAAAATGGTTTTCATTTTTTTCTGACCACATATATATTTTGAAATGAATGGAACTTCTTCATAGCCACTTTTTGCCCTTTACAAGATGGCGTTATTAAATTGAAGAACCGACGTTTCATCTATGAGCAGCCATCATCAACTTTGTTTTTTTAAATACGGTCCTGAATTTTTTATTACGGATTTTTAAGTGAAAAACCCTGTACAAACTTTTTGTTCTATTTTAAATTGAAACCTATTTTGAATAATCAAATTAGTCAGTGTATTTGTAGCTTCGTATATACAGATTACAGAAAACCTATCTCTGCAAACCCAAAACCCGAAATTAGATCAACAATTGCACAAGCGCGAACTCTTAACAACATGAGGACACTTTTGGCAAATCCAAACCTTAACCTGGAACGGAACTCCGGATCAGAATACTTCGCTGCTACATCTTCCCTGTCCTCTTGGACGGATGCGAGATTTCGACTTTTGATGCGACCACAGAGAAGTAAATTGAAGCGTTCGAAATGTACGCCTACAGGCAAATGCTGCGAATATCTTGGACGAAACATAAGTCAAGCATAGAGGTAATGGAGCAAATGGGTAAACATAAAAAACTCCTCACGACAATCAAGAAAAAAAAACTCTAATACCTGGGACATATATCATGAGAGCGTGAACGATTGGAGACTTATGCAGATGGTGCGAACAGACAAGTATAGAAATTTTTAGGGCTGCGGTTTCCTGCGCAACAATAGACATTTGGATCGCCAACCTCCGTAGGGAGACGGCGCGGCGCACAGTGGGGACCGAAATGGAAAAAACCTCTGGAGTTGGGTATCGCCGATTGGTGTAAAATTATGTATTCTGTTTCCCTAATACCCACCGATTCAATATCCAAATCCCTTTCAACTTCGAATACAATTTGCTTATCGTAACAATCACTGAAACTTTTGGATTGTCTCAATTTTCATCGGAAATTTTGTGGTTTACAAATGAAAGTTTATTTTCTTACTGTGTCAGTAACGACTTAGAAATTCCGGAGATATTTTTTTATACTCTAAGAACATGAAAATATCGTGAAACAAATTTTTGTTTTTTGAAAAACCATTCTGAAATTTTTCCCTCAAAAATTTTACTAAAATTGTACAAAAAGTTCATATTTCCTCACACGTATTGGAATGGCAAAAAGTTTCGTCACGTTTCGTTACTCCCGGACTATTTTTAGCTTATAGAGAACGTATCAGAGTAGCTACTCTGTAAATTTCGTCACCGTCTTCGGCCGTATGTGTTCAGAGATCACAGTCGAAATTGTCGATTGCGTATAAATACTATGCAAATTGTTCAGTCGATTTTTCGCAAAAACGCGAAATTAGCTATGGAACTTTCGTCGATTGCGTTGCCTGATTTTGTATGCAAAAATTGAAGGATTTTAGTTTACTTTGGACTCATTTGAAAAAAAAAATACCACTTAGCGAAGACTCATTAGATTTACTTTCATTGCAGTAGATAGGTACAGATTCTATGTACCCGTTATGCTATTTTCTTTTTTCAAAAAAGTTGGTTTGATTTTTGTTCCAAACACTCCTGTTCATTTATTAAGAGATATACTTTTGTCAGGCTCTTTTTCTATTGTAACCTTACTTACTACCATTTAAAAAAATAAAGTTGTATGCCTTCACTCTTCTCTGGACCACCCTGTGTATCTATATACTATGTATCAAAAAATACACAACCAAAAAATAAAATGTACGGGTCTAAGCGTTTTTCGCAAAATGTTTTCTTTTTTCAGAAAAATCGATTATTCCAGACTTTATCAGCATCATGTATGTACAATTTCAGATATACTTGTTCGTTACTTAGTATATTCGGAATTATTGGCACCAAATTTTCTATAGGAATTACTCAGTGCAGGTAATAGGGTAAATGGTTTCTACAAAATTTGCTTATTAACTCGCCTAGCATAACTGTAGTTTTCGCGCTATTTCATATCCACGAACTCCATTCGTCAAACCGACTGCATCACTGGATTATGCGTAGAAAAATTCATTAGGTGTGAGCCACCGCTATTCTTTCATGATTCGTACAATTGAAGGTATTTTCCCAAAAATAGCGGTTTGGCCCCACTGTGCGGCGCGACGCGAGAAGATGAAAGATTTGCGAAAAATTGAAGTAACTGTAGGAATAAATTTTGATAAAACGTTGTTCTTTCATTAATTGAGAAAGAGATGCGTTTGAGCGTTTGACAACTGTTTGACGTCAGTTTACGTTAAACCCAAAACTTTTGTCTGTGTAACTTCTGATAAAAATGACTAGCACCTTTCAAAAAAGGGACAAAAATTACATAGGTTCTTCCCAAAAATTTCACAATAATAATTGAACAAAGGAAATCATAGCTATAAAATTTCAAAGTTGGCTAAAATGACCCATAATTTGTGCTTTCCTTTCAAATGGTGCTTGCTCTCGAGGCTCTAAACTTTCAATCTTTATCTCAATCGACTTCAATCGTCAAACGATCGTTCTACCTTCAAACTTATAGGGTCTCAGTGATTTCCGTGAAAGGGAGCTCTGAATTCAAGCGAAAGTTCTTTAAAAACTTGCTATCTGAGAAGTTCTCAAATACATCACTTTGTCTTTATCACATATCACTTAAAATATGTAGGAAACTTGAATGGGAGCCAATGTAAATGAAGTTTTAGGCAACCAGTTAATCAAGTCGGATTTGTTTAGAGGACAACCCGTTGGATGGCGCTAGAGACGGAGGTTTTCCTTGACAACGGTTGCCATAAATAACCAATCCCTAACCCTAGACGTCATTGTCATTTCTCGTGTACTCGGATTCTGTTCCGAAAGATCTAATTTTCAGTACCTAGACGATCTTAAAATTTGTGTTTGAACCTTGGATTGGACTATAATGTAAGCTTATCGTGAGTTCTTTGATAAATGTATCGTCCCCTAGATAAGTGGATATTTTTATCAAAACGCATCCTTTCCTTTCCAATAAAAGTTCTTCCACTGTTTTAGAAAAATTGGTTCAGCATGTTAAAAATCCGATTTTTGAACAACAAAACTGAAGCACAACTGGGTATACAAGTCCTATAAATTTTGTGGTTTGCATTTTATAGACTCAACATTCGAAATTAATTTAAATATTGCTTCACATGGCTTATCAAAAGTTATAAACTGAAAAATATGCATAGGTTGTATTCGTCCAGGACATAGTTTTTAGACATTTTAAAATGAACGTTTTTGAAAAATAGTTATGCATTTTTTCAGAATAAGTTTTGATATACCATGTGATGAATATTTGAATTATAATTTCGAACGTGGTATGAATCGTATTTTATCCAAAAGATGGCTCCACCGTATGCAATAAAAACAGATTTCTTTACGTTTTTGAGAAAAAAAAGTCAAAAGTACGAGGACTACCCGGTGTAGGGCGCTGGCGAATTTCATTTCAAACTATTGTATGGGAGTTTCCTATATATTCTGATTGATATGTGGTCTTTGTCACCTAAAGAATGACTCCAACTTCATCGAGATACATTTCGAAATCACCACATACAGAGAAAGCGGGCCACTCTCATAACTTTTTAATTTATTGATCGATTTTGACGATTTTTTTTTTGAAATGTAGAGAGGGAAAAAGTGTATTTTGAGGCCATACGTCGTCCAGTTTTTTCCAAAACCAAGGCCTACTAGAGCATATTTAGATCCAGAAAACATATAAGCGATTTTTTAGAGAAAATCTGACGACGCCACTGGATTTTTCATCCCCTGGAATGGGTCTGTACCAAATTTCATGAAAAAATATTCAATTCGAAAATATTATTTCTGTGTGTAATTTTTTTTCTATTTTTTTTGTCTGTTTGCATTGTATTTTGACATGAGAATATCTTTTAAATGTTTATATATTTTTTATCTGATAGACTTGCTGTCGCAAGAGTTTCGAGGTAAAATACTTCTTGGTGCATAATAAAATTGAATCAGTCGTTTCAAAAACGACATAAGTCACTTTTTTGCGAAAATGACATTTCAACGTCAAAAAATTCTTAATCAAAAGACGCATCTTCTGGACAAAAATGACACAAGACCTATTCAAAGCTACACAAATAAAGTAAGGTTGAATTCTACGTTCGTAGCAAAAACATCACAAGTCATTGACTTGGGTAGTTTTTGCACGGAATTTTTGTTCTGTATACGGGTAATGCTTGGGATTTGGAGGGGGTGAGCATGCGGCTGGCCTAATAATCACACCATACTTTATGGTTGTCATTTCTGTCTGTCGCAGGTCGCAGCACTTACTTTTGATTTTATGCAGAACTTGCCGCTGCCGCACATCCCCATTCAAAAAATATTCTATCTGCGGCAGCTTTGGGTCAACTGTTTTGGTATAAGAAACTTGAAAACGAACGAGACTGTATTTTATGTTTTCCATGAAGGTGTCGCAAACAAAGGGAGCAATGAAGTCTGTTCACATGGACAATGCACTACATGGACAATTTTTTGGGGGATAATATTCAAGATTTATTTCTGTTCTCCGACAACTCCCGGGACAAAACAAAAACCACACTGTCATACGGTTTTTAATGGCTTTGACAGACACCGGACGTTTTCGTAAGATGAAATGAGTGTCCTCGAACTGGAAAGTGATTCCAGTTCGAGGACACTCATTTCTGCCAAATGACCAAGATTTTGGAGTCACCAAAAGGAAGATCAAAAAACATGATCGCATCTATGTTCCAGATCAGTATTGTTCGATTTTGTCCAATGCCAGTCCAAATTTCAAGGTGTTTATGATTCAGACATCAAATTCAAAATTTTAGTAAATGGTGGCCTCTCCATTATAAAAGAAACTGTTTATCCGATGATTCGTTTGGCAAGAGAGTTCCTAAGGAACAAAAACAATCATTTACACCATCGTCATTCATGTCCTTTGAATATAACCAAAATAAAAGCGGAGTTGTTGTAGCGCATCAGTTTATTGATGGTTCACGTTATCACACGTTCAGTTTATCCACGTCGTTGCTCTGCCACTGGCAGACCAAGCATACCCAAATAACTGCGTTCCAATAAATCCACAGAAGATAGAAAATATTCGACAGGTTCAGCCTAGTATTCTTGATGAGTATAAGCCATTTTATCAGAAGATCCTGCAATGGCCAACTACAGACTTGGTAGAAGGGGGCGAAGAGATAGATAACGACAATGAATATGATTATGTTCCATAATCTTCCAAGTATCTTGTAGTATTAATAATAAAGTTTTTCTTCTTCGTATTGATTGTCTTTGATTGATTGTACGTACTTTGTCAAAAAACAAATATGGCTAATTTTATTCTTTGCATAAAGTGCATAAGTCAACATTACAAAAATACTTTTTTTGAGACATCTCATTATCAAAAACGCTATCAAGTATATTACTTACATCAAAAACATGCTTATAAAACAAACTAAAATAGTATCTTTCCTTCATTTATTTATATTCCTTCATTATTCAGTTTTTTGTCTCTCCTGTAAAATTATGTTTTAGTGACTTGTGTAGTTTTTGAAACGACTGATTCAATTGATCTTCAATTTTAATATTTCTTCATGAATGAATCTGTACCAAGTAGATCCATTTCAGGGGATTAGAAATCCAGTGGCGTAGTCAGATTTTTTCTAAAAAAATCGCTAATATGTATTCTGGATTTTTCATCCTCTAAATATGATCTAGTAGGCCTTGGTTTTTGGAAAAAACTGGGCGACGTATGACCCCAAAATACACCTTTTTCCTCTCTACATTTAAAAAAAAATCGTCAAAATCGATCAATAAATTAAAAAGTTATGAGGGTGGCCCGCTTTCAAATGGGTCACTCTGTACAACACAAATACACCGAAAAATTAAAAAATACCTAATCCAAACAGTCAAAACACTGGGAAAAGTTTGATTAGAATATCGCTAAACGGTTATTAATAACTCTAAACTGCACATGATTCTCCTGAGATTGTACGCGTTCTCTGAGGCAGTAGAAGCCCGATCGAACGATTCCTATGCGACGTGATCATTGCATGAATATTACATTTTCAAAACTATACACTCTCAAAATTTCATGACAGACACAGTCGAATGCCTTGGATAAGTCAAAAAAACTGCAGCAACCCTCTCTCTAGAATGTAATAATTGTAAATAGCACCGTCGGTCCCCTGTGCCGCCTGATACGCAAACTGATTGGGATGCAGAACTTTGTTAGTCTCAAGTAAAGTGAGCATTCGTTTTTTGATCAGTTTTTCTATGATTGTAAAAGCACCACGATTTGCGAAATAGGTCGAAAGTTACTAGGCTCATTAAAGTCACCACTCTTGTGCACAGAAATCAACTTTGCGATCTTGAAGCAAGAAGGAAACACACCCGGACACCATTAATGATTTATCGCTTCCGCCAAGGGGACAAGAGCTTGCTCTGGCAGAGACCAGAGATTACTAGCACATAGTTCATCATCACCAGAAGACTTTTTATTTTTGATCTCAAGCATACATTCCCGGATTGCGTATTGGACTTGCCTCAGCGTTACAAGACCAACCGTAAATACTAGTACGCTATTGGCCACAGCTGTCTGTCACATCTCACATGGCCTGAGAGGCTATAACCACACATTTTCTGTTTGGGTTTCCAAATATTGCAATCTAGTTTTTATTTCCGATTTTCACTTGCTTTAATATTGGATAATTCAGTGCCAATTGGAAAATTAAATAATATGGATCTTTCATCAATATTTATTTTCAAAGTTGTGGAAAATAATGCGTGTTTATCAATATATAGAACGAACTTTGTGAGTGAAAACGATGCATTGAAATGGTTAGATGAATATTCCAAGAAAACAAATACATCTTGGATTGTTAAGAATGGTGTTTATAATCCTCAAAGGTGAGTTTTGTGTTTTGTCAAGTAAGCAAGGTTTATAATTCATATTTCAGACTAATATTTCACAAATGTTTTGTTTGTCAACATGCGTCAAGAAATAAAAGAGTGAAAGATTCAGAGAGAAATACTGGATGTTTATCAAGTATTGACATTAAAGTTAAAAAGTGTAATAAAGCCACTCGAAACAATGACGTATTCTTAAAAGAAAACCCACCATTAGCAGGCATTGTTAAGATGAATATAGTTCATAATCATGAAGTCAATACTTGTGGATCCCTTAAATTGTTGAGAATAGATGATGTTGTGAGAAAACAGTACATCAGCTATTTTGAAGATGGACTAGGAATTAGCGAGAGCATAAAACAATATGAAAACAAACATCTTTTAATAAGTGAGTCTGATTTACCAGAAGTAGCAGCTAATGCCCGAGTAAATCCAACATATAATAGGGTGAAAAATCTATTTCGAATGTGGAGACAAGAACACTTTGGTACTGTAATGGATAATGTATCGAAACTAAAGGAGAAAATATCATATTATGACGGACAAGGTTGGTTTAAGATTTTTCTTATTACATTATTTATTAAACATCAATTCACCAACTACATACATGTTCTATCATCTAAAAAAGTAAGTTATTGTAATATTTAATGTAATGAAATGGTTATAAAATTATAACATACATCAATTGCTATTTAGTTATTTTCTAAATACACACACCTCCAAAAGTCTTGCACCCCCATGCTTTTTCCCAATTTCTACAGATATTCAAAATCTGGTCACATAAATGAATATAGAGTATTTATTTTTCCCAGTTTAGGTGCTCAGATTTTTTTTGTTGAAAAGGAATTTTGCCTTTTTGACCTCTGAAAAAAAAAATAAGCTACTCTTGACGGATCTTCAAAGTGGTTTTAGAAAAAATGGATAACTTTCATTCGAAAGAGGGGCAAAAATCATACCGATCCCGAAAATTACACTATGATTGAACTTTTGATAGATTAGATATACATATGCAATGATGTCAAAACTGGAAATTTTGGCTAAAAGCTTGATAAATGTATCGTTTTCAACAACTTTGAAACCGCATATCTTATAAAATTGTCAATCGTAGTGTACTTTTCAGGATCGGTATGATTTTTGCCCCTCTTTTGAATGGAGTTATCCATTCTTTTCTAAAACCGCTTTGAAAAACCGTCAAGACTTTTTTTTTTTCTTTCAGAGGTCAAGAAGGCACAATGACTTTTCAACAAAAAAAAAGTCTGCGCACCTAAATTGGGAAAAAGAATAGAGTATTTATTTATGTGACCAGATTTTTAATATCTGTAGAAATGGGAGAAAAACATGGGGGGTGCAAGACTTTCGGAGGTGTGTGTATTATTTATATTAATTTGTAGGAATAACAATTGAAACGACAAGCGAAGGCCAACATCCTTGGGCCATTTTGGTGGTAACTCCTATCATGAAGAGGTGTCAACAACTTATATATTCCAGAGAAATTATCTTTGTTGACTCTACTTGCAGTGTAGACGCAACTAGTTCTACTCTCACAATAATGTTGACGGCATCAAACATCAAAGGCTGGTGCTCTTCCTATATGCATGCTGATTCATGAAGGCCAAACTGAAGATAGTTATATGCATGCATTTTCATTACTGAAGAACTTCAATAATAAAGCTTTTGGTGAATTTGAGGTAAAACATTATTATTTTACTCCGCATGTGAAAATAAAAATAAGTTTTTTCACCTTTTTTATGCATGTAGCATCCAGTAGCTTTCATGACTGATAATTCATCTGCAGAAAAAAATGCCCTCAAATTAGTATGGTCAAAATCAAGACAATTGTTATGCCATTTTCATGTTGCCCAAGCTGAATGGCGTTGGTTAATGTCAGCGAAAAATCAAATTCCCGCAGACAAAAGACAAACTTACATGAAAGAATTTTAAAAAGTAAGTAAAAAACGTATAGGTGTATAATAATTATGAATTTGTTTGATGATTTTTTTTGTTTCAATATATTTTTTTTACGATGCAGGCTACCGTGTCAGAAGAAAACCTTTGTAAGTTGAAAATGAATCTAATAGTGTAGAGTGTTGAGATTTCTTTGTTTTCATTCTATGTATTTATAATATTTGGTGAAAGGTGTTTGGAAAATAAATTTGTATTTTATTGATAATTATTGAAAAAATATGTTTTCCCTAACTTCTACGTTGTGATGTGGATTATTAATATTCTTTATTTTCTAGGTCATGTACGCATCTTCTGCGGAGGAATTTGAAAAAAATTCGAATTTGCTATTGAATTCAGATCTAAAGCCCAACTTCAAAAAAAGATTTGATAATTTTTTACAACTCAAGCAAGAATGGGGTCTATGTTTTAGACAAGACTTAATCACGAGAGGCCATAATACAAATAATTACTCAGAAGCAACTATGAGAATAATGAAGGATATTGTATTGCAAAGAACAAAGGCGTTTAATTCAGTGGCTTTAGTCGACTACTGCTGTTCTGTATGGGAGCACTACTCAAAAATCCGTCTATTGAATTTTGCTAGTGGACGTAGGGACAATTCATTTTTCAAGTTGAATATTTTAGAAAAAGCCATCTCAAATTTTGATGTGAGTTCAATAACAACATTGGACGACAATATTTTTGAAGTTCCCAGTCTTACAACACAAAATTTATTTTATAAGGTTGATTCTAATCTAGGTTTATGTTCATGCCCTTGTGGTTTACAGGGAGCTTTTTGCAAGCACCAATATCTTATAAACAAGAATTTTAAAAAAATACTGCCTAATGCTCCTCCTTTATCAGCCGCAGATAAGTACGCCCTTGCAAAATTGGCCTTAGGCGATGAACTAAAATCAGAGGTATCTTTTTTTGGCGGTTTAAAACTAGAAGCATCAAATGAGTTTCAGAATCCGGAAGTAAGTATTGTCAACAAGTCTTCTAACAGTTGCATGGTAAGTAGTAGTACTTCATATTCAATGGAAGAAGGTGATATCCAAGAAAATGTCAGATTATTACAAAATAATTTGACGAGAATTCAGGACCTTCTACCCAGAACTACATCAACCAATAATTATTTGTCTCAAATAAATAAACAATTATCAAAAATTTCTACTGAGCAACAAGCAGTTAATTTGTTGATAGAAAGTAATAGCTTGTTCCGCAGAAGAAAGGGTGGGTTGATCAAAGTTCAACCTACCTCAATTTCGAGAAGGCGAATGGGAGTATCGAGGGGATGTAAAAGACTTAACAGTGGTCGGCCTTCCTTATCCAAAAATAAAAAAATTAAACGGAAGCATGACCTTTCAGTAAATGTAATAAAAAATAAGTCAAACGCAATTCTCCATTAATATTATTATTTTTTGTATTTTAGGTATTTATGTACTTTTTTATATATTTTTGTTTCAGCTAATAAACAAGGATAAAACTGTCAAAATTTCATTTACCTAATAATAGTTATTAAAGTTGTATATTTAAATATATGTATTTAAAAAATCACTAATATCTTTGTTTTTATCGCATTAGGTACCTTAAAAAAAAATGTTTCATTATACATACTATTCTCCAGTGTATCTTTCGATAGTTCAATTACTTCATCCAGTACTTCCTCCTGACTTCCATATTATCATAATTCTTTCCTAAAATGATAACACTATAGCTCTTCTATTGCTATTTAGGTGTATCAACATAAAAATGCCATCCAATTTCTTCACCAATTTGATAATTGATCAAATTTGATAATTGAATCAAATAAATCCGATTTTTTTTATTTAAATCGGATTCTTTTTATTTAATCGATTTTTTTAATTAAAATCTTTTTTTTATAATAATATTTCAGATAGATTTATTCTGAACATAATATTTCATTTCAAGTTTCGACACATAACAATACAACTTAGCTACTGTCAATCTTAACTTGGGTCATATTTAACATTTTTTTTTGAAACATGACAGTACTAACTCAATGTTGATTAAATGTCAATCATTTTCAAAAAACAAAACCAATAAATAAGGCATCGGCGAGACTAAATAATTGTACTTTGATGACTTAATTTAATTTTACTCTACAAAAATGGAAGCAGAGAAGGAAAAATATTTTTTTTTGAATCATGTTGTTTAGATCAACGATTTAAAAAAAAATCATTTGATTTAAATCGCAATTTCAATCACTGAAACGCAACCCTATTAACTAAGCTTTCGAACCCTGCATACCAAACGTTTCTCATGAATTACTTAGCTCACCCAATTTCAACAGCATTTTATCTCACCGTATGATCACGATTGAGTACCTACTTTGAGTCAAATAACTACATAACCTCAAAAAAGTGAATTGAGCGGGATCATGATACCTATACCACTCTATTAGGACTTCATTTTCTCATCATGTAATGATTAAAACAGAACAGAATGCATTCACTGAAGAATTTGTATTTAAACATTATTTTGTGTAGGTAAAAAGTACTTAGGTGAGTATCAAATGTATCTAAAATAATTGTTTTTAATTTTATATTAAATACCAAAGTATACAAGCATACTCATGTTTTCTGTTTCATTAATGATGAATAAGTTATTGGAATTATATTTCGATATTGCTCACTATTATAACTTGACTGATTTTATGTATCGCAAAAATAATTCCAATTAACCTACAGGTACATAAACAAATAAAATATGAATTGTCACTCAAAAAAAATGCGTAATACGTAATTTACTACATTTGAACGAAGTGGGTAAATCCTGACCAATCAGACTGCTTGATTTAGCTGAGGTCTTGTAACGCTGAGGCAAGTCCAATACGCTCCCGGATTTCTTGGTCGTCCGTGGGTAATAAAGAAAACAGTTTTACGACAGTGCGAATTGCAGAAGTATCGCATAGGATCACCAGCATTTTGGATGTTTCCAGTTTGAGAGTCAGCAACAGAACAGTGAAAATCATTAAGACAGGACGGTTACACTTGGAAAAACAAATATCGTTTTCGCCTGCCTACAATCCGTTGATTACAGACCAACTTTCCCTTTGGACATCGAGTAATCCTAAACCTATTGCGATAATACATATCCTTAGCAGCCTTAATCAAAAGTCTGTAACAGGACTTCTGAGGACAGGACAACTCTTACCGCCTGAAATAATCATAAAAAAACTGGACCACACGCAACTTACGATAGGAAACACGTAGACTTTCAGTTACCCAGGGTTTCATCTTTTTCAAACTAATCTTTCGAATGGAAAAAGATTCAAGGAAGCAATTCACTTAGAAGACAATGAAAGTTATCTAGAGGTTTCAAAGACTTCAGGGTACCGATTCTGGGACCGATAGAACGGTCATACGACAGAGATAAACGATCACCTCCATATAATTCTCCGTTCACTGTCTCTCTCTTTCTCTCGATATGACCGTTCTATCGGTCCCAGAATAGGCACCCAGGAATCCCATCAAAAACGCTGAACCAATTCACAGCCAAACACAGCCTCTTGAATTTGTTATAGTTCGTGGTACTGGAAAAGGCGACCTAACAGAAAGTCTAGGAAGATGAAGACTAGCAATTATTATTGCTTCATGATCTGATATTCCTGAAGAAACGACATGGCATGCGATTCTATCGTTCATTAATAATTCGACTAACACTATAATCGATGCTGATGTTTTCGTTACTAGTACGGTTCTTGGTCGGGTTGGAACGAACCTCTGTGTCGTAGGTGTTTCTCTTATATGTGAAGGGTTGCCTATACAGGGTATTACTCTTTTTAAAGACGACGATTTTATTCTCTGGAAAAATTCGGATGATGAAATACTGGAGAAGGTCATAACGGCTGATATTATAATATCATAAAAAACTGGTTTAATGCCAAATCTTCCAACTCTCAATGTTGAAAAGACGTGTCATTTCCGTCAAGAGCTCCGTAGGAAGAATTCTCCTTGACTCCACCCCGTTGGCACACAGAGATCATTCTTTGGGAATAACCCTGGATAGGCTCATCACAAAATTTGTGAGTAGTTTTGTTTATTTGATTTTCCCCGGCTAAGGACAACAAGACAGTATCGTACCGTTTATGTTCGAGTTGTTCCAGCTGCGATGCCAAAATCTGCGGTACCTATTTAGACATTATGTCTAGTATACGTGTATTCAATTTACCTTACATAAACTTGGTTCAAGCGTTGATGGAATAAGTCCTGTAAACTTATTCAATCAAAGGTTCAAGACCAAGCAGAGAACAGGTATGGTCACATCTGTTTATTTCACGTGACAATAATTGGTTCCGCTTTGTCTGATCAGGTTTCGTACATTGAGCTATGATGTTTTTGCTTTTGAACCGGGTATACGTAAGGTTATCAAGGGTGAAATTACGTTTTTGACATTTGATTTATTTGATTTTGCTGTGCCTTTTTGAGTGTTTGAAATATTCTAAAGTTGCTTTTGGTTGATTTTTGAGTGATTAGCCACTCCAACGTGACGGCACATATGCGCATACCGTATATGTGTATCGTGGCACGGCACTGATTTCCTCACTCACGAGTCGCCACTGAATTTTATTGAATTCGTCTGCCGCATTTCTCAGATATATAGTGAAAAACATATATATTTTTCGAGATACTTTAAAAAAAGTTTAACACCCTGTACACAGCTTTTAAAACACTGGTCCTTTGAAAATAAAGCTTTAATTGTTTGTATGAGTTTCACGATCCACCCCAAGAAAGTTGGTAACAGAGCTTTCATGTTCATGATACCAACCACACAACATGTAGAGGAGTAGAATCGAGCATCTAAGTCGACGCTTTGTTTCCAAGAAAAAAAATTGGTGTAGAACCAAACCAGACTTGGTGCAATACTTTAAGTAGGTCACCCTATATACGAAATCATTTTTCTGGACATTTTTTGGTAGTCGAGACAAGTTTTAGGATGAAAAAGCCTTAAAATAATGGTTTCTCGTGAAACATGTTTTTTTAACGTTTCCATACCTCTATTTTCGAAAAGTTATCAAGCTGATTTTTTGTTTAAATTAAAGGGCATACACGCGTTCATGTAGTTTCTTTCTTTGATTTATTTTATTTATCAAAAACTAGGTATAGGTAATAATATCATTTATATTTCTTGTATCAAAATTTTCTGTAAGCGAGAAACTTTTTTATTTTGAGAAATTTCATCATACATACAGCATAAGGTACATTAAAAAAAAATCTATAGTTTGTCTGTGATAGTTACTTAGATATATTTTTTTGAAGTTGCGAGAGGCAATATGCTACCGCGCGTTCCGTTGGAAATTTCGAATGAACTCGCGGCACAGCCGCAGCAGTGTGGGAAAACAAAGCATATGCAATTATTGAATTGAATTTTATCGAGAGAGGCTTGTTTGCTGTGTTTTTCAGTGTTATTTGTTATTTTTTGCTGTAATTTGTGATAGTTTATTTTCATAACAACAAACAGTCCCTTTTAATTTTTCTAACAGAATATAACACAACACGCTGCCGAATATCTGAATTCTGAATGAAAATGAAATATTGATAAAAGCTATGGAGGATTTGAAGTATTTGAAAAAGTGGTTCGTTTTGCTTAATCGAATAAATTATTAAAAAATCTTGAAAAACCGGTTTAGCACACAAGAATAAGCGCGGATACCCGGAGAATTTAACATGATATTTACGAAACCGCATTTAGCGCACACATATTAGTTAGCATATAACGATTCTTTTTACGAGCACATACCAAGATCCCTTTATCCTATCGGTTGATTCGAATATGGCGGCACATAAGTCAGATTCAAATCCAAAGCGATTATTGACAGCTGTTGCAGTTGTTCATGGCTGTTTCGCGTTTGAGTTTGGAGTCGCTTTTTCAACAATGTCTGTGCAAGTGATCAGTGAAAACTATATATCTGTCGACGGAGTTTATCAATGTTATTCCTATTATGCATTGAAAAAAGCCCTTAGAACAAAAAAGTGTCACTCGTAGCCTTATTTCAAAATAATATAACGTGTATCATTCGATCATTTTGAATACAAATGATGATTAAGAGCGAAGAATGTTAGAGCAGATCCATAGACATTTGATCATTTGGTTACTTTTTGACCCATAACAAATAATTGGATTCCTGCTAGAAATATACGTAGTTCTTTTCACTTGAATCACAATATGATATTACATACACCTGAACAAAATTATTGTAGACATGATCTATTTCTAATAGCCGTATCAATGGTCGCGTTCAGGGAACTATGGCGCTGCAGCGCTTTATTCAAGCGGTCTCACTGAACGACACAAATTCGACACAAGAACGACACAGATTCCGCTGCGCTGCAGCACTTTATTCCAGCGGTCAAGCGTATATTTTGTTCGCTTTATCGCTTGAAATGTCATGAAGCGGCGGCAAACCGGCAAAAGGGTTCAAATTTGTAGTTGTTAAAAATGTGCGATTCGGCTGAAGAAACAATTTGCCTCCAGTTTGGAGATGAAATTGTTTTTATACAGGTCTCCTCTGATGAGAAACAGAAAAAAATGTCGATTCAGGGAAAATAAAGCGTAAAGCGGAAAAGCGCTGAGGCGCCACAAACTACCTGAACGCGCCCAATCTCACGCCAATTCAATGTGGGGTATCATATTATGATTACTATTTGGCAAGCGGAAATTTTGAAGTTCCACTTCGAAGTGAAATTCAATGTGAACCGGGCATTATTTATAATATTTTTAAAAAATTATGATCAGTTCAAGTGCAAGTGATTACTATTAAAGTTGCAATCGGCAGTCAGCCAGCTGATCAGCAGTTAAGAATGCATTGGTGATCTCACTGATTTGCTGGTTGCCTACAGCACGTGAATGTTTGTAGACGATTCAACCAATAGGAAGACCGATTTTGATATGGGCTCGTAGTAGGGTAAAGAATCGTTATACTACTAGTTAGATCAGTTGCATAGGAAAAAATTCTTTTTTAATATGATCAGTTGATACAGATATTCTAATTTTACTGATTCACTTTTGCTGTACCGAATCAGCCTTGAACCAAACTGACTTATTTATGCAACTGGGACACGGCACTACCACTACCGAGAGTTTTTTTCCCATAGGTACGATGAAGTAATGCAAAAATTAGGAATTTTACAATTTGTTCTTGTCTTCTGGCTCTTCACTGTCTTACCGTTTTTGACACTACCAGTGGTTATTCTAAAATAGGAAAAAGATCTTCATTTGAAGTTTGAAAAGAAATAGTGGGGCTGATGGGGCTCTACAAAAATTGTCTGATTTGCCATTGATGAACAGTAAAGAATAAGCGTTTTCAATAATTGTCACAAAATTGATTTTATCACTATACAAAAACAAAGGACATTCAATTGAATCTTTTTTTTGGTTTTTTCACTCTAAAAAAAATAAAAAATAAACTGGCACGATCTTTATAAAATGTTTAATGCGATTTTATATGCCCAATGATATTCTTTTAACAAATAACGTACTATGTCTGACTTGGTTCAACTCTAAAAGAAAAGAACGACACGATATTAAGAGAATTAACCTATCTTATCAGATCATGATACTACAACAAAATGGCTTATTTTTCAGTTTACCGACTATTGCAATTTTAATTTTCTTTTTGCATTACCTTTATTTAGAACCTTCTAGAATAAGGTGTTTGCAACCATTGAAATGTTGCGCCAATGTGTGGTTATGTGACAATCTTACGGGACTTGGCTCCCAGTCCCGTAAGATTGTCAACAGAACCACAGGGGTGCTGGGTGGGTAGAGAAAAGCGCAAAAATCGTAAAGAAAACTCAAATTTTTGATTAATTTATTGTGAACTAGGACTATCCCAAACTAACCCAACCTAACCCAAACTCACATTTCACTATCTTTTTTGGGTAACAATTGCTTTTACGGTTTTTTGCTATTTTTTTATATGTTTTCAAATTTTCTTATATACGTATATACAGGGTGTTTCCTAAAGATTGGTAAAAAATTCGTTGTGTGATTCCTGGGGTATTTTCATGAAAAAAAGTTCCTATAAACATTTGCCGAAAAATGCTTCCTAAGGGAGCTACGCCCCTTTAAATAGGGCACCCCGAAGACGGTTTTTCCTCAATATTTCCGAAACCTTACATACAAAAATCATGAAATTTGGTACATCATACAAACTTTTAATGCTGAATGAGAATTTGAGCTCAGAATTTCAAAATTTCAATCAGGGGCGTACCATACTGGCGGGGTTAAAGGTTAAAAGAATCCAATTTTCTTTTAACCTTTAACCCCGCCAGTATGGTACGCCCCTGATTAAAATTTTGAAATTCTGAGCTCAAATTCTCATTCAGCATTAAAAGTTTGTATGATGTAACAAATTTCATGATTTTTGTATGTAAGGTTTCGGAAATATTGAGGAAAAACCGTCTTCGGGGTGCCCTATTTAAAGGGGCGTAGCTCCCTTAGGAAGCATTTTTCGGCAAATGTTTATAGGAATTTTTTTTCATGAAAATACCCCAGGAATCACACAACGAATTTTTTACCAATCTTTAGGAAACACCCTGTATAGTCACATCCTAGTTTCTTAAAGGATTGCAAATTTACTGGCGGAGGGAAGAAATTATGTTATTTGATATTTATTATAAACAAAAACGTATTTAGGATGCCGCGTCATCCAATAATGCCAGAAAAACTAACTCAAACTAAACCAATCTAACCTAAAAAAAAAATCTCTCCACTCGTAAATTTGCGATCCTTAAGGACACTAGAATGTGCTTGTTGTTTCAGTAAAATAAAATCAAGGCACAACGTTTTCTACACAATTGACAAAAACTGGAATAAATATTTGAGGGCAAGGAAAAAATGTCAAAAAGAAATAATTGTTTTGTAATGTTTAGAAACATTTGCGCAGCATGTGAATATATAAATCTTATTCTGGATGTTCTTGAGAACCAGTAAGTAGTTATTTTAATCCTGTAATTGAATAGTCGGTAAACTGAAAAATGACCACAAAATGTTTTAGTTTGTCTCTGTTTAGTATCATTATTTTATAATATAGTATCATGTTAATAAGCGTGGATCTAAGGGGTATATGCACCGTATTTATAAATCTAATCCGGATAAAGACTTCATCGCGATTACTTCCCATTAGGTGGTATGGAAGATAATCGCGATAAAGCCTTCAGCTGGATTAGATTTCTACGGTGCATGCATGGTGCATATTATATAAGGGGTAAGCAGATTTGTTGTGATCGTGAAACGGAACGGACTGAAACGTAACGTACCGCCTTTATGCAGACCGCTTTTAGCGCCCTCAGTAACAGATCTAAGAAACTTGGAATGTCATCTGATTCTAATCGGATTTGTCGGCTGTCAAAGGAAATGTTCGGCTTGGATGTGACATGATAGGTCGTTTTTGTTTTAGTGTATAGTGTTGTGGAGACAAAATGTCAGAAAATGTGCGAGAAAACCATGACCAGTCCAGAAATACGGGTAAGCATTAGAGAATACTTCAATGAATTGGGTGCCCCACCTGACCACGTCGTAAAAATTGAAATAAGGGCCTAGAAGGTGGTTACGTTATATAAGTATAAATTACTTTTCCATCTGCGTTTTTTCCTTGCCTAATTGAAGGTTGTGTTCTCCAACTTCGATTTTGAAGCTATTTTCATAGAAAAAATGATTGAAAAATACACACATTTTGTACACCTTCCTAAAAATTGACAACCAGGCAGAGTTTACTGTCAAACGTTCCGTTCGTATTGAATAGATATTTTGTCTAGTCTAATTATTAGAAAAATGGAGTATAATTCCAACTTGATTTGGTAGTTAGATACCTAAATATTCAAGATCAAACTGACAAATTTGCCCCGACGTTTTTCGAGTAGTTTGCTTACAAGTTCTATAAATGTCATCCAGAAATAAAAACATGCCTACCTACTAGTACTAGATCATCTTTATTTTTACGATATTTTTTTATCAATCCTAGTACAAAACAAAGGTGTTAGAGTATGACCTCGAGTATTACACCAGTAATTCGTACCTAATTCAATACTACAATCAATTCTTCGGATGGTTCTAATAATAATGCTCTCAGCATGTGTGATTTATTTTTATTTGGATTTTATGCTGGTTAAAAGTCAGGAATATCCTACCTGGTTTTCATTATAAAAAAAATAATGACGATCATATCATAATGATAATATTTGTATCCAGGGGTTTTCGCGACAGTGTGATACCTAATATTTGTTTCCAGCATCATGTACAGGGCACAGGGTCTTCCCGTATATTCTTGCACCCCCTAGAGAGTTTATTTGCAAAGATATTAAAATAAGGTAAATACAATTTGTAGGCTAACATGTCAAAAAATGTTGGTAACTGTCAAATATTGACGGTCTGATGACTTTTTCAAATGGAACGCCCCAAAATGTCCTTTATATTAAGTATTACATTTTTGGATTCTACGTAAAATTCTAGACAGAATTGATGTATCGTCAGAGATAATTCAATTGAATTTTCTCTGGTATCATGTCCTAAACCTAAGTCTTGACCTAAGTATAAGCCGAGGTATAGGCGTTTTTGAAATACCTATTTGAGTTTTTATGTCAAAAACGACGCTTGTGGGTTCCTATTTAAATGTAAATTTTTTGTATAAGAAAGCCTTTATTGTTTAATTTGTATTGGATTTCTTCGAGGATTTCTTATTGAAAAGGACCTACTTTCAAAGATTTTTCACAATATTTTGATAACTATTATTGTAGGGAGGCCCAAAAAGAAAACTACCAAAAATCATTTTTTTGAAATGGAAACCACCAATTTTTATAAATTTATATCATTGAGCATTGGAAATATAGGTGTGTTTCTATAAGATTGTCCATTCCAAAAATTCTTATTTTTTCAAAATGTTTAATTCAAATTCTCAAAGTTCATGAAACAACATGAAACTTTGGTATTTATCTTATTTTAATATCTTTTCAAATAAACTCTCTAGGGAAGTGCAAAACAGGGTGTCCCATTTTGGGCACTTTTGCGGGGTATCTCCGTTATTCTTATAGATAGAGAATTGCGGTTTCCGCGACAGTTTGCTACTTTTTCGTGAAACTAAAGATGCCGTTGACAAAATCTTCATAGCCCTTTTAGTGTTTAAGATACAGGGATGAACTGAAAATGTAGCATTTTAAGGTCCCCTCGTATCTAAACTATCAGATAAGTTATGGAAAATGTGAAAACTGTTTCTTATATAACTTTTCCCGTAGAACTCGATTCTGCCTTCGGAATTAGTATACAGGGTCAGGTCAAAAAGTTATCGGACCCAACTTTATTTTTAAAAAAGTGCATACTGTTATATAATTTTGAAAAGGAAAAAAAAGACAAATCTTATGGACTATAAATATACAGTTTGTAATCATTTAAAAAAGAATAATTATAAATATAAAAATCAAAAATAAATAATCGATACACTGCACTACACTGCTGACAAGTCAGACAACTGACAAGTGACAACTGTCAATCATTGTTACAAGTTACAATAGGTGTGTTCCCGTATTCTTTTGTTGTGCGTATTCATTGTCATCAAGATTGTCACGTGATTAGTTCCTTTTAGTCTCGCTTTTAGTATGCTGGACTGTCACGTGGTTATTAGATTCAGAGGCGTTGGGATCCAAGAAACCGTTGCTAAGCGACCCACTTTTGCGCCCAAATTTAGCCAAAATTAGCGACTTTCCTTGCATGCATTGAAAAGTTGACTTTACGTGTAGGTTGTACAAAAAAGTACATATAGCATAGTGCCACACAATAGAGGACACTAAAATAAGAAAAAAGTAGTCATGAACATGGGTCCGCAAGGCCTTCGGTTAAAACGAGGGTTAAAAGATACGGGGTGCTGAATTTTATTTTAGTTTGGGTTTTTTTTGAATATCTTTAGCCAGAGCCGCAAGAAATGGATAAAATGTGGTATACAGGGGTTTTTTATCATGCTAAATTCAAATATGATCTTAGTTTGTGATTTCTGATAGAGGGTGCTACATACAGGGTTCCATCTTTATGAATCGGTCCTTTTAACCGAAGGCCTTGCGTACCCATGTTCATAGGAACTTTTTTTCTTATTTCAGTGTCCTCTATTGTGTGGCTCCCGGTGTGGCTCTATGCAATGTACTTTTTTCTATGGCATCCTGTATTTTTTTATCCTTGACCTTGATTTCAAGGTTATTTCAAGGTCAACAATTTTTTTTTTATGGAAAGGTATATTTTTTAGTGCAGAAACTTAGTCTTCATAAAAAAAGAAGTAACTTTTATTCAAAACTTTTTTTCGTTCTTCTTCAAAATATTCAACCATTTTTTTTTTTTAAATTGGAAAATTTTTCAAAATAATAATGTTAATGATGATCATGTTTTTATCATTTCACATAATTTCAGTAAATGTTCAAAATGATGACCTTGGACTTCGATACATTTATCAATTCTTTTAATAAATGGCTCATTAACATCGCATCAAAGCTTCGTTATCAATATTATTATTATTTATTATTTTATTATTCTATTCACTTATTATCTCCATAGTGCCCTATGAATTCTATGATTGAACATTCACGTTAAGTTAACGTATATGTTGAGATTAGGTCTGTTCGTAGAACAATCACAAATAATAATCAGAAATAGTTTGCACACTGTAAATGCTGAATGCTGATTGGCTCTGACTGGTTTGGGATTGTTCTACGAACAGACCTATTGTTAACTAATGCGTAGCCATGGCGAAATGGATACGTTAAGTCATTGAGTTCCATACTACGTACCTGGAAAGTTCCCGGCCGTTGTCGACGAAGCGTCAAATTATTTAATTTTTTGTTAGACAGAGATAGCCAGTGTTACGGATACCTATCCTTGTCGAACTCATTACCGGGTATTAAGGTTATGGTTAAGGGGCAGAAAAAACTGTTTTGTGAGAATTCAGTGGTAGTTTCGCGTTCTGTGTTATTTTATGTGTTGAAAATACATGTTATTATAGTTATAATAAAATATTGTACATCTAGTGTGCGGTTTCCTTTTAGATAAGTTGGTTTTTTTAAAACAATCAAAAAAAATTGTGAAAGTTACAATGCTATAATTGAGTAGGTATCATGATATGCGATGTAAAACATTATGAAACAAAAAGTTTGGTTCTTCATGTAGGGTAAAAAAATGGTTACATTTTTTTCTTCACAAATTATAAAATTATAACTCATATAGTGAAGGAATAAGGGGTTTCTTTTTCTTTTCAAAGATATGATTTCCTCATCAAAATCTGATGGTGAAAGTTGTTTCCATCGCAAAGGAAAATTATATAAAGTCCTAGTTATATTGAATTTATTATAAGTTAGAAATAAGGGTAATATTTATTGTGCCTACCTTCAAATTAATAGTTATTCTATTTATTTAATTAAATTATTATTTTTTTATGGTACAATTTGGAACAGAATTAAGTTCACCCATCGTGGGTTTAGTTTACTGAACTACTATTTTTCTGAGAGGAATGTACCAAGAAAAAAATCTACTCAATTGATTTAGTCTAGAGTCTGGATATATTAATTTTTTATTTCTGATTAAAATAAATCTTGCACGTGAATGGTAAATGTCTTTTCAATTTCCTGTAATCAAAGCAACAATACAATATTTTCCTCGAATAAATCGAGTAAATATAAAATTTATGTTTTATTGTGATTTCTATCCATATAGACCAATGAGTTAGAAAGAGATAGATATCCGTAACTATCGCTATCTCTACTTGCTTCACTCTCGATAATAAGCGGATCCATTCCAGGTACGTAGTATGGATTTCAATGCGTTAAGTTAACGTATCCGTTCAATCATAGCCCCCATTCACATACCGACGTGTTGTTAGTGTTGGTAAGGAAGCAAATGGCTTCAATTTTTAATTTTTTCTCCAACCGGTTAAATAAAATTTAGTTCAATATTTTGAAGAAG
The DNA here is from genome assembly GCA_958502075.1 of Orchestes rusci. Lineage (NCBI taxonomy): Eukaryota > Metazoa > Arthropoda > Insecta > Coleoptera > Curculionidae > Orchestes > Orchestes rusci. The sequence goes on from OY293303.1 coordinate 100,772,822, forward strand.
GATGAAAAAAAGTTTAAATAAAAGTTACTTCTTTTTTTATGAAGAATAAGATTCTGCTTTGAAAAATATCCCTTCCATTTGAAAAAATCATGTTGACCTTGAAATAACATTGAAATCAAGGTCAAGGTTTAAAAAAAATAATCGTTATGTTTTCGCCTTGATACTAAACAACTTTTGTTCAAAACATTTTGTTCTGAAAAACATAGTTTTTGAGATAATTCACCGTCTCAAGTTAAATGCCTCACCCATACTCAAACCCTTTTAAAAAGTACACCTATGGGTTTTCATATTTCATACCCCGAGGAAACTGTGAGCCCATAATCATCGTCATCGTTCAAGAAACAACTTGATGATATTGATCTCAGTGGAAGTTCCTTCTCGTTTAACAAAAAAAAAAGATTTGTCTCTGGTCAAGTTTCTAGTCAACACCAAAAGTGGGTTTTACTAAGTTTACCAACGATATGTGGTACAACCCTATACGTGTCCGAGATATTAAATTACTGAGGGAGTGTTATGACCAAAAAAAAATAGGAGATGTAGAGGCGATTAGAAAAGCTTCTGACGGGGTTTGTCACGATTCCGCACAACCACGACAGACCCACACACGACATATCAGCCTGGCGAACGAGATTCGTTTCTGATGGGCTGTGACTTGATCTGTGTTGCAGTTTCTATGACTATAATATGCGGAACATATCTTTTGATGGTTGTTAGACTCAGTGTCTTGGTGAGTTTCATTTTATTTTTTATATCGAAAAAGAAATGGCATTGAATCGGGCATTATATGTCATATGAAAATAAAACACTCAGACACGTCCACTTTCTTTTGAGGGGAACACTTATTAGGCGTATAAGCAAACCCCTCTACTACTACCCTTAGGCAAGGTGAAACTCACCCCTAAAATCCTAAATGGATAGGGGGGTCCGGTGTTACCTTATTTTGAAGGCACTTCGACCCTGATTACAACTGTCGAGTTTCAAGTATCTGCTGTTATATGACAGCTTGTAAAAAAAAATGTTGAATTTTTTTATTTGATAAATAATAACAGGCAAGAGTCAACTTCTTCAAACTTATAGTGTTTTCGATTGGGAAAACAAGGGTTGCACTGGGTTTGACCTCGGGCAAAACCAGTTTTGATGAAAATTTGCTCTAGGGCAATCCCAATCGAACATACATTTTTCTTCGTGTGCTATAATACTGCACGGTAAAATTCCGATTTAATTGAAATTGGAATCATTAAACTTCTTGAAAATCTAATATTATGTTGTCTCTGCGTAGCGGCCGAAGTGACTCTGAAACTAAACTAATTAGAAGTCCATTTCTCATTGCCAAATGACAAAATCTTGAGACCAATCAATAGTTTTGTATTATATCATATAGATCATAGATACTAGGAACCATTTTTTTGAGAAATTAGGTATATGCACCAGATCTTAAATGAAATTAATTCAGTTTTGAGTAGGTACTAGTTTTCCATAACTCGTCAACGCCAGTATTTTTTTTTCCGGTACTACTAGATTCCAACAATTATAACTAACTCGAAATTTGTTGTTCACTCACAGAATCACCTCACGCGACGTTTATATCCACCATTTTTCATGTTTTTTTTCAATTTTGCTGATGCACTAAAATTGCACTATACCAGCACGGGCTCAAAGACCTCGTGCCGAAAAATCTGCACTGAGTGCAAAACTCATTGACCCGGTTTCCCAATCGAACATACAAATCCGCTCGATTTCTACCAATCGAACATGGATATTGCCCGAGTGTTGCACCAGTGCTGCCCGATTTTACCAATCGAAAACGCTATTAGAGGATATGATCAGGGACAAAAGATCTTCTAAATGAGCTCACTCAATCGTTTTGAAGTGTACTTCACCCATAAAATTTAGAACTTGGTAAAAATGACCCATTTTTTATGATTTCTTCAAAAATGGGTCCTTTTTGCCAAGTTTAAAACTTTGTAGGTGAATCTATCTGCTTTTGTAGCTAGACTGCTTATACGTACATAATTTTTGCCCCTCTTTCGAATGGTGCTAGTTATTCTAATCAAAAATTACACAGAAAAAGTATAATTTTTAACCTTTTTTTGAACGTGACAAAGGGGCACTGAACAAGATTTTGAAACATTCACCAGAACACGTGAACTGACAAATGGATTGACGTTTTAGAATGCACCAATAATTCTTTGAGAACCGATGCAGGATGAAAGTTTTATCAAATGTTTAGGGACCACCACTGTAATACTGTAAGTAATAAATTCTGAGAAAAAAATGATTTTGTTCGACCTTTATCTACCAGTTCTACCACACGCAGTGGGATATCTAAAAATAAGTATGTTTTGTCGCAATTAACAAACAGAAGGAGAACATCTTGAGGAAAACAGTTGAGTGCTCAGATCCAGTGAAATCTGGAACAAATCCTGTAAAGAATCAAGCCCTGGCACCACAACCATTTTTTGAGCCAAGTGCAACAGCAAAAGACGACAAAAACATATAATTGGGCACATTGACAAACGAATGATAGATGCTTGTGTTAATGAATTATGCTAGATGAATTGATGGCAATACGGAAGAATCCCTGGAAAGAAAACTAGAAGATGTCGTCACTGCAACCTAAAATATACAGGGTGTTTCCTGATTGCGTATAGCAAATTAAGGGACGTATTCCTTAGCTAATTTCATGAAAAATATTTCATATAAACATGGTTCCGAAAGTGCATTGTCTTCAAGATACAGGGTTTCAAACTACAAATATTACAAATACCTTTGAAACGATTTTTTCCAATTTGGCAGATTTATTTTGAGTAATAAAAACCTACCTTAGCCAATAGCTAGGTAAAAATTATCAAGACCAGTGCCGTCCCGAGGGGCATCTCTCCAAATATGTTTGTTGAATAAATGTACGCCATTGACCGAGCCATTGAATTTGTTGTAATTTTCATTTTTTTTCTCAAATGAAACAATCAAAAATACATTTTTTTGTCTCTTAGATTTTTTCGTTCAAGGCCTCGTTTTGGAAAACAATATCATTTTAAAATCAGTAAAACGAAGCCAGATACGAGAAAAATCTAGGAGGCAAAGAAGTTGTATTTTTGATTGCTTCATTTAAGAAAAAATTAAAATTACAATAAAGTCAATGGCCTACATGTTGTTTTATTTTTTTAGTTTAACACCCTGTATTTTTGAAACCTTCCACTTCTGGACCCTGGACCTATGTTTATATGACTTACACTGTTTATATGTTCACACTGACAAAAAAAAAATATTAGTTTGCCATTTAAAAAAAGTTGCGAAAACGTTTTTTTCTCGAGATTTCATAGTTCAATCTTCATTTTAGTTTTATTCACATAAATCCCATAATAATTCTGACAATTCAACAAAAATCGGTATCCATGGTATTTTTGACATAAGAAATTTCAAATTTGATGTTATCATGACTATCTTGCATTTAGCGCCATCTACAAGTATTTTAACTATTTCACATGGTCATAACTTTTTTGTCGAACTCTGTAGGTATCTTTGTTATTTTCACATAAAAATTATACTCTTGTTGGAATTGCTAGGACCAACCGTTTTGGAGGTATTTGCACTTCAAATAATCCATGCAATGTGGTTGTCAATGGCAAATTTTGAAAATAGACATAATATGTAGGTGTCGTTGAAAACTGCGTTATCATTGTTATTTTGATAATTGTTTCAATGTTTATTACTAAAAAAAAAGATACATTCAATTTTAGAATTTGTTTTGTTTTTTTAAATTTATCAGTTTATATTTTTTTACTGTGACCCGGAAAATGTTGGAAATCTCTCTCAGGATAGAACATGAGTAATGTAGATATAATTCTTTTCCCTAGAGGCCCTTCCTACAGGCGAATGTGGAAACATTCTTTCGCAGATAACTTTTAAAGTAATCAATGTAATTTAATGAAACTTTAATATGATGAACAGTACTAAGGACCTGTTAAGATAGTGTAGGAATTTTTCGTTGTGGCATGGAACTTTTTAAATGGAAATATGTATCTCGAAAACGGCTCACTTGAGCGAACTTCGACAAGAGTACCTTTTTCACTTCAAACTATCCGGAGAATCCTCTTCTTTAATGAAAGATTGAAAAAAGACTCTGGGAAAATAGTAATGACCATTTTAAACCACAAAATGTTCAGTGTAGAGCGCCCTCTATCGGCCACAGTAAAACTGACTTCATAATCGAATTTCTCATAAGTATGAGAAAGTATGACAATTTTCAGAGCAATATGTGAAAAAGTGTCCAAAATAATGAGAAAAATGGATTTTTAATTTTAAAATTGACCACACTGTATCTCGGAAACGGAGCAATTTCGGACAAACGTAAGTTGCTTTAAATCAGTTTATTTTGACTTCAGGAATATGTGGTGAGATTTTGTATAGATCTTTTAAAGACACCTTGTATAATACAGGGTGTAAATTGGGTACTTGTGAAACCTTTAAAGGGTAAATCTTTGACTAATTTTGAAACAAAAAGTTCATATGAACATGGCTGTTTGTTTTTTATTAATGTTTTTTTTATTTTTTCAAAAAACCAAGTTGATATTTGAGTTTCTCGTGATCAATATCCCATATATCTTAATTTTTTTCTAATTGCCATATAACTCAACAAAAATATAAGCAACAAACCAAATAAAATAGCTTTTGGACGCCGTTTATCTCATTAACCAAGCCGTTCTGGACCCATATGATCTTTTTGTCTTGACACTAGTAAAAAATTCACCTTTTCAAGACTTTACAAATACTTAATCCACACCCTCTATATACAGGGTTCGCCAAAGTAAGTAAAGGGAAATAAAGCGATTGGGATTCCGAAAATTCGTAAGGAAAGATTTTAGGAGATGCTCTTTCCAAATGAAATAAAAGTGACGATGCCCGACTTCCGGTTATACCGGATGTAGGTGTCAACTTGTTTGTTTCAAATGTAACACCCTATATATTATTACATTTTCGGATTCTACGTAAAATTCTAGGCAGATTTGATGTATGATGTCCTATACCTAAGAATGAGCGTTTTTGAAATATTTCAGTTTTTGTGTCAAAAATGACGTTTGTAGGTTCCTATTTAAATGTAAATTCATCGTACAAGAAAGCCTTCATTGTTTAATTTGTATTGGATTGGAAAAATGGAGAATCAATCGATCTCATTACAGCCGCTTAAAGTGCTCTTTAGCATCAAAAGGATCGAATTTTAATAAAATCGTTCGAAACGTTTCGAATCTTCCGAAAAAAAATCGAAATTATTATTCTTATCATTTGCGTTAACATGTTTATCAGCAAAAAGTGATTTTCTTGCTATGCCAACTATGTTTACCATGGCAAAAAGCGTACTTATTCCAGACCCACCCTGAATGTTTGTAGAGACTTTTCATAATCATTACAAACTCAAAAACACGACTGCTGGTTGTACGATTAATCATGATTTCCAGTATTAAACGTGAATGCGTACAAAAACATAGGAAGCACAAAATTTCAGATCCTTGATTACCTTGAATTGGACAAGTAATAAGGTATTTGATAAGTGGTAATTCTATATAAACTGAACACAAAAAATCAATTGTGTAATCAGCCTAAAGAATAGCCGTTGCAGTTTGGATATCCATCGATTCATAAATGAAAGTGCTTAAAGTAAATTCATCTTATCTGGTATACATATAATAAAATCTGTTACTTTTTTTTTTTGTAAATGAACACGATTAATCGATATTAGACGCAACGTCACTTTTTTAAAACAGTGTTGAAGAAATATTGTGTGTATATCGACCATTTTATTTTTTTCAGATGGTCATCCCCTACATTTTTCTACCTTTTTTTTAGACCATGATGGTGAGGAAATAAGAAATAGTTCTAGTGTTATCTTGATAATATTAACTAACCAATTCTATCATAAGTTTTGCACTGGTGTGAATAAAATGCTAACACTTCAATATTCTGCATTATTAATTCATTGTAGTGAAATTACAATTATCGTTCTGTTGACTAAATTGTCAACAGGTACAGATGCATGTATGTTATCTTGATTTGTTGCATCTGTTTACAAAAAGCAACAAAGATAGAGAAAGAGAAAGATAACGTCTGGTCGTTCTTCATACGCGAACTCAAGGCGCGTAACACCTCTAAAGATTGCCATTCGCTCTATCTTCGGAATAAATATGCTCATTTACGTCTTGCTAGAATTTTTGAATCAACTTATCAGGAGGAACAAAAATCTACCTATGATGTTTTGCAAAATTGAAAAGGAGGATTATGCTTGTTGCTCAACGCTAATACCAGGTTAGATTTTTGCAAGCGAATAGGTACATTACTTTTCTATCATAAAACATAGAACTAGCAAGTACAGACAGTAGAACTTGGTTATAACCAGCGCCCGGTAATAGCGAAGCAAATTTGCCTTGATAGAAACCCTTGCCCCTTTATGGTCGGATAAAACAGCCTCGTTGATAGCGAACGATCGCTTTTTACAAACCTTTCTGAGTAAAATTTAAGCGAATTTGTTCGGTTTTAGCGAACAGTGCCCACGTAACTTCTCTGTCGTACACACATTTTATTATAATTCCTGTTACTTATTTCCGTTTATTTAGCAAAAACATGTTGTTTTGAATTTTTTAATTCGTTGTGTACAAGATGGCTGTTAATAAACGTACTATTTTAAACGTTCCCATCAGGATAAACATTCTAATTTCATCAACTTTATAAAATCAAAACTCCGATGTACCTATGCAAAAAATATAAGTTGAAGTTGACTAAATATACTGTTTTCCAAAAAAAAAGAAAAAATCAGAAGCTCCGCCTATAAAAATGTCTTGATACTGAGCGAACCAGTAGGATTTGAGTCGACCAACCTTTATACATTTTAAGTTGGGGTTCTGCTTGTATAATGGGACAGGACTTAAAAGAAGGAAATTTCTCAAATAACATTTTTTCGAAAACCCCAAAATCAAGGAGATGTGGCTAAATAAAGTCCCTACGAAAAAGAAGCTGAAACTCCAAGAAAAAGTGTAGTGAATCTCAAATAATAATAAATGCGAAGTCTAAATAACAAAAAAGGCAAAAAAAAGAAAAAATATTTAAGAAATTTGCTTCTTTTATCAGTTTTATCAAGTCCTGTCTCATGTTACAAAGAAAACCCCAACTTTAAATACACCCTGTATGAATGTTCTACCCTTGGGTCTACCATTCAAAGTAGCCAACATGTGTCGGTTACTGCTCCTATATTGCAAACAAAAGCGGAAGAATGATTATTTTCGCGTCAGCTATAACAAAGTTCTATTGTAATTGATTCTGACTGATAATCCTGAAATACACCACACCCCATATTAGGCAAATAATTTTGTTCCGGAATAAAATAATCTTTCGTGAATATCAAGTACATACTGCATTCAGATATTTTGCTAATATCTTTGAGCTTTATTATTACACAGAATTGTAATTAATGGTACTCCTAATAGGAAGGGTAATTCGACCAACGTCTATTAACGTAATTATTAATTTGTAGGTTTGCATCCTCCAATAAACTGAATTACATTAATTTCAGTCCACCTGTAATTTTCTCATGATTCAAAAAATTTTAAGCGCGTATTATCAAAATGAAGCGACTATAATAATAAGTATCGTATCACTTAGTATGATTTACGAAAGTCTTCAACCCGCAACGTCTACAAGAGGTAAAAGATCACATACATAACTATCAGTTGATGCCGACAGTGCGAAAATTGAAAATTACTCCAGAAAAATGTAGATGACCATCAGAGTCGCTCGTAATATCACAAAAAAGGAACATAAACCGCGCAGGTTTGTTGTAATGTTTTGATCGTGTTTTATCTATGAAGCGCGACTAGTCAGTATAATATTGTCGATAAACGAATTTACGTTAGTCGTGTTCTTGTTTGTGATTGTTATGAATATCCTAATCAACGTATTTCTAAATCTACTTTGCTTCAACGTGATCTTGTGAATATGCGGTGCCCGAATGATTGTTTTAGTGAACACATCAATAGCATAAGAAGTATTTTAGTTAGAACATTGAGTGAAGAAAATGTGTCACATAGTGATGTGCTCAAATTGAGACAATTTGATCGTGGGAATATTAGAAAACTAATTATTCAAGGTGTGTCATTCTGTTTGAAATATTCCTCCTCTTTGTCATGGAGTAAAATAAAAACATTACTCATAAGAGACGGAAATTGACTTTTCATTAGTCATAACATAATGAGAACAATGTTGATTTATTCTATGCTGTAAAAAAAGGTTTATTATCTTGAAAGTGTTATCACTTGGTTCATGTATATTTGATTCCGGTTTATAATTTTGGGATCATATTCTGGTTAAAAACATTCAACAAGTGCAATAACTCTTGTCAGTAATTGATTATCGCATCAATACAAAAAACAATGAACACGTATCGTCAATTCAAAAAATAATTCTTCGGATGTAGAAACTATATTTTTTCAGTTTTAATTAGGGTCATTATGAATTATTTATTCATCTTATGGTAAAATAGGTGAGCGAAAATTATTGAAGTGGGCTTCTCATTCAACCTTTCGAGTACATACAACTACCACAATAATTACCATTCTTATATTATATCCTCAAAAGAATAACTATAAAATCATTTACTAACCAAAAATGTGAAAATCTTGATAAACAAGGCATTCACGCGTCTTCCAAATCATAATACCACTCTGTAATGCTTAGCATGAGATACCTAGGTGCCAAAATGCAAATATGTAATCTTTGCATACCTACCTGAATGATGTAAATGTATGTGGGCGCCGTCCAATAGCAATGCTAATTATTGATCGCTACCCAATTGGCGACCTTTAAATATTTGTTGTTCATTTTCTTATTGAGAAATAAAACTTACTCCATTGATTTGAAACCATTTCGAAACTTTTCGTTATCCAGTCTGATTGCAATCTTAACAGAAATGCCTATCTTCCAATTACTATCCAATTCATTAACTTGCATTATTGGTTTTGAATGTTTAATAATGAAATGATTCACCTTGAATAACCTTCTCTATGATATAATAATGGACACATTATTATTCATATTGCCTCACGCCACCTGTGGGGAGAATCTTTTACGTTTTGATTAAAAAATAATTGTTTATTTATTCAAACATCCACTTGTAGGAGTATTATTGAATGATGATAGAATATCCGAATCCGTATTTCCGATTTTTGAGCTTTTGCCGCAAGCTTGGGAATGAATCTTTTGTTTACAATCAGTTACAATCAATCAATATCGTTTCTTGTAATTGGATTTCAAGAAACAAAAACTGATCTTCGAAACTTAAATTGAACAATTTTCTCCACTATCATAAGAAGCTACTATGACAAATCGTTTTATTGAACCAAAACAGAATTTCACTTCCTATGACGGAAAAAAGTTGCTTAATCAAATTGCAATTCTAATCTGTACAGATTGTTTGGTTGGACTATTTCGAGATTTCGTTTCGATTACATAATATTGATAATGCACTTTTTGAAGCAAATGAAAAATTATTGGATACTCTTGGTCATGTGTCCTGCTTCATTCAAGAACTAGCATGTTTTAAGATAACAAAAATATACAACAGTGTTTTTTCCGAATAAAATGAAGTCTAGTTCGTTATCATGGGATTATAGTTAGTTGGTTGATTGCAAAGTGCTAGTTTTTTACAAAGGAGGGGCAACAAATATATCGGAAGGTTTTATCAAAAAGATCAAATTTTGTTTGTTGACATCATACGCGACTTGCGCCGATCTGAGTAAATACACAAAGTTCCTTAAAAATTGTCCTTGGTGAATCCTTGGTGGTCCCACTTGGATTCAACAATAGCTCCACAGCTTGGTACGTCCACTAAATTCCAGGTATCATTCTTCTTGAATGATTGCATTTTGTCCAACATGGCTTCTCTCCATTTTCGCTATCAGGTCTTGTTAAAGCTTCATTGACACTCAATGGAACATCTTCTAGATCAATCGATAGACTTGAATCAGGGCCTGAACTGCCATCTGAGCTGTCACTGCTGCCCTTGGGAAACTTATTCATGTAATGTCCAAAATGTTTACCTCGGTGACACTTGATATTCTGCAATTTTGAGACCTCTTTTTTCGATTATTCCTTTCTTCTTCCATAATTAGGCTTTCCCAGAACAGAAGCCAGAGCTGTTGACTTATGAGACATACAGGGTGGCGCATTAGTGTGTGGAAGTCCATTTTCTCCCTTATCAAAAAAGATAGGAAACATTTTTCAAGACAAAACTTATAGGGTTCCAGCAGGGTCACAGTTTAGAAATATTACTGTGTATACAGAGTGTCCTGGGAAACCGTGGCATCAAAAAATACACTTTTTTTAAATAGCAACCCGAACTTTTGATTAGAGATTTGGATTCAGCGTAATATTCCACGTATGATACAGTGGTTTTATTTGCCAGAACGTGCAGTGTTGTCAGGCTATCGAGGATTTGCTAAAATTAAGGGAAAAAACATTATTTTGGTAAATTAGCTGCAGAAGATTTGAAATTGAATCTTGCAAATATGCGTACTTTTCAATGTAAGAGTCAAAGTAATTGATTTTTGAAAAAATAATCGCCATCATATACATTGGGTGTTTTCTACAGCAGGCCCAACCTAGCGAATTTAGAGACGAAGAATCTTGATTTTTTTTCAAATGGAACACCCTGTGTGCTGTTATCTAGTGTTATTAAGCACTCAAAACACTGCAACTTTGCCATTAGAACACATGTCGTAAAATGTATCGTTATCTTTCAATCCTTGATTATGTCAAAATAGTACCCCTTAATTGGGTTTCGAGATGACAAATTCGAACGTGTTAGTGGATCGTACTTGCGTCTACGGACAGCGCGGAAACTAATGAGCACGACCAATAGCGATAATTCAGACAGCTATCTCACTCTTTCCAGTGATTCAAATTTTCGCGCCAGACTTATAAAGAGTAATGTACGTTACTTTATTTTTGCAAAAAAGTGATCCCAATGTCTATTTCTTTTATAATATACTTTTATGGTGATTATTTTCTTGAATTCAAATATTATTATAATAATGTAGGATTCTATTCGTGACAGTTGTTGAAGGTGATGTCAAAGTATGATGCGTTGCGAACTGGTTCTGGTTTTCTTGTGGATTATTTTCATAAGGGTACTAGTGAACAAAATTTATTTTTTTATTATCCACCTATTACTTATGTTTTTGGATTAGTTTGGGTATTGGCGTTGGTCGTAACTAACCGAGAGTAACTCAAAAAGTAGGTTAAAAAATCTATCAATGGATGCGCTAGAAAAATACTGAACATAAAATAAGATGGAGCAAAAAATGAATAAAACATAATAGGACAAGAGTATATTCTTAACAATACATGATTTCCAATGTTTGTAAAGTATCAGAATTTGCAATATTTTCTACCAAAAAAATCTATCGTTAAATTGAACTTCAAGATGTAGAAACTAATTAAATAAGAAAACATTCATGGCATAAATAAAGAGAGTGGATTTCTTACAGTCATAACTCAAGCTTTTATTGGCAACAATATAGTATACAGGGTGATTCACGTAGGTGGTCTGTTACAAGTATTTCCAGAACGGCTCTTTCAAATGTTTTGAATTTTGGTATGAGTCGATATGCAAGGGTAATGCATGTTTAAAAAATATTTTGGTGATTGGCAGCGTTGCCGGATACACTAGTTTTCCTATAGTAACTTTCTTATTTTAAATAAGACACCCTGTATATTATTCGATTTTTGAATATTTGTCATTTTATTTAAAAAATGACAAATTTCATTGATTTTTTCAGATAAGATTTCTCAGTAACAAACGATAAGGAACTGAGGCGTGAAAAATGACAACAGTCACTTTCAATATCAAAGTACACAGAGACACTTCCAAATATTTCAAAAATTTTACAGGGTGTGCGAAAAAATCGGTCACATTTTCGCAAATGGAAATGACTGAAGCTCGATTTTTTCAATTGGAACACCCTGTATTTTATGTTTGCAATGAACTTAGCATTCAATTTTGATCAAATAATGTTGACATTGTCCTACACCTATCTTCATGCATTTTTGAAATATTGCGAATTTAAAATCAAACCTCCATTTATCACACTTTTGTAAAACAGAAACTTAGTATGTCTTGAGTAAATGCAAATGTTGAATATATTTACAGAAACATCACTTAACCACAAAATTGATCGAAATCAAGCAGGGCCCGTATTTTCGTTCTCCAAAACGCTCAGCGCTTTCGAAGCGCCTGGCATTTGACAGGCATGTCACCTGACAGGACAACAAATTTAAAATACAGGGTGTTCAAATTGAAAAAATCGAGTTTCAGTCATTTCCATTTGCAAAAATGTGACCGATTTTTTCGCACACCCTGTAAAAATTTTGAAATATTTGGAAGAGTCTCTGTGTACTTTGATATTGAAAGTGACTGCTGTCAATATTTCACGCCTCATCTAAAAAAATCAATGAAATTTGTCATTTTTTAAATAAAATGACAAATATTCAAAAATCGAATAATAGAACAGACCACCTACGTGAATCACCCTGTATACTATATTGTTGCCAATAAAAGCTTGAGTCATGACTGTAAGAAATCTACTCTCTTTATCTATGCCATGAATGTTTTCTTACTTAATTAGTTTCTACATCTTGAAGTTCAATTTAACGATAGATTTTTTTGGTAGAAAATGTTGCAAATTCTGATACTTTACAAAAATTGGAAATTATGTATTGTTAAGAATATATTCTTGTCCCATTATGTTTTATTCATTTTTTGCTCCATCTTATTTTATGTTCTGTATCTTTCTAGCGCATCCATTGATAGATTTTTTAACCTACTTTTTGGGTTACTCTCGGTTAGTTACGACCAACGCCAATACACAAACTAATCCAAAAACAAAAGTAATAGGTGAATAATAATAAAATAAATTTTGTTCACTAATTAGTACCATTATGAAAATAATCCACAAGAAAACCAGAACCAGTTCGCAACGCATCATACTTTGACATCACCTTCAACAACTGTCACGAATAGAATCCTACATTATTATAATAATATTTGAATTCAAGAAAATAATCACCATAAAAGTATATTATAAAAGAAATATACAATAGGATCTATCACTTTTTTGCAAAAATAAAGTAACGTATCACTCTTTATAAGTCTGTCGCGAAAATTTGAATAACTGTAAAGAGAGGGAACTGTCTGAATTATCGCTATTGGTCGTGCTCATTAGTTTCCGCGCTGTCCGTAGACGCAAGTGTGGATCGTTGCTATGGCAAAAGAATCCGATTCAATTACCATGACAACCAGCATCACCAAGTATTAATATTTTGAGTGAAATCTCGTCAAAATTCATGTTGTAGTTAGTTGCTGCATACTACCTAAATGAAAAATGACATTTCAAACTTCCCCAAAAATGATCTTATTGATATGGTATTCATACTTGGAGAAAGTCATCGAAACTGTCTCTTAGCGACCAGACTCTATAAAGAAGCTTTTCCTCAAAGGAGACAGCCCAGAAAGGAGGTCTTTGAAAATCTTTTGGATAGATTTAATCGAACTGGGAATGTTGATTATGAAAAGCATGAACGAACAAGAACAGCCAACTCGGAAGATAATCAGCTCAAGATTCTTCTTAAGGTTTTTGAGAATCCCCACGTTTCGCAGGGAGAAGTTGAAAATGAATGTGATGTTTTCCGGCAAACGACTCAAAGGATTTTGTAAAATCGTCAACTGCACCCATACCACATTCAGCTAATGCAGGAGCTACATGATCAAGATCATGTCACTAGACAAGCATTTTGTGAATGGGCCCAGGACCAATTACGACGGGACAGGCGATTTTTTGAATACGTGCTATTTGCAGATGAAGCCACCTTCCATAAGAACGGCTGCGTCAATCGTCATAAGTTCCATTACTATTCAACAGAAAATCCACATTGTATACCGACTCATTCACAAACCAGATGGTCGTTGGACGTTTGGGGAGGTGTGATGGGATCTTTCGTCATTGGTCCCTACTTTTTTGATCAACGTGTGACCGGACAAGTATATCAGCAATTTCTGCAGAATGAGTTACCACGACTTATGAACTGTTTGCCAAATCACATCAAGAACAGGATGTGGTATCTACAAGCTGTTTTTTTTGTGGGGCTACATCAAAGATCAAGTCTACCGTGTTCCTCCTACGACTCGAGATGATATGAAAGAACGGATAAGGAAAGCATTCCAGGATATAAACAATAATAACAACATGCTAGTTGAAGTTGGTCGATCATTTGAAAACCGTGTACAGGCCTGCATTCAAAATAGTGGCGGTCATTTTGAACATTTACTCTAGTTCCGTAGTTCGTTTTGTTGATTCTGTTACTGATAAGAATTGGTCCATTTCGATTATACCATAGTGGATATTCAACTCAATTTTGAATAAAGGTCTTCAACCTCTTTTGTTTTCAGTGATTGTTCGGTTAGAGAATTTTAACACGTGGTTCGAATACCCAGCCAATGACCATGACGTTTCGTCGCGTAACCTGTACCGAGAATGAACCAGAAATCCCAATAGGTACTATTTTGACATAATCGAAGATTGCGAGATAACGACACATTTTATGACGTGTATTGTAACGGCAAAGTTGCAGTGTTTTGAGTGCTTAATAACACTAGATAACTGCACAGAAGGGTGTTGCATTTGAAAAAAATGAGTTTCTTCGTCTCTAAATTCGCTAAGTTGGGCCTGCTGTAGAAAACACCCTATATAAATTATAGCAATTCTTTTTTCAAAAATCAATTATTTCGACACTTATTTTGAAAAATACGCATATTTGCATGATTCAATTCCTAATCTTTTGTTTTTGTAGCTAATTTACCAACATGATGTTTTTTTTCCTAAATTTTAGTAAATCCTCGATAGCCTGACAACACTGCACGTTCTGGCAAATAAAACTACTGTATCAAACGTAGAGTATTACGCTGAATCCAAATCTCTAATCAAAAGTTGGGGTTGCTATTAAAAAAAAGCGTATTTTTTTTATGCCACGGTTTCCTAGAACACTCGGTCTGTACACAGTAATGTTTTTAAATTGTGACCCTGCTGGAACCCTATAAGTTTTGTCTTGAAAATTTTTTCCTATTTTTTTGACAAGGGAGAAAATGGACTTCCACTTCTACAATCTTCTTCATAAGCTTTATTCAGTGCTCAATGTGGGGGATGTGACTGCAGCAAGGCATTTGACTGTTTCAATCACGGAATTCTGCTAAATATACTGGAGCATTACGGATTAAGAGGTGTCGCGCTCTCCTGGTTTCGTTCCTATTTATCGGGAAGACGCCCGCGTGTTTACTTGAAAACTTCATCATCTGAGCAGAGAGATGTTGAATGTGGCGTTCCTCAGGGCTCAGTTCTGGGTGCAATCCTATTTCTCATCTATGTTAATGATTTGGCGCCCTTGACATCAAAGGGAGACTCACAATGTTTGCCTGTGCCTGAAGATATCAAAACCGTGAAGGATTAGTTTGACTCAAATCAACTTCTATTGATCATCGATAAGACTAAGGGCCGATATTTCAAGGTCTATTCAAGATTTAGATACACTTAAAGGTTGTTTTGAACCTTGAATTTGTCCCCCGTGAGTGCCGTGTTTCAATTGCGACACTCAAATTAGATCCTTAGTGCAATTTAAAGACGGCACTTTCGTGGACCAATTTTAAAATTCACATCAACTTTAGGTATACCTTATCTAAAATTTCACTTATTGAAATATCGGTCCTTAAACCCCCCACAGACGGTCGCATGTTGGGCGAGCACGAGTTGGTAGTAGGCTCGGACCAACATGCTCGACAGTGTGTGGGTTTTTCAAGCCTAGTTGGCGGTTGGAATGCTTGTCTCGGCGTTCCGCTCCATGACACCCACCAACACGAGACCAACACAAACATGCTCGGAAGTATATGGTCGTCGCGAGCATGTTGGACTCGAAGTTGGGATCGTGCCGAACCCAACATGCTCGAACGTCTGTGGGGGGTTTTAGGTTATGAGCTTTAAATGTGGACGTCACTAACCTGTGTGTAGAAAATATCACATTGCTAGAACATCGTGATATAAAGCTTCTTGTGAACTGAATCTGAGTTCCCTATCCATAAATAGGGAACTCAAATTCAGTTCACATCTCACATCTCTGGGCAAGAAGCTAGCTTCCGGCTGCTTTGCGGTTAGGGCGGTGGTGTAGAATGGGCAGGATTGTGTATCACGCACTGGTCGAATCGCACATACGATACGGGATTGCCTTTTGGGGCTCGGCTAGTGCTCATCTTTTGAACGCTCTTTTATCATCCAGAAGAGAGCTATTAGATGTCTGGGATGTATCGCAAGAAGAGACTCATGTAGACCAATTTTTGAGTGTTTGATAATTTTCACACTGACATGCCTATACATTCCGGATTCCGTGTACTGTGGAATTCCATAGCGACACATTGCTTTCTGCGTAGAATGCCACAGGTACACGGAATTCAGACCCAATTTCTTTAAATTTATATCGCACGAATGATGTCTTGGGATAAACCTTTTCCAACCCTTTTTTTGGCATTTGTCTGCTATTCGTTGCCCATTTCATGACAACGTGTAATGATTGAATCCAGTTTCTTTCAATAGGATATCCCCGAGTTCATTTTCAGACAAAATGGGTGTTTCTCTCCTGAGAATGGACTCGCCACTCGCATTGGGCCGGGTCGACCTATCATGTTCCTCATCATTTTTTTCAAACCTTGTCATCGTTCAAACAAATAATACTGATATATTGTTTTCCGATAAAGTGAAACCCTTCTCAAGCGCACATCACGAACAAATTGTATATTTCTCCACTTCACACAACGTTTTCGAAAACCACTTTGAAAAACCGTCAAGAGTGGCAAAAGACGCAATGACTTTTTCAACACAAAAAAAGTCTGAGCACCTAGACTGGGAAAAAGAATAGAAGAGTACTCATTTATGTGACCAGATTTTCAATATCTGGAGAAATGGGGAAAAAACATGGGGGATCCAAGACTTTTGACGTTGTGTGAAGTAAAATCAAGGGCATGACTGTTGAAGAAATCGAAAAAAAAATTAAAATTGGGGATATGACATTTTTTGAATTATAAATTGAGCCCATAAAGTAAAGGACCCGCCAAGCCTCTTTTGAGACTATCTCTGGAAAAGAAAATGAACATTACCGGTTTAAGCACCTGCCATGAAAAGTTTCATGGAATGGTTTGTTATTTGCCCGTTAAGGGAGGTTTCACTTTCAATATGGCCCATTAATGCGTGGAGGTCAATTTTTTCCCTTGTCAAAAAATATAGAAAAACATGTTCAAGACAAAACTTATAGGGTTTCTGCAGG
Source organism: Orchestes rusci (assembly GCA_958502075.1). Lineage (NCBI taxonomy): Eukaryota > Metazoa > Arthropoda > Insecta > Coleoptera > Curculionidae > Orchestes > Orchestes rusci. The sequence goes on from OY293303.1 coordinate 100,790,225, forward strand.
CTCACAATTTAAAAAAATTATTACTGTGTATACAGAGTGTTCTAGGATAAAATGCGAAGAAGTCAAGAGTTTTTTTTCGTGTTCAGTTGTTTGGACAAACCATCCGATTTAGAAATAGAATAGAATGGATAAGAAACATGTCAGTTATACATACATATAAACAAGAAGCCATATTGGGTTATCCGGAAATAATATTCTGATCGTAAATTTGAGGTCCTTCAAAAGTCGTATACAGAGTGACCCATTTAAAAGCGGGCCACCCTCAAAGTTTTAAATTTATTGATCGATTTTGACGATTTTTTTTTTGTAATGTAGAAAGGGAAAAGGTGTATTTTGAGGCCATACGTCGCCCAGTTTTTTCCAAAAACCAAGGCCTACTAGAGCATATTTAGAGGCTGAAAATCCAGAAAACATAGCGATTTTTCTAGATAAAATCTGACTACGCCACTGGATTTTTCATCCCCTGAAATGGACAATGCCAAAAAAAAAATGGTTCCCTCCTCAAATCATCAATTTTTTAGTTAGAAGTAGGTAGCCCTACATGAAATTTGAAGCTTAATCTATTTCTCTTAATGTTTCTTTTACAAAACATTCAAATAGTTCATAAACATGTATTTACTCAAGGTGAAACAGGTAAGCATTCGGAATATACATCTGTTATAGTAACTTTTTGATCAGAAATGATCTCCTCTATAACCTCTTTGAGTTTGGGTTAGTGTGGATTGACCATGACTTATGAGACACCGTGTACATATACAGTGTACAAATTTGTTTACGGGTCACCCTGAAAAATAGTTTAATAATTGTGCAACTTGACTCGATTTTTTTTTAATAGTTGTCGACAAACTGCATGTTTTCAGCATAAACTGATCTAGGGCATTCAACATCCAAGACATACTCTGCCAGTTTCTCGGAGCAAAATTTCAATCAATCTCTCAAAATGGGCGAACTCCCACCAGAGAGTATCAAGTATTAAGTAATATGTATGTAACGATTCCGTCCAAAAATCAAAAGGTACACAAGGTACTCATCCCCCTCTTCATACTTCACAGTTAATCATGGAAAAAGAACTTATAATCTCTTTAACGTATATTCGAACTAACATACAGGACAGGAACAAATTTTCCTAGCTTGTAGTTCCTGTACATTTGAGGCTTTGATTTGTGAATTGTCTATTTAAGTAAACTTAAAAATCTAGCAGCGTCAAATCAGGAGACCCCGCTAAAGGACTGTTTCGCCCTTTTCAACAGTTTAAAATGTTCATTTACCCAGTTACCCAGTTAAAGAATAATAGGACTGCCAGCTGATTGAAACTTTAAATTGAACTGATACTTTTAATGTCCCACTTGGATTCATTGATCTATCACGATATGTCTCTCGCAGTGTCTTTTGCTGAACGAATGTAATTTTCAATAAAACGAATAATTCTCATTTTTTCTCCTAAATTTCCATTTTAATTAATGCTACTAATACAAACTGTGATGCCGTTTTAGACTGTAATGTGTGAGAATTAACAATGGACAATTTGCACATTTTTTGGAAATATGAAAAATATAGGGATAAGTGAGTACTGATGCCATTGATGTTTAAAAAATCAACCTACGATCTCATCAATGTAGTAATCACCGATTAAAGAGCGCCAATCAACATCCACTACGTCACAGAATACATTATCTTTCTCCGTCTAGCATATTGACTGAGATCACTCTATTTCTCTTGTGAGGGTAATATGGCCCCTCCCCGTTTTTGATCATACAGTGAAATTTGCGTTATATTTTTTATTTATTTAGTATATTTTTGGGTATTTTGGAGAAAAAAAAATCGCTGATGACTTTCTAATATTGTCTGAAAATGTACAGGGTGTTCACAGATAAATGGACCCCCCCCATTAACTTTCTAATTTGATGTTTGGGACAAAAATGTTTCAAATTAAAGTTTAATGGTTCAAAATTTATTTTGTGAGAACAAGGTCTTCCCATATACAGGTTGTTTCAGAACTTCTGGGCGTGGTCCAACTTTCTTATTTCAAATTACAACCCTATTTTTTTGTTTGATTTTTGCATTCTCCGGAAAATTCTAAACATTTTTCATATAGCATACCCCATACGCAAATTCAACCAATAAGAAGATATTATCGTAAGAAGTTTGCTATTTTTTCGAGCATGTTTTGAAATTTAAGGTTTTATTTGGAAACGAAGTATTTGTTAATGGATGTCAACTTCTCAAAAAAAGATTTGAACAACCTACAGGGTGACCCAATTTTATCCGACAATATTTAAATTCCAGATTCCACTTATTAAAATGAACAATCTTGGATATTGACATTCATTCTGAAAGACGACGAAATATCCCTCGAAGCATGACAAAATCCACTCAAACAATAGGAGTTATATTCATTTTCAAAAAAACTTCTAAAAAGAAATGAAATATTTTGAAGGTTTTCATAGAATAAAAATTGTTCATTTTAATTACTTAGTAGAATCCGACGTGGAATCTTAATTTGAAATATTGTAGGATAAAACTGGATCACCCTGTATGTATAAAGAGAATATTTCAACTTTTTCCTCTTCGTAATAGAAGATGTTCAAATCTTTCTTGACAAGTTGACATCTATTAACAACCACTTCGTTTCCAAGGTTCCGAAATAATACCATACGTCTTAAAACATGCTCGAAAAAATAGCAATTTTCTGAAGTTGATATCTTCTTACTGGTTGAATTTGGGTATAGGGTATGCTGCGAGGTATGCTGTATGAAAAATGTTTAGAATTTTCCGGAGAATGCAAAAAGCTAACAGAAAAATAGGGTTGTAATTCGAAATAAGAAAGTTGGACCACGCCCAGAAGTTCTGAAACACCCTGTATATGTGAAAACATTGTTTTTACAAAATTCATTTTGAACCATTTAACTTTCATTTGAAACATTTTTTTCCCAAACATCAAATTAAAAAGTGAATGGGGGGGTCCATTTATCTGTGAACACCCTGTACAGTAGCGGCAAAAATTATAGCAACCGCCTAAAATTTGATGAATTTTTAATCCTGCATTAATCATCATTGATCATCATCAAAGGAGCGATGGTGCATTTAAAAACTTCAATTCATTTGTCAGTTTACGTGTCTTGGCTATTTTTTTCAAAACATTGTTTAGTGCCTTTTTTTCGTGTTTAAAAAAAGGCTACTTTTCTAACTTTGTTCTCTGTAACTTTTGATAAAAATGACTAGCACCATTCGAAAGAGGGGCAAAAAGTATATACTCCCTGAAAATCTCACAATTAAGATAATTTTTGAAGAAATCATGAAAAATGGGTCATTTTTGCCAAGTTCAAAATTTCATAGCTTGAGTATCCCTTGTTGAATAGTTGTGAAATTTTCAGGTAGTACATACTTTTTGCCCCTCTCTAGAATGGTGCTTGTAATCTTTATCAAAAGTTACAAAGAAAAAAGTTAGAAAAGTAGAGTTTTCTGGAGCATGAAAAAAAAGGCACTAAACAATGTTTTGAAAAAAATCGCCAGGGCAAATGAATTGAAGTTTTTAAATGCTCCATCACTGATAACTGATGCAGGGTTAAAGTCTCATCAAATTTTAGGCGGTTGCTATAATTTTTGCCGCTACTGTATATAAAATTTCAAGTCATTTGAAAATGTATGCAAATTGTCCATTAAACATTTCAATCATTTTTAATTGTTCCGCGAAATTGTTACTTAGGTATACATATTTATATGTTTTGATAAAACCTCGTATAGGCCCGTTTTGAGGGATACCGAATCCACTGCACAGATTTGTTCAAAACAAACTCGCTTATTTGGTTTTTAAAAATGTTTCTACCAGAAACACAGGCGACATCGGATTTTGTATAAACGGGGTCAATTTTGCTGAAAAGATGCAGTTTTTAAAGTCTGCAATTTGAAAAAAACTGGAGCCCAATCAAATAATTAGGAAATATATTTTTTATAAGGGTGACCCCAGAACAAATGGGTCACACTGTATATATTTTTCTCAGTACTTCAAATTGAATCTACTTCTCATTACCGATCACTACCACGCCTTTATTTATATCTATCTCTTTAACATGCATGTTTTGCTTTTCTGATCGATTAATCCATGTTTCTATTGAGAATTTTGTATGATTCCATTTCTAATTTACAGTAGACAAGGATGCAAGAATCCGTATGTTGAAAGAGAAACAAAATGACGAACGTCAAAAGAAACTGGAAGAAATAAGGGCACAAGCTTTTGCGGCACAAAAATTCAAGGAACAGAAAGAAACCGAACGTAGAAGACGCTTAGAGGAAATGCGAGTGAAGGATGACTCTAGACGACAACAAGTTGAGGATAGAAAAAGAGCAATAAATGAAGCGGAGCGCGATCGTCTGGAATCTATTCTGCGCCGAAATCAAGAGAGGGAAGCACGAATAGAAGCCAAACGGCGCAATGAGAAAAGCAATATTATATTCGCATTTGGATCTTCTACTCCCCGCATGCTAGAGCCTACAGATGCCTCCGTATCATTTTGGGGTCATAGAAGAGCTACCTCAACACAAAATATCACGACTGCCTCGAATGGGAATCTGCTATCTAGGAGACAAAGTGAACGAGATTTTGATATAGGTAGTAAGAAACGAGCAACATCTGCTGGTGGCCTAGAGAGATCTGCTGATGGTATGTACATTTTTAGTAATCCACGTTTATTGCCAAGCGTTTAGAAAAGGTACAACAAAAACTCTATCAACCCAAGTCATGTAGTTTTTGTTCATGTACACATTACCGATAATCCGTTCTCTACACCTAATAATTGAATGAGAAGTGATCAGAAGATCGGTATATAGTAATGATGTAAATCATATTTTTCTCAAATCAACGGTTTGAAGATTATGTGTAGTTGCTGGGGTTCCTTTTAGTAATTAAAGTGTACTTATGTATCTTCAAGTACATCAGTTAAAGCATAAGAGAAACGGAATAAAGCTAGCTCGAAAACAAATATTCAGTAGTTTCCAATGCGGAAGTAATTCATGTTAGTTGCTGAAGAATGAATACACTAGACGCTTAACTATATTTCCTGTTCGAAGCTGATGATAAATGGAACTGAAACGTAAAGGAAACTGTTCAGTCAAGAAAATATGACAAGATTATTGGTTGCCTGAAGAAGAAAATTAAGTGAATTCAATCTCTATAATACTTTTTCCATCAATATTAATCATTGATAAAAACGGTAAACACTTCTAATTGGTCATTCAAATAACCAATCCATCCTTGTTGTCAATGTAGGCCGATCAGAGGTACTGATGTATTAATTCATCAAAGTATTTTGTGCATTCAATCTCACTGTTTTATGAAGAACAATTCAATTTTGAATCCTTTTCGTGAGGTAGCTTATAAGAAAGTATTGATGAGACTGTTTTGTTGTTCGTCGTTACAAAGATTTATGCAAGTAGATAATATTGAATAAGGTTCGCATTCAACATTGCACGCTTTTGATCACTCAATCACTATACACAAATTACGCAGCCCTGTATGAATTGTCAAAATATTCTTGACTTTTCAGTTGAAGAATAATAACTACATAACTGTCTGACAAAGAATCCACTGTCAAGAAAACATGTCTGTAAAAATGTAAATGGATTTTCTCTTAAGTAATGATATTTACACCATTTTTCGAAACCTTTTTTCGAGTTTTTGTTTTTAGAGATTGAATACTTTGAAAGTCGTTTTTCAATATTATTGTGTTTGAATTGGTGAGCCTCTAGACTTTTGATTCGAATGTCGGTCAAAGCTGTAAACCCCTGAACAATTGGTTTTATGACAGGTATAAATAAATAACACGGATCATTTTCATACAGCTTTCAATGAACTGAATAGTTTCCATATTAAACCAACTGTAGTTCTGGATTTGTTTTTTTCGGCAAACAGCTCAGAGGTAGATATATAATGTTATCGGGAAAAAATGGTTTACATTTTTTGGTCTTGAATTAGATGAATCTAATTTTCATGAAATTAACTATAACACCACTGGTCCCCATCATTCCGGAACTGCTGCACCAGATCTTGCATAGGTTTTGAAGAATTTTCGAACAGTTGAAACCAAACTCGTCACTTCCATGACCGGAGTAACGGGGTTAAAATAAAGAAACCATTTCCTCGTCCTTGATGCTTTTTTAATTAGGAACCCCTCCTGTTTATTTGATAACTGTAGATACATGCTTTATATGCTTATAATATCATCATATAGCATCATATTTGTCTTGATATACATACAAAAACAAAATGTTCAGGGCTATTCGATGTTAAAACGCAAAATTATCCAAGTCAAAATTGTATGACTTCCACTTTTATGTTTTAAAATGTTTCATTGTTATAAGAAAATATACTTTCCGACTGTAAAGGAATGAAAATACTTGACAAACGTATTGAAACATGCTTGCTTGGCACTTGATTATTATCATAATAATTACACTCCCCGACAATAAATTCCGGACAAGAATAATTTGAGTCAAATTGATATCCCTATAACATTTATATTTGTGGTCCAATTTTATTGAAATTTGTACCAAAGTATAGCCCTATGTCTTGAGATATTACCCTTGATTTTGGTTTTGGAATAACACCGATGACTTGGTCATTATACAGGGAGGCACAGAAGCAGCTTTTCCACCCGTATGTTTTCAACACCCTGTGGAAAATTCGAGCGGCAAAATATAGCTCCAATATGTTCTGTTGTGAAGTGCGATATTTTTTTAACAAAATGTTTTTTTGGTCATGTCAATATCTGCTTTTTTAGAGAAGATACAGATGTTTAAAGAAAAGCAGTTTTTCGATATTTTATAAACAATGAATGAAAACATTTTTATAGACTTGCATGAACAAAATGTTTTTAAATTAATAGCGCGTATTGTCACATCGTATCCCTATGACTTCTACCATGCGAATGGCATGCATGCTTTTGATGCCCCTTAAGTAATATTTGCTATTTTACAAGAAGGGCTTCTCGCAAATCAGGTAAGGTTTTCAGATGTCTATTGCGAACATGTCTACCTAGCAATCGCATACATATCCCATGTGTTAGATTTCCCATTTTTAATTAATACAAGATCTGCACGGCCATGTAGTGTTACCCCTGTCCACACCATGATACTACCGCCTCCAAAGAGTGTTCGAGGTGAACAATTTGCCCAATCCTGAACATTTGGGTAAATTGGGACAATATGAAATTTTAGAACATTTGTTCATGCAAGTCTGTAAGAATGTTCTCATTCATTGTTGATAAAATATCGGAAAACTGCAGCATTTTTTTTAAACATCTGCATCTTCTCTAAAAAAGCAGATATTGACATAACCAAGAAAACATTTTGTTGAAAAAAGATCGCTCTTTACGACACAATATAATGGAGCTAAATTTTGATGCTCCATTTTTCCACAGGGTGTTGAAAACTTATGGGGAAAAAAGTACCTTCTGTTCCTTTTTGTATAATGACCAAACCATCAGTATTTTTCGAAAACCAAAATCCAGGGTAGTTTCTCAAGACATAGGGCTAAACTTCATGCAAGTCTTTTCGTTCATTGTTGATAAGATATCGAAAAACCGCAGCATTTTATTTGAACGTCTGTATCTTCTCTAAAAAAGGAGATATTTACATGACCAAAAAAACATTTTGTTGAGAAAAGATTGCACTTCACAACAGAACATAAGAAAGTTGAATTTTGCCGCTCAATTTTTCCACAGGGTGTTAAAAACTTGAGGGTAAAAAAGTAGCTTCTGTTCCTCCCTGTATAATGACCAAGCCATCAGTATTTTTCCAAAACCAAAATCAAGGATAGGTAATATCTCGAGACATAGGGCTACACTTTGGTAAAAATTTTGCCAAAATCGGACAAAAATTAAAAAGTTACAGGGATATCAAATTGACGCAAACTATTCTTGTCCGGAATTTATTGTCGGGGAGTGTATTATTATTGCCATTTTATCAAACTGTTAAAAAGAATAGTATAATAGTTTAATCAAACCAACCAAGGGTCACAGAAATTTTATATACGAGCCAGTTGAAACCTTGAAAATTAGCAATCCAGTAGATTGACGGTTTAACATTATAGTTATAACAGCTATTCTAGAAATGATTCTTGTAGACTTTTCCTACAAGTTTAGAAATACAGTTTTTTAAGGATTGTCGCGATAACGTGTCCTTGAAGAGCTACAGGATACATTCGTAGAGGTCACTTTCTAGGTTTTACGAGTCCAACAACGCCAGCAGGGTGCGCGAGCGGCTACTTAGGCAGGCGTAGAACTGATTTGGTACCTACTATACCGTCCAGAGACTCGTCACTCCACTCATCCACCTCGCGCAAGTCACTCAATCATTCTCCAGGTATAGTGTAACATTATTGTGAAGATTAACAGTCTACTAAAAGTCATTTCATCGAATGATTATAATTATTAAGTGGTTTGCCCTTTTCAAAACAAGTTTTCCACAATTTCACAATTTATCTGGACTAATATAGTTTCATGATCTATTTTTGAGCAACATCGCATCATAAATTATACATGTATGAACACAAGCAAATTGATTCCATATAGGTAGAGCATTTTCAATGTCTCGCTTAGACCAGCTTGCTAAGCCGAGGAAACCATTGTTACCAGCATTAAATGAATCCAATATGCAGCTCAAAAGCCCAATGACTCGAAGTATGAGTCACTTAGCTCATGTGAGCTCTAAATTGAGTCCAAAAAAGTCTTTAAACAAAGCGGACAGTCGCAGTATGCATCAACTGAGTCCTGACCGTCCTACCGCGCCACCTAGAGTAAATAGGGCTACACAACTACGACAACAAAAATTGCTGATGGGCCAACAATCCAACAGTACCAGTGAGGGTACGAGTTCATTACATCATATACTGTTAACATCAGGCTGTGGTTATGTCCTCTTTACTTTCCTATCATTCAAAAATCAGGTTTAGGTTTGTCGCATTGGAGGTCTTGCAGTCATGGAGTTTTAATCGACGTATTGGACCAACCTGCAAGACCTTCAATTAGTAGTCGTCATCTCAATCGCTGTTTTCCAGTTTGTAAACCTCATCTAGCGATAAAATAAAATGCTAAATAACGTCTTCCTACATAGGTGATAGTCCTGTATGTAAATATTTGTGTCATCATCTCACGAGCTTCCCAGCCTAATACTAATATTTGTTTAGTGAATATTTTTGGGGATTCTGAAGATCCGATCCAGGTGATTTTGGTGAAGTAAGCTTGGGCTCAAATATGTCTCTTTTTAGACTTCGATCACTTAGCACTACCTCATGCACTGAAGCTTTTCAACTCGTATGAATGTAGTTGTAATAATTTGTGACTAACATGCGTCAAGTTAATCTCAATAGCTATTGAAAATGTTGAACATGTTTTGCTTTATACTTAATTGATTTCTATTGTTATTTCGAAGATTTATAATCAAGAAAATAATTCCAGTATTTATGTCTCAAGAGTATTTATTTGTTTTAAATAGTAATTTGAGATTCTTCATGGGTTCTAATACTTGATCTTTGATCGTTCTCCTCAGTGGCACCACCAATACGAATAAATCAAAACCTCTGTTTGTATCTAGCGTCATCAAGACCCAGCAGCTCAATGAGCCAACAAAGCACAAACAGTGTGACCAGCTCCGTTAACATCCGTCACCGTGTCTCCAATACACCCCGTAGACCACGACCTGCCAGCATTGCAGTTACTGGAGTTACACATGACATAAAGAACAGTCACGATAAAGGAGAGAACAAACCACCCCTTCCAAAAACGAGAAAATCGTTCTCAAAAACCATGAATTCTGAAAAAAATGATAGGATACAATCAAAGGCCCAAACCCCCAAGTCGCCGCCTGAAGAACCAATACCAAAAATTCCGGAATCTAAACAAAATAACAGCAACCAGAAGATAGATATAAAAGCTGAAAAAAAAATAAATAAGGTTGAATCTGAAGGGATTGAGAATGCGTCTGGAAATAACAAGTATAAAGATTTAACAATTATTCTCCAAAATATTTTATATATATTTCTGTATATTCTAGGGAACCCCTGATTGATTTTGATACAGACAGTAGGACGGATCAAGAATCCAGTGTTATCGTCGCTACAACTGACGTCAAGTCCGCGTCAATTGTAGAAAACTCCGTGCAAAATTTCATAGATAATGAAAGAAAAGCGACTGATGAGGTGTCGAGAGAGATACCAGTCATTACGGATCCAGCATTATCTACTACAGAAACAAAATTAGAAGAAAAGAAACTCGAGATTGGCGAAGCCAATGAAATGTCTACATCTATGTCAAAACCGAGAATTACAACGGAGGAAGAGGCCAAAGCGGCTCTAGCTGAAAAAAGAAGATTCATCCGAGAAGAAGCCGAACGAAAAGCAGAGCTAGAAAGACAAAGACTCGAGGCAGAACAAAAGGCTGAGTTTGAACGGCAACAAAGAGAAGAAGAACAAGCTAGACTTCTTGCCGAAATGCAGAGACAAGCCGAACAAGAAAGATTGCAAGAAGCTATTAAGGAAGTACAGAAACGTGAGGAAGAAGAACGCCTCAGAAAAGAAGAAGAGCTTAGACAAAAATTGTTAAAGGAGGAAGCTGACCGAAAAGCTAAAGAAGAAGCTGAGAGGCAGAAAGTAGAGCTTCAGAAAAAATTAGAAAATGAAGAAAAAGAAAGAGAGGAACGTAGAAGACGAGTGGAAATGATCATGTCGAGAACCCGAGGAAAGACTGCCAATAGCAATACCACATCACAACAGGTAAGAACTGTGAAAGAGAATTTGTCTTGAATGATATGACATTCATTCCAGAATTCACAAGATAAAAATGAAAATTCCGAAAAACAGCAGACAGCTGATGAAAATAAAATCAACGAGGACAGTCAAGTTATTGAAAACAAATTTAACGGAACCAAACAGGAGAATGGCAAAGACAGTTCCACTTCCGAAAAAGAAAATGTTGTAGATCTTGGAATTGATAACATGTAGGTATTTTTTGATAAATAGACATTCCCTCATCGTTCCAGTTTCTCTTTTTGTGATTCCAAAATGTTTTTACGTTCTTTTAGGAAATCTAAAGTTGGGTGAAGTCATCCACAGTTAATTTTCCGACGTTTTGAGTGACAGAAACATAAAACAAATTATATATCTGTTCGGCCACACTATTCGAGCACTACGTTTTCTGTGATATGTATTTGAAAGGAACTGTTTTGGTTATGACTTACTATAAAAAAAAACCTGTGATTTTTCAGAATTCAGAATCAAGCAGGACACAATTTGGAAACAAATTTCTCAGATCAAAGTTAAGTTTTTTCATAACCGTCTTCTTCATCTGCTTCTTGAAATGGAATGCACATCTGTAGATCATGTAAAGTGGTAGCCATAATAATAGCGCCACCCTAAAATTGGATACAAATTTGATTCCCGCAACAGTTATCAAAGGAGTGGTTTATTCAAAAACTTAAATACATTTGTCGGTTTACGTGCCCTGATGATTGTTATCAAAAATCTGTTGTGTCTTTTTGTCCCGTTTAAAAAAAGGTTTTTTTTTTCATAAAATAATCCAACCATTAACTTAAGGATTATGAAACACATATTATACTCCTTCGCAATTATTGATACAGGACTTTTCGTATATTAGATGTCTTTTTTGGTTATTTATTTCATTTTTATTTTATCGATAAATTAATCACGTTATGCCTCGGGGATCTTGTATTTTTTGAATAAGTCTAAGGTTGATGTGACTTGCTTTGCATGATTATTTCAAAAATGACATTCATTTTCAGTCATATTTAAAAGTTTTGATTAATTTTATAGCTAGACTATCCTTTGTTCAGTTATTTTGAATTTTTAGGGAGTACATGACTTGTCTCTTTTTTGAATGGTACTAGCCATTTCTAACGAAAGTTACACAGAAAAAAGTAAGAAACGTAGCCTTTTCTTGAACGTAACAAAAGGCACTACTCAATTTTTTGAAAAAAAAAACGCCAGGACACGTAAACTGACAAATGGATTGAAGTTTTTGGATGCACCATCACTTCTTTGATAACCGATGCAGGATCAGAGTTTTATCAAATTCAAGGCCTTTTCCATACATACAGGGTGGCGCATTAGTGTGTGGAAGTCCATTTTCTCCCTCATCAAAATAGGTAGGAGAAAATTTTCAAGACAAAATTTATAGGGCTCCAGCAGGGTCACAATTTAAAAATATTACTGTGTAAACAGATTGTTCTAGGAAACCGTGGCATTAAAAAATACACTTTTTTTAAATAGCAACCCCAACTTTTGATTAGAGATTTGGATTCAGCGTAATATTCTACGTATGATACAGTGGTTTTATTTGCCAGAACGTACAGTATTGTCAGGCTATCGATGATTTTCTAAAACTTAGTGAAAAAACATTATGTTGGTAAATTAGCTACAAAAACAAACGATTTGAAATTGAATCTTGCAATAATGCGTATTTTTCAATGTAAGAGTCAAAGTAATTGATTTTTGAAAAAAGAATCGCCATAATTTATATAGGGTGTTTTCTACAGCAGGCACATCTTAGCGAATTAAGAGACGAAGAAACTCAATTTTTTCAAATGGAACACCCTGTGTGCTGTTATCTAGTGTTATCAAGCACTCAAAACACTGCAACTTTGCCATTAGAACACATGTCGTAAAATGCAATCTGTGATTATGTCAAAATAGTACCCCTTAATTGGGTTTTGAGATGACAAATTTGAACGTGTTAATGGATCGTTGCTATGGCAGAAGAATCCGATTCAATTACCATGACAACCAGCATCACCAATCCAAAAGATCGGATAATGGCCGATTGCACCAACCTTCACTTAACAAAGACTTAACTAAGGGGGCCTTAAATTTTAAGCAGGCCTCAATTCATTTTCATTTGCACCAACACTCTTTGAGGGGCCCTTAACTAAGTGTGTCCTAGATTTGGCAACGTTGATCAATTCTAGTCATTTCTAGTAACTTTTCTATTATTTAGGTTGAAAACCTGACGAGAACAATGCGATATGTCATAACCTCATTTGTTTTTGTTGTTGTTGTTCACAGGTGGTTACATGCTTTGGTGACATTGTTAACAAGTTTTTTCTGACCACTGCTAATTTATTGCGTTTTTGGCAGGTTTTCTTTAAACACACGGGAATGGATGCAAAACAAAGAAACCCTGAAAGTTATGTACTTCACCTGTCATGATCATATCTTCCATCTGAGTCAAGATATTTAAAACAGTTTGCTTATCTCAATAAAAGTCTCCTAAAAAACCCTATGATCTATTTCCTGTGATTTGGCCGCTCATACATTTTCCGAGGTAGGTATTCTGGTAAATCTAGTGTATCATCCAAACTCCAAATAGTTCAGGTGATCCATTCTCACTACTTATGACAGTGGACTGTTCGAGGGACTCTTAAAAGTATTCTTTATGTAATTTATATTACCGATGCTGCCAGGGCTAAAAGGCCAAAAAATCAAAAATTATCTTTTCATTTAGACGGATTCTACTTAATATTGATATGTACAACGTACAGCTTGTTCAATGCTTTTCTGCGGTTACGTCACCGTATTTGACGTTTGGCAGTATGTCGTAGATTGATCGCTCCACATGTCGATATATTTTCAAAAATAAATCATAAATATCTTTGAAAATTAATAATTGATATAAAAAGTCAGTATCGACAATAACAACTGTATCACAACCTCAAATTTATATCGTTTACAAAAATAAGGCAGCGTTAAGTGGTCATCAACGAAGACTTAATAAAGGGAGCGGTAAGGGAAGCTTAAGCTTTCCTTAACGTTGGTGCAAACGAAAACTTGAAGTTAAGGGTTCCTTAGCGTTAAGTAGCCCTTAAATAGGCTGGTGCAATCGGCCATAAGGGAAGCATTCCAGGATATAAGCAATAATAACAACATGCTAGTTGAAGTCGATCATTTGAAAACCGTGTACAGGCCTGTATTCGAAATAAGAGCGGTCATTTTGAACATTTACTTTACTTCCGTAGTTCGTTTTGTTGATTCTGTTAATGATAAGAATTGTTCCATCTCGATTATACCATAGTGGATATTCAACTCGATTTTGAATGAACCTCTTTTGTTTTCAGTCATTGTTCTGTTAGAAAATTTCAACTGGTGGTCCGAATACCCAGCCAATGACGTTTCGTCGCGTAACCTATACCGAGAATGAGCCAGAAATCCCAATTAGGTACTATTTTGACATAATCAAAGATTGCGAGATAACAACACATTTTATGACGTGTATTGTGATGGCAAAGTTGCAGGGTTTTGAGTGCTTAAGAAAACTAGATAATAGCACACAGGGTGATACATTTGAAAAAATTGAGTTTCTTCGTTTCTAAATTCGATAAGTTGGGCCTGCTGGAGAAAACACCCCATATAAATTATAGCGATTCTTTTTTCAAAAATCAATTACTTTGACTCTTACATTGAGAAATACGCATATTTGCAAGATTCAATTTCTAATCTTGTGTTTTTGTAGCTAATTTACCAACATAATGTTTTTTCCCTAAATTTTAGTAAATCCTCGACAGCCTGACAACACTGCACGTTCTGGCAAATAAAACCATTGTATCAAACGTGGAATATCACGCTGCATCCAAATCTCTAATCAAAAGTTGGGGTTGCTATTCAAAAAAAGTATATTTTTTGATGTCACGGTTTCCTAGAACACACTGTATACACAATAATATTTTCAAATTGTGACCCTGCTGGAAAACTATAAGTTTTGTCTTGAAAATGTTTTCCTATCTCTTTTGACAAGGGAGAAAATGGACTTCCACACACTAATGCGCCCCCCTGTATGTATGGGCTGCTTGAAAATTTTCTCAATCATTCTTCCATAATCCAGACTATCGTTTTCTTTTAGAACGCCATTATTTCACCGCCTACTACACCAAAACATTCGGAATTTAATAAGAACCCATTTTTTTCAATTTAAATATTGCAGAATCATATTGTCATACATCGTTGTATTCGTAATGAAATATGCTATTTAATACAGGGTATACTTTTTTTACGCGCCATATAAAAAATTAAGATGATAATGGTTTCTCCGAAACGAAACCTCGTACGAAAAATATCTCAAAGCTGTTCTGTAGACCTCAAAAAGTGGCCATGAGAAAGTGTCTTTTGTTTTTCAATATCTCTTTGAATAACGTCAGAAAAAAAAATCGGCAAATTTCGATTTTTTAGGCCTACATATCTCCGGAACTACTCGGAATTTTAAAACTCTCTAAACGGCATATTGTTAGGCTTGAAAATGCGCAACTTTTCTCTAATTTAACCATCTTCGTATCTCTGGTAGCAGAAATAGAAAAAGGTAGCTTTAAACAAATTTCTGAGTACGTTATACTGAAACTAAATCGAAAAAAATAGTTAAATTAGATCACCTTATTTGATAATATCAAATTATTCTTATTCCGAGAGTTTATTTCTAGGTTAAGTCGATATTTTTGCGTGTTCGGCTTCCAGAGCATAGTATGCTAAATATTAGATCTATTTTTTTTTCATGTGTTAGTATAAATATAACAACTTATAAAATGTAACGTTCAACTATTTTTCTAAAACTTGGAAAACTGGGGTTTCTGCCGTTTTGTTACCACAATTCGGCGCGGCGTTGGTAAGAGGAACGTAATTGAAAAAATGACGTTAAAATAATCTGCTCTTCAATCTAAATATGAAAACGTGAACATAATTTAACCGAGAAGTAGTTATTGCTACTTCGTAGTTGAACCTAGCAGCATCGAATTTTTTCATGCGATTTCTTCCCGCTGTTACAGATCGGTTTGAAAGTTTCAAACATGCCTTCTTTTCACATCCAATTGTGGCTATCATTGCAATGGATATTCTTCTTGTGTTGAAAACTTAAGAGTTTGTAATATTCATCTCATTCTATTTTGTCGAGATCACTTTTAAGCCAGGCTTACATTAGTCGAGTGGTCAATGAGAACACCGACTGAAGAAAAGTAGGTGAACTCGACTAATTAAAACTAGGCTTTACGGCTTATCTGACAAGGAAACTATACATCAGGAAAAAGTTGTACTCTGTATTCATGTTGTGTCTGAAGTGTTAAGATTCTTTCATACAGGATATTTCCTAACGTCTTTGACAAAAGAAAGGAGGATACTCATCAAATTTGAAAATGAAGTATGAAAAAAATATGCCACTCGTGTCCCAGATCTCCGCTAATGAACTCATTGAAAAGTTTAAAATGGACACAAAGTAAATCACGCAAACCCCTTATTATGTGTACCAAATATCACTAAGAAATTGTTTGCTATTGATTAATGATAGGAAATAATTTAATTTTTTCAGCACCCTGTACTTTAAACGACAGTAAACAATTCATACTATAAATATTTTCGATTCTCCACCTTTCTTTTGTCAGTGAGGTTAGGAAACACCCTGTATAATATAAATTATTAAGTGGTATTTGTTTACAGCATTGCGGATCTTTAAGGTTGTTAGGTAAACTGTAAATATAAATTGTTTTTTCCCCTGATGATCGAGTAATTTTTTTGTTGCTTTTTAGTAGGATCGTTTCACTTACTTTTAAACTTTTCGCTGAATAGATTCTACTTCTGATATTCAATCGATAGTATCAATATCTGCTGTAAAATTTCTACCGAAACTCAAAATACTTTTTGCAGATTCTGGAATATTTGTATTTGATAATGTTGATAGGACCCAATTTGGTTTTCATTGCCAGCTGATTATTGTTTTTCAAAAAGACTAGTTTATTTTTTATGCAATTATTAATGGTCGCGTCCAGGGAACTGTGGCGCTGCAGAGCGGTCTCACTAAACGACATAAATGAGTCCGCTGTGCTGCAGCGCTATATTCCAGCGGTAAAGCATATCTTTTGTTCGCTCTATCGCTGCAGGTGTCATGAAGCGGCGGAAAAACGGCAAATCGATTCAAATTTGTGGTTCATAAAATGTGCAATTCGGCAGATGAAACGATATTTCTTCAATTTTGAGATGAGATTATCTATGTACAGGCTTTCTCGGATGATGAGAGATAAAGAGTTCTTAGTGAAAGTATCTACTTAGGTATCCAAACAAGTTATAAGTATAAGCAAAATATGAAATTGAATTTACCTCACTTTATTGTATTATTGTATTTACTGTACACGTAAACAAGAATAATAAATCGAATTTGCGAAAGTTAAACATTATTGATTATATTTCTGATGATACTATGCCAGAAAGTTTTTGTAAATCCTGATGAATCGTGCACAATATTTCGACTGTTCCTAACAGTAGCATCAAAAGCTATTCCTTCTTTGTCGTTGATAAGAAATTCGACTGGGACTTGACGATTTGACGTACAGCATTACAGCATGTCGTTCAGGGAAAATAAAGCGTAAAGCGCTGAAGCGCCACAAACTACCTGAACGCGCCCAATGTTTTAGTTTTTTTTTGTAAATGACAGCAAAAATACCCGAAAAAGTCTATCTAGAATATTTTTATAATGTTTTCATCTCCATGTTTCAACTGCTTTTGCTCCTTTTCATTGTTCACTTTCGTGCTTTTATTGGTAATGGGTGATGTGAATAAATAATATGTAAAAGCTTTCACTCAAAGATTTTGAGATAAACTTATACACTTCATGGACAACTGACAAATATATCATTTTCGTAAAAGCTTATACTATTTTTATACACCACACCACCCATTGGCTCAAAACAAAAAGTGTTACGAGAGGATACGAGAAAAAAAACATTATGCATACAAGATTTTCTGCATTAAAACATATTTTTTAATAATTTTATTCCACGGAATATCAATATATTATGAGACAGCAACAATATAGCTTTAAACTAAAACATACTCATATGCGTTATGCGAAACGCATTAACAAGAAATTCGTAAATTCTGCAGTGGTAATCCTTCTCCTGACTCTCTTCTTAGGATCCGCTGACGGTGGTGGCATCTTTGGTTCGAACGTTGGACACGTCGTCCGCCTGTGAATTTTTGTTGTTAAATATAATATCACTGCTTCAATAAGTTCTTTCCTAACAAAAAAAAAAAGGAAATGCGAAAAAAGAACAGAAACCTTCAGGAAACCACAGGGCGATGTTGTTTCTTACATTTTATCAAGTATTAAACCGAAAATATTTTTAATCATAAGAATTCTTGAAGATACACTTTTAGTATAAAAAAATTATGATAAAATAGATATTTATAGAATTTCAGATGAGAGTGTGAAGAATGCCAACACAGTTCCAGAAACAATAAACGCGGACTCATTAAATTCAAACAGCACATGGCAAGCTTCGAGTCAGCAGTACGGTAACCTAGTATGAAATGATAATAGTTAAAGATTGATGGGTTAAATTTTTCAGATTTGTAGACGTCAGCTGAATGGTGAAAGGCATCTTGTAAGATTATTCACTAGTTTAATCCCTCCTCCTACTATTTTATATAACTTATTTATATGTTTGGCGTAGTCGTACAAAATTAATTGATGCTCCAAATATGAAGCTATATTCTGAATGATTTATCATAATATTGATCATTCAAATAACAGCAAAACAAGTTGCATGACGTTCATTTCACTGTCATTTTGGAATATCAGTTAATTTTTTGTATGTATATGCGTGTTATGGATTAATATCGGAGATGGTTGTATGTTCAAGTGATAGAATAATATTTACGAAAAAGGAACTTGCTTTACCTTGATATGTTAAATTGGTTGAACTTGACTGAGCGAACAAGGTTCATTCTGGTTAAAAATAGTTTATCTATTGGGGATGTAAGAATCAACTATCAAACTGAATTTAGTTAGCTTAAATAGTCCTTATTACGTTTCTCGGTGTTGAAGTTAAAGTTAAGGTTTTTAACCAGGATATCTTACATTTTTCAATTTAACAACTCGGTCTGTACTAGTCATCTTGTATGTTAAAAATTGTTGTATAATGTTAGTATACTCTGGACTGCCCTGTTTCAACAGTGTAGTAACCAACATATTTTTTATTATATTGAAGTTTGTATTAGGTTCTCATGTGCTGACACCAATAGTTGTTTATGGTTTTGATTTAAACACAATCATGTTGAATGTTCTGTATGTCTTTCTTTGATTTTTATAAACCATTTATGAGAGTGGTTAAATACAGTTTCAAACATATTTTAGGGGACGTTTAAAATTGATTGATAGTCTTCACCGACATGTACACCTACTGTGTATTTTGTAAAAGCAGTTTCTGTTATATAGTTTAAAAACATGTTGAATGTAAGAATACAAAATTATTTTATCTTTCTGAAATGTTTATATCTTGTTTTTTTTTATGATATGTATTGTAAAACTAGATAGGTGAACATATATTTTGTGTTCATATCGTCTTATACTGTAAACATGGTAATAAACTATGAAAGGAACATTTTAAATTCAAATAAAATGATATTAAGACTGACATATACAGAACAAAAACACATGTCAGCTATGAATTTAAAATGTACCGATCCCTTCACGATGCTTGTCAGAAAGTGCTTAATACATGTAAAATTTATTTATGACTTATAAACATTCGTTGTTTTTTTTTTGTTCAGATGGATGTTAAAAACTTCAAGTGCGCTCTCAAAAGTACTGAAGCGCATTGAACAAAAATGATTATTCATGCACAAAAAGATCTATTTTAAATTGACCGAAATCAGGCCAACGGGGGTTGAGGTTGAGATTCAAATAATATTGTGGGTTAATTGAACCACAAGATCAAATAGTAGCAAAACATGTGAAGAACACTTAGAATTAAAAGCAAATCTCAGTTGAATGGTTGGTCAAAGATGAACACATAATTTGCCAAATAATGTAACATTCTATTTCATAAAATAGGACATGAAGTCAAGAGCTTTGTTCGGACAGCAGTCCCGAACAAATTTAGAACTAATTGGCCTGCACAGTGGATGAAATATCACATACTTCAATAACTATGTTCGCGGGTCGGTTACGAACATTTCAGAAGTAATGCGCATGCGCAGCTGATAAAATCACAAGATTTGATCAACTGCTCATGCGAATTGGTTCGAAACTGGTTCGTAGCCAAACGACGAATACAGCTAATGAAATCTGCACGGGAACATTTCCGATGACATGATGCCCAGAAGCACAGAAAAGGACACAAGAAATAAGTGAACTTGTAAAACACAAAAAATGTACCTGGCTGGACTAAGATGAGGTTGTCTGTCTACTCGTATCATTGGTCTGTTCGTTATGCTCCACTAGTGCACACTTTTTTTATTTTCTACACTGCAACACTCAGTATGGCTTTGTTTGTGAAATGTTTGTCTGTTTTTCAGAAAGAAGTATCTTCACCAAACGTACAAACGCATTTGGTGAATTTTCTTTACACTGGTAGCCATTAGTTACACAAATCAATCTGCATTACACTATTCTACACCGAAATAACAAACACAACCCATGTGTCTCCGTGTTATCTGAGCAGTTCTCACAAAATTATAATCTGCACGTCAGTTTTCCGACTTGCCCCTGGATTTAGTTACAATGTGATTAAACGTACGATTTGCTATTCACATGCTCCGTTTTGGATAGGAAGTAAGACCATTTTTTCACAGCGAAGTTTGTTCAAAGAGATCTCAGTCAAGTTTATAAGCTTCAGGTTAACTTTTATAGCATAATCGTCTATCAATTAGAATGTCATGAAAGCCAGTGCAAGCTGTTCTTACAGCAATGCGACATATTTAATAATATTTGATATTCTTGTAATTTTGTTGTGGAAATTAAAAAAATCCGCAACTTATGTATGTGAATTATTTGAATATCGAGTGGATAAATGTATAATAATTTAACATGTTTTTGTTATTTGTAACGACATTATTTTATGAAAACGTAGTTAGGTATACAATTTTATCAGATAGATAAATGATTTCAGAATAGGCTGCATCAAAACAATCTGACCCCCACAATGGACAATCTGCATACATTTTCAAATGACTTGAAATTTTATATACGTATTCTAGACAAAGTCATAAGCGAAAAAATGTTTCCAAAAAACCCAAAAATATACCAAATAATGAAAAAAGTAAACGCAAATTTCACTGTATGATCGAAACGGGGGCGGAGCCAAATTACCCTCCCGAGAGAGAGAGTCATCTCAGTCAATACGCCAGACGGATATAGATAATGTATTCTGTGACGTAGTGGATGTTGATTGGCGCTCTCTGAACAGTGATTACTACATCAATAGAGCTCGTGGATTGATTTTTCAAACATCAATGGCATCAGTACTTACTTATCCTTATATTTTTCATATTTCCAAAAAATGTGCAAATTGACCATTCTCACTCCGCTTCGCATAGGAAAGTAAAGGAAGTCATCGATGTTTTTACTGTAAGTTTAACGATTGGGATGAATTTATATACACTGCCAGCCAAAATTATTAGATCACACAATAATTTTGAGAGAATTTTTAAATTTGACTTGATATCTCGTTTCATTTGAGTAGGGAACATAGAAAAACACCAATTATCTTATTATACGTGATTATATTGCAAATTAACTTTAAAATGAGCTTCTATTTAATAAATAACAAAAACCTCAAAAAATAAATTTAAGCATACTTATTAAAAAAAGTGACAATATCGAGTGTTTCCACCCCTAGCTCGTATGACAGCTTCACATCGTTGCCTTAAGCCGGGGTCCCATGTATCCGATTTCCGACGGTACGATAATACGACGAGACTGCTATTGGTCAAAAATAGTCAAAATCTGTCATCAATCAAGATTTTGACCAATAGTAGTCCCGTCGGATCATCGTACCGTCGGAAATCGAATGCATGGGACGCCGGCTTTATGCTTAAGATAAGCTCTCTTATGTCCCCTTGATCGATGTTGTGCCATATTTCAGAAATGGCAACAGTAAGCCCGTCAAGATCGTTTGGTGGGTTCTCCATCATGTCCCAGACATAACTCGATGGGGTTGAGGTCAGGACTGTTAACAGGCCAATCCATGGTATCGATATTTTGACGACGAAGAAAATCGTGTGTCACCCGAGCTTTGTGGGGTGCATTATCTTGCATAAAAATGAAATTGTCATCGAAGTTGCATATGGCATCACATAAGGTTCAAGAATGACCGAAATGTACCGGTCAGCATTAACAGTACCCCTTCTAAGTGTCACTAGCCCCGTACGTCCTCCCAAAGAGATGCCTTCCTAAAACATAACACTGCATCCACCATGACGGATGCCTTGAACGAAGTTACATTAATCGTATCGTTCTCCAGGTCTTCGATAAACTCGTACGCGTCTATCTGAATGGTAAAGGGAAACAACTCGTCTCTATTCGGCCGGTTCCCAATTAACATGCACTCTTGCAAATTTAAGTCTGTTCCTCCGGTACTCTACGGTCAAGCGCGGCCCTCTAGCTGGTATCCGTTGGGTCAGGTTTTGTTCCCTTAGGCGTTGTGTTATGGTATTGGAGCTTATTTGGATTCCATAAGTCCTTCTAGCCACATTTTGCAGCCCAGGAGCTTTTGATATCCTGTTTCGAAGAGCTTGTTGGACCATGTAGCGATCCTGGGCGGCATTGGTGAAGCGTCCACGACCCTAGCCTGATCTTCTCTGATGATCCCCATTTTCCCTATGTCTTCTTAAAACCTAGGAAACTGCAGACTGGGTCACACCAAGCCTTTCTGCGATATATCGCTGACTACGACCTTCCTCCATTAATGTTATCGCCCTAACACAATCTTCTAGCGATAATAATTGAGGTCTAACACGACAATTCACATTCATTTTGAAGTTTTAACAAAAAATAATAAGAACAAATTCAATGTTAAACCGTTGAAGTTAAAATTAAGACTGACCAGAAAAGTATCCAAACTGATAATTTCTCACTACAGGTAAAGAAACTGCGATATGGAGCTCGAAAGAAAGTTGAGGAAACAAACATGATTGTGGATTTGAAGAAAAAATCACCTGCAAAAAATTATCAACAGAAACTTTATCTCGAATATTTTAGGTGATCCAATAATTTTGGCTGGCAGAGTATTTTATATGGGTATACAGGGTATCCCACGGTAAATGGTACCATTGGTACCTTAAAAGTTTACGAAAAAGGGGCCCTAAAATTTTTCTAAAAACCATCGAGATGAATTTATACTCTGGAAGGTCTATTCAAAATCTTACCACATATTCCTGAGGTCAAAATAAAACTATTTCTCGTTTTTTTTTCCATCTTTCATTAAAGAAGAGGATTCTCCAGAAAATTCAAAGTGGAGAAAGTCTTGTCAAAGTTTGCTCAAGTGAGCCGTTTCCAGGATATTTCCATTTAAAGAGTTTCATGCCATTCCGAAAAATTCGTAATGTTCGACTACTTTACGCGAACGACTCAAAAAGTTATTTACAAAATTATCATATGTTCCTGAAGTCAAAATAGAACGTTTTAAAGCAACTTATCATAATCCGAAATTGCAACGTTTCCAGGATACAGGCTTCAAAACGTTGAGAAGGCGAATATTGGCAATTTTTCGGTCTGGCATAGAACTCTTTTAATAATGGAAATATCCCGAAAACGGCTCACTTGAGCGAACTTTGACAAGAGTACCTTTTGCACTTCAAGTTGTCTGGAGAATCTTCTCCTTTAATGAAAGATGAAAAAACACTGCGAAAATAGTTATGACCATTTTAAACCACAAAATGTGCAGTGTCTCATACCACAGAACCTCCGTATACCAATTTTCAAAGCAATTTGTGAAAAAGTGTCCAAAATAAGAAGAAAAATCAATTTTTAATTTCAGACTTGACCACCCTGTATCTCGGAAACGGAGCAATTTCTGACTAATGTAAGTTGCTTGAAATCGGTTTATTTTGACCTCAGAAATATGTGGTAAGATTTTGTACCGACCTTTTTCGAGACACCCTGTGTATTTTATATGATGGGTACAGAAGATTTCCCATGGTGGATGGTACCATTGGTACCTCAGAAGCTTGTATCCGGGCTAAAACTTCTTCAGTCTTAATGACTGTTCCGCCGTATTACAAGCATCTTATTTGTCCCCACAAAAAAGTCTATTGGATTTCAATCTGGCGATTGAGGGGGCCATAGGTGTGGTCCCTCTCGACCGATCCACTCATCTCCAAATTTTTCTGTCTAATAATCTAGCACCCAATGAATTAATTTGTGTGAATGCATAATTTTGTTTGACGAACTTCAAAAAGTAATTAGACTTATAAGGAGTAATCAATTGACAAACATCAATAAGATTATTAAAAGTAAGAAGATATTTTTGGGTTTAAATTATGAAGCCTTCAAGTCTTCAAGGAGAAAGTGATTTGCTTATCAGTTTCGAAAAAAAAATCTGAGCATTTCAGAATTATGTTATTTTAATCTTCATGCCTATTATTTTGAAAATTATTGACTATGTTAAAGATCTATTTTTTGGTCCTGACATTAATTCTAACAGGAATACTGATTATTCTTTCATTCAATTTTTTACAATTTCCGTTGCATTGGAAATTTGAATGAAGGCTATTTCGAACGTTCACCTCTAGAGACTTTAATAATGCACCTCTTCTACGTAAAAAGGTTGGTAAGTCGATTTTTTCACAACGATGCACCAGAATAGAAAAAAGTTTTGATAATCTAGATAAGCTCGATGTGCCGTAGGTGGCACCCCCTACTAGTGGCATCAAAACCGAGAATGAGTTTGGATTTGTTGCCTTAAAAAAAACCCTATACGTAATGTGCACATCTCAAGTTTCATAACAATGCGTGGTCTATCTGAATATCCGGTCACCCTGTATGAGAAGATATGTATTTTTTTCATCATTGATTTGTGAGATGCAGAAGTTTTTATTAGGATTTTTTTTTTTTTTATTTTGGTCTTTCAAAAATTATCTTCACGTTTTTGGCAGATATTGGATCATAATATTAGTCCAGGCGAAGCGTCATGATATAGGGGGTCACTTTGCGTTGAGATGCCATGTTTGATTTTCGCAGTGCCATCATTTGAAAAGCTTAAATCCAAATTTGCAACCTCGTGCGATTTTTTTTCGCGAAATGCGTTTTGATGCGTATCTCGGCTTCTAATTGTCGTAAAGCCAAAAAAAGCATATCTATGTATTTGTTATGAAATGTTGTATTTCTTTTCCCTATAACTTTTTTCATTTTAATGAATAGAAAAAAAGTTATTACGCGTCAAAGTCAAAAAGTTTAAAAAAATTATTTTGATAATTTTTATTTTGCAAAAAGGAGCAACAAACTTGCACTTTAGGGCAAATGTTGCCGAGTACTTTTTTGTAGGTGACGTATTTTCCAACAATTCAAAAAAGCCCGATACGACTTAGTGGAGCGGAGCAATTCACGCGAGAAGTTGGGCATGTTAATCATACTAGCGCGCGTCAATAAATCGGCGTCTATTTTACAGCCGCATTTAAGTAGCTGTTTATTCGACGGCTGGAGAAAAATGTCAAAGCGTTTATTTGATTGTTTACAACTTATCCGGTAAATATTTATGTTTCAAAAAGTGATAAAAAAATTATGGTGCGTGAAAGGTGGAAAACCTCGGGAATTTCGTTATTATTCATTCATTTTGTTTTCCTAGAATGAATTTTGTCGTTAGCTCTTTTCACACCACCCAGGAGGTCAAGTTTTTGGCGCGTTTTTATTATTCCATATCAAACATGATGCTCTCCTTTCTCTCAGCGTTTTCTTAAATTTTTTGGTTTTGATGGTACATTTTTCACGCTTTCCGTAACGCTCGATTCGTAGGGGATGTCATTAGACGAAAGATTGCTGCTCAGTTGTGGATTGGTACTACCGTGGGTAAGTCTCGCATGTCTTCGTTATCGTCGTCGACGTCGTCATCTTTTCCATCCAGTATCTTTTCCATGATATTTTCGCAGGTTTGGCCAGAACAAGTTCTGCAAATTGCCGAACATTTCAAACCCGCCTTTCTGCATCCGCATGCTGCACCGCAATTTTTCGTACATAAACATGAGATTATCTTCAGAAGTGACGTTGGCATTCGAGTCTCCGAAGACATTACGGGTTCCAATCCTCCCCCGCTTCTTTTCCAGCACCAATCCTCCGGTTCCAAGACATTCCCAAGCCACGTCTGTACTTGAGGATAGGTTCGATTTGAATGTTGTTCGGCAGCAGATTCGCTTTGAGGCAGAGAAGAGAGATAAAACTTGATTCTCACTCCTGCGCGTGAAAATAGTTTGAAACGGAAATCATTAAGAGGTATTGTTGAGGCCTCTCCTTCGTACAGAGCGATGAAAATGAAAATGAAAAAACGGAGATTTGGGGCTTCAAAAGAAGCGGGGGAGAATTGGAACCCGTAATGTTTTTGGAGACAGCAATTCCAACGTCACTCCTGAAGATGCAGAAAGGCGGGTTTGAAATTTTCGGCAATTCGCCAAACTTGTTCTTGCCAAACCTGCAAAAATATCATGGAAAAGATACTGGATGGAAAAGATGACGACGATGACGAAGACGTGTACGACTTACTCACGGTAGTACCACTTCCACAACTGAGCAGACATCTTTCGTCTAATGACTTCCCCGACGAATCGAACGTTACGGAAAGCGTAGAGAATGTACCATCAAAACCAAAAAAGATAAGAACACGCTGAGAGAAAGGAAAACATAAAGTTTGATGTGGAGTAGGCATACTGGGGAAACCACAATAAAAAACACGCGCCAAAAACTCGACCTGCTGGGTGGTGTGAGAAGAGTTAACGACAATTTCATTCTAGGAAAACAAAATGAATGAATAATAACCAATTCCGCAAAAAAAACATTTCCCGAAGCTTCTTAAATGAGGCTGTAAAATAGACGCCGATTTATTGACGCGCGCTAGTATGATTAACATGCCCAACTTCTCGCGTGAATTCCACCGCTCCTATAAGTCTTATCGAGAATCCCATATAAGCCGAGATACGCATCAAAACGCATCTTCGCTAATATCTTCGCGAAAAAAAATCGCACGAGGTTGCAAATTCGGATTTAAGCTTTTCAAATGATCGCACTTCGATTGACAAAAAAAAATCAAACATGGCATCTCAACGCAAAGTCAATGTACGCTTCGCTTGGACTATATGCCTATTGAAATCTTTCAGGAAATCATCCAAGACATAAGATTCCGACATAGGTATATATAATATGTATTCATCAGGGTATGTCTGAAATAAGTGCGCATCAGTAATGGTTATTCACTTTTTGAAACGTCTCAAGCGATTTGAATAACATTTCCGGAGTTTCATTCCTTTTAAAGCAAAGAAGCGCAACACTTTAACCCAATTGTTATAAAATCGATTGATTTTCCATTTGTTCTAGAATTCAATACAAGTGAATACTATTGAAGTTAGTGACATTACAATGATTTTTACTTTTCATGATGAAAACGACGCAATGAAGGAGAAAAACTTGAGTTACCTTTTTTGCTCAAAATTGAACGGAAAATCAAAAAATTATTTTTACTTTGTGAAAAGTGGCGTACAACTTTTTTCTTCAAAATTAAAAACTAGTTCTAGGTCCGGTTCCAGAAAAGTTGAACACAAACGATTTCTAAAGCCGCGTCCACATCAGTAAATATTTGCTTTGTGTGTAGCATTCGCCAAAAATTTGTGTCAGATGCAAATTTATGCCATACAAACGCACGCAGAAATTCCACATTCAACGCACGCGATCCGTGGCTTGTCGTTTTTTTCCGAGATAAAAAAAATTTTGCCCCACAATTATTCTAGAGTGGACGTCCGCCTAACACACACACTTGTGGAGCAGAGACGCACAACGTAATAGTAATTTACGATCCTAAGCCGGTAAATGACTTTTTGAATTACGAGTTACGAGTCAAGATGTTCATGGACGAGGCGACTAAGCAGCCAAGTCCGGAATTTTTAGATGAGAAGTTTAATGACACTTGAAGGCTGTGGATCGTACAATGTTTTATCTCACACTGTGATGACGCACGTGCCTAATGCTAGATTCAACACACAACGCGAATATATACTGATGTGAACGCGGCTTCACACACCTCGGATAAACTTTCTGAATATTTGGACAAAATCGCGTCAGGCATTTCGAATCTGCAGACGAAAACTCGAAATTGCCACACCCTGTATTTTTTTAACGAGGCGGACCCAAGTTCCTCCACTAAAGGTATTCTACTATACTCCATTCACCGTGACAAACTGCGGACTCATTTCAGACTCACCCTTTATATGATACGGGTGACGTTCGAAAACGTACAAATAAGCTGATAATGTGAAGAAATGTGAAGACAGATTCACACGTACGTCAATTCATGACTGGAAAAGCGCTGCACCCAGGTCGGTCAATCTCAACCTTCGTGAGTGTGCGAGCAACTGGCACTGGGGATGGGGATGGAAGCTTTTGACAAGAAAAATAGACACGCAAATAAATCCGCTCCAAGTAGGCATTGAGTACCTCATCCATACAAATTCCGAAATGTATTCGTTTCTACGCACTCTGCTCGTCATCTCGTGTACAATGACAGCATTGTACAAATCCATCTCTGCAATGCGTCTTCCAATTATGAATAAATGTTTATTGTTTATTCAACTTTAAACTTAATGAAAACAGTTCGATTATCAAAGCAGAACATTATAACATACTAATATTATTGAAGAGTTAACCACTAGAGACAGTCAGATAACAGTCTCCTCAAACGTTATGATGTACTTACCGTAGTTAGGTATGTGGGTAAAAGTAAGAATTTGATTTTATCTAAGTGCAAGTCTGGTGAAAATGACGTAAAATATAACCTTCAAAATTTAAGTTGTTCAGTATAATTAGAAACGCCCATGAAGAAATTGGGACAGGATGGAATTCATAAATTGGAACATAATTTAAAACAGTTGTTCAAATAACAACAGATATTAAAATGTTCTTGAATAATTGTTCGTCATGTTTAAAAACTAGTCATTCCAAAATATAGCTTAGCACATATGCATCACATACCCACAACGTCGAGCAAAGTGCGTCAAAACAAATTTAATACATTTTAGACTTTGTATGGATTAAGAAGCCCTGTCCACATCTGAGCAAACGCACCGCATGAGCACTTTGCGCCACATGAGCCTGGACGGGACGCACAAACGCGCTGACCACGCTCATGTAGACGGAGCTTAGGATGTGCAATACCGACCAGTTGTGCATTCTAACATACAAGCCAACAACAATAATAATAGTACTTATAACAGTATAAGTACAACGTGTAGTCCCGGACTATGTTTGAATGCCCAATAAACATTCGAAAAAAAACAAATTTCATTTGTGTAATGGACAATTTGCACTTCTTTTGGAAATATGAAAAATATAAGGATTAGTAAGTACTGATGCCATTGATTTTTAAAAAATCAACCTACGACCTCCATTAATGTAGTAAGCGCCGATTAAAGAGCGCCAATCAACATCAACTACGTCACAGAGTACAATACATTATCTTTCTCCATCTGGCGTATTGACTGTAATAGCTCTCTCTCTCGAGAAAGAGGGTAATTCATCTCCACCCCGTTCTTGATCATACAGTGAAATTAGCAATTTTGTTTTTTATTTATTTAGTATATTTTTGGGTATTTCGGAAAAAAAAAATCGCTCATGACTATCAAATATGGTCTAGAACATGTATATAAAATTTCAAGTCGTATGAAAATGTATGCAATCTGTCCATTTCCATCAATGCCTGTACAACAATATGGTGTTTTTTTTTCTCTCGCAAAAACCTGTTTACCGCTTTAAATTATTGAAATGAGAGGTTGAATGTTCATGTAGCCTTGACGGAGCTACATATATCTCCAGCAAAAAAATTGTATTATACTTGAAAAAAAATCATGACCGAATATGGTTATACATGACTGCATGTTGAGCTGATATTGTCAAAACGAGAGCAATAACAAAGTCAGTATGAAGGAGTCCAAGCAAAACAGAAAACCTAGTCCAAATAACACAAGGGAATATCACCGGCAATGAACATGAGTATACGAAAACTAATTAAACTGTCTGAAGAATATCACACTTGCACAGAATAACAAAAAAGAATTGACTTGGAATCGGAACCAACTGAGATCAATGGCATCCGGAAAAAAACGGAAGGCGAACACCAAATCACTGAAACGAGCCTATATAGTTCGCTCTTGATTAAATAATCACCATATTTCACGACATATTCTCCAAAAAAATATATTTATCTAAGTTTCTAATTGACGAAGAAACAGCGGTACAATCAAAGATATCAGACAATTTGTCCAGTTAGAATACGCAACGAATAACGGGTTACAAAATATCATCCAAAACTACTGTACGAATGCCATATACCTCTCGGATTGCAAAAAAATAGCCGTTGTCTTGAAGTTTTGTCTGTTCTTAATAACATAAATAAAGGACTCGTCTTGCCAAGAAATTACGATAAGCGCGCGATAAAGTCGACTGGATTTTGGAATTGGTGGAATCAAAAAATAGACGTTGGAAATAAAAGCAACGATCCATAACCCAACTTCCAGAATTAGAAAGGAAATATCCGAATATCGAAGCGACGATCACACCCAATCCAACCATTGAGTTAGAAGTGATTGAATTAAGTTAACTTCAGAATTGAGAATTATTTAAGCTTCGTTGCACAACAATATACCCTCGACTGAAGATTTGGCAAATGCCAGGCATCCACATAAAGTTGATCATAGACAACTCAACGAGACCGTTGAGATAAAAATAGATCACATTGACTGACAGTCAACAGAATCTTTTTGAACAAGGAGAATGTTCTGGAGTTCAGAACACACATCAGATGTTTTGATGTAGATGAAATTTAAAAAAAAATGTTATCAGTGGCGTTCGAAAAGAATTTGTATTGATTTTTTTTGCAGTACGCCACTGGATTTTCTTAAAATCAATTTTATTTTCAAAATACTCATTTACTTTTGACTTAAATTGGTCTCTTGATATTTTTCCGTACGATTAACGGTTTTCTTTAAAGAAATAAAAGCCATTTTGATGCATGGCCAAAATCTGATAAGGTGTTTTATAAGTAAAATTCATTTTTGTTAAATTTGTATTAAAGTAAGGTCAATTACATCACTACAATTCAAATGCAATGTGGAAATATATAGTGGTAGGAAAGTTATGATAAAAAGGCATTGTTTTCTTAAAACTTCAAAACCCGGTATCTCGAAAACGAAGCATTTTCGGACATAATTTTATTTAAAAAATGTTCTCGCATTCTATACCGTGTTAAAAGGAAAGTAGCAACTTAAAAAAAAATTGAATAATATACAGGGTGTTCCATTTAAAAAAAATCATCAACCAATGTTCGACATTTTTACTTAGTTTGTTTGATATTTGAGCCTACAAATTCCCAAGTCAATAGAAAAACATGAAACTTTTGTATTTACGTACAGTCATTCCGTATATATTGACCCATGTGCTAGCGGCGTTATCTATGGAGATATGGAGATATGAAAATTTTGCAAATATGAAAGTTTTAGATATTCATCTGAACTTTTCGAAAATTTTCTCAAAAAAAACAAAAGACAATCGGTTTCAATATTTTCAAACATGTAGCATTTTTTTCAATGGAACCCCCTGTATATTATGACTTATTTTAAAAGAGCTTGTTTTCCTTCAAAAATATATACACTCCCCGACAATGAAGTCCGGACAAAAATAATTTGAGTCAATTTGATATCCCTGTAACTTTTTTGATTTTTGTTCGATTTTGGCAAAATTTTTACAAAAGTGTAGACCTATGTCTCGAGATAACACCCTTGATTTTGATTTTGGAAAAATACTGATGGCCAGATCATTATACAGGGAGGAAAAGAAGCTACTTTTTTACCCTCAACTTTTCAACAACCTGTGGAAAAATTGAGCGGCAAAATTTAACTCCATTATATTCTGTTGTGAAATGCAATCTTTTCTTCACAAAATGTTTTCTTGGTCATGTCAATATCTGCTTTTTTTTAGAGAAGATACAGATGTTTTAAGAAAATGCTGCGGATTTTCGATATTTTATCAACAGTGAATGAAAACATTGTTATATACTTGCATGAAGTTCAGCCCTATATCTTGAGATATTACCCTTGATTTTGGTTTTCGAAAAATACTGATGGCTTGATCATTATACAAGGAGGAACAGGAGCTTCGTTTTTACCCTCAAGTTTTCAAATCCCTGTGGAAAAATTGATCAGCAAAATTAAGCTCTATTATATCCTGTTGTGAAGTGCGATCTTTCCTCAACAGATTGTTTTTTTGATCATGTCAATATCTGCTTTTTTTAGAGAAGATACAGATGTTTGAAGATGATGCTGCTGTTCAACGATATTTTATCAATTAATTTTAGAACATTTGTTCATGAAAGTCTATAAAAATGTTTTCATTCATTGTTGTTAGAATATCGAAAAACTGCAGCATTTTCTTAAAAAATCTGCATCTTCTCTAAAAAAGCAGATATTGACATGACAAAAAAAATCTAGTTGAGAAAAGATCACAGTTCACAACAGAATATAATGGAGCTTAATTTTGCCACTCAATTTTTCCACAGAATGCTGAAAACTTCAGGGTAAAAAATAAGCTTCTGTTCCTCCTTGTATAATGACCAAGCCCTCAATATTTTTCCAAATCCAAAATCAAGAGTAATATATCAAGAAAAGGGCTACACTTTGGTGAAGATTCCACCAAAATCGGAAAACGATTAAAAAAGTTAAAGGGATATCAATTTGACTCAAATTATTCTTGTCTGGAATTTATTGTCGGGGAATATAGTTTGATACCTTTCTGATGAGTCGTTCAGGAAATATTCAAGAATGTATAAAAATTAGTATTTAGATCCCGGTTGCCATGGGTGAAGTTGCACAAATTTATTCAATCGTGAATATTTGGAATAAGATCTAGAAGATAAAGTTATTATTGTATAAAAATATTGACATCCCGATAGTCTTTTGTTTTTGTTGATCGAATTTTTGAAAATTTCAGAGGAATATCTAAAACTTTCATATTTACAAAATTTTCATATCTCCATAGATAACGCCGCTAGCATATGGGTCAATATATACGGAATGACCCAGTACATACCTTATCATAATATCTTTTCAAATCAACTGGGGTGCAGAAATATACGGGAAGGCCCTGTTCGTTCCTGCATAAAAATATTTTTACCTTTTAAAAAAAGCAGTGAAAAGTGATCGCAAATGTTGATTGTCATTATAATATAAATGTTTCATAATACAAAGCTTTTTGGAAGGAGCTGACAAGAAAATATACTTCTTCAAGAAAAATGGGACATCGATCATTAAAGCGAATTTTTGAACATTGGAATAAATAAATATTGTGGAAAAGCGGAAAAAAGGTGGTAATACTGATCTCTGAAAACCATCACTTTTTTGAGGGCATAAAACATTGGGGTTATAAAGCAGTATAAAAAAAAAGTTTTTTTTTCATTTATCATATCTATTAGAGAAAATTGAATGAGCTACACCCTTTTCAAAACCAAAAGTCATCGAAGTAAATAAACTACACGTGATCAGAAAAAGCGGAACAATGGACCTGTTCAATCGTTCCGCTATGTCTAATCAGTGGAGTTTGTTTAATTCGATGACCATGTATAATTTATACAATATAACGAGAGATGAAAAAATGGGTGCAATTTTTCAAACACAACTTCCTCTTCACAGATAAAAAAAGGAGTTTCAATTTGACTGAAGAATTGAACAGTGAGTTGCATTTGAGATCAGATTTGAAGGAGTCGGGGTTCAAAATTTTGTACAATCATACAAACTGAGAAAACTTTTCACAATATCAGACAGAAATTTGATCTAAAAACATCGACTACTATGTCTATCACCTACCTAACAAAAACAATGTCTTATCATAACCTTGAAACCCATTTTTTTAACTTCATCAGAGTTTCAAACAAAAAAGGGGTACAATTTAAGGTTTATATGGAACTCTTATGTCAAGTGGAAAAAGAATTCCGTGAATGAACAAAAATACTGGAATTTTTGTATGAAACTCGGTTTCCGGGGTTAGGATACAATTTAGAACAACTTTTTCCAGTAACCCATTCCGATATCTCTAACGCGAAACAAAATATCATGGATTGGAGTGATTTAAAATTAAAATTTCAGTTAGATAGCGTAAAAACTCTGGCTCAGCACTCTGTAAAGCCTGGTGTCCACTTGAGAGAAAAAACTCTCGAGAGTATTTCTCGATTTCTAAACTCTTGGATAGCAGTTACTCTCAAAACTGAGTACATTATGAGAAATAGTCTCGAGATACGCTCGCGAGAGTTTTTTCTCTCTGGAAACCAGGCTTAATACTGTACGAAATTTCAAAACTCTGACTCCTTCGAATAACGAAGATACAGGGATATATTCATCTTGAGTGCGACACACTGTAAATAAATTGGAGGGAGTTTTTGGGTTATAAGGTATGACTATGATTTAAAAAAGTTGATTAGTCTTTAATATTTCTTTATTAAAATATGTAATACATATGAAAATCGTTCATTAGATACTATAAAGGATAGATAATAAAACGAAAACATCTGCAAAAATTACAATTGTATATTATATAGAAGTACAACGTAGGTACTTCAAATAAAGTTTATTATCCATTCAAATTTCAAAATAATCAGCGCCATATCGGCGAATCAAATTTATTTATTATTAATCTATTATTACGAATAAAACTTTATTACAAAAAGCTTAAATCTATAAATCATCAGGCCATCTTATTTACAATTGAAGAGTGTAGAGAACTCAGCTGATTAGCCCATCTATCTAAAGCATTATACCTGAAATACGTATGACATCAGTCGCTCATTCTCCTTAAAAAAGACTACTACTCTCACAGGTCGCATCCAGATTTCCTTTCATGAACTCCGTCCATTCAAAACAATAAGAACATAATCATTCACACAAACACTGGCGAGGTTGGGGGGCAATAAGTACCCTTTCATTAAAATAAAAAAACAAAAAATATTCGAAAAAAAAAGTCACAGAATAATTGGAAAAATCCATCTTGATATATTCGAACATGTATGAAATTGGTATTCACAAAGTTCTTGTTCCATTATTATTACTAGTGTTAGTCGTTTTTCATGAAGTTAAACTTAATTGAAAAACTAAACAAAATACAATATATTTGAGATTACAGTATATAGCAAGCACCAAGATCACTACTCTTTAATTCAAATTAGTTCCAGTCCCCTGAGTCAAATCTCAAAACCGAGAATTTCGAGTTTTATAACCTTGTATAAGTTATAATATTTGAAACATGTTTGAAATCTCTTTAACTAACTAACTATATTGCAACACTCTCATAAAGGGTGATTAATTTAGACCTTCTTTTTAATTGTTCATAAAACACATACAAGGATTTGGTTGGTGAAATCATGACCTGGAAGAACAATCTTTGACATTTGATTTCTGAAATTAGATGCTGGCCGTGGTTCATTTAGAAGATTCATTTTTGGATCACTCCTTCAAGTAATGCGAACGGTATCTACCCAATTAGGCGAGTAATAATGGCTTGCAATTACTGAATCCTAGCTGGCTTATCGACAAAGACTTTTGACATCACATAACCCCAAACAGAACAGTCAACACTAGCTTCGGTTCAGGACTTCAAAGCCAACATCACTCGCTGAAAAGAGTGATCCAAGATTGGACCTTTCTAGGCCTTCGGTATAGTCGCATTAAATTAATGTCAACAATTGAATGTCAAAGATTGTTCTTCCAGGTCATGATAAAGACTCCGCCATCCAATTCCATTTTATGTGTTTTATTAAGGTCTAAATGAATCACCCTTTATTATGTCAAAGAAGATTTAAAGTCGATAAATATTGTTAACTGTTCACTTTTTTCAAATCTCACGTTCAAAATTGGTAAAAAGCGTTCCTTGAATCTTATTTTTCTCTATGAGTAAGAAATTTTGTTTCAGGATTTTGCATGTTTTTTTCTTCATTTTAGAAAAATATTTCGTATACATTGCAATACCTAGTCCAAAATTTTGAATTGAATTTCTTGATGTACAGGGTGTTCCCGTATATTTTTGCACCCCACCTAGAAAGTTTATTTGAAAAGATATTGAAATAAGGTTAATACAAAACTTTCATGGTTTTTCATGAACTTTTAGAATCTGACAGCAAAAATGTCAATTAAAGTGAGTAAATGTCAAATATTGACAGGTTGATGACCTTTTTTTCTGATTTCAAATATATATATATATTTGTGGCATTTCATGCATTCGTTTTCGAAATATAAGCGTCCAAAGTTTAAAATGAATGTCACATATTTAGCCATGATAAAGACCTCAGATTAATAAACAAGAACAGATGAAACTACAAATGTTTTGTTGTGATGCCATCATCGGAAATAAACAACACGCCCCCAGGTCAAGCCATTCGATACAATTGCCTAAATCCTGGATCATATATCTATCCTTGCTATGTACATCCAATTAAACAGAGAACGCTACATTTCATCAATGAAATGCAGGGCGCTCCTATTCGAAATGATAGGACTATAGTGGGGAGCGTTTATTGGAAAAACGGCTGAGAAGAGCATAGTTGCCATACTAAGTAGATTTTCGAAAATGTCTCGAATTGATCAGTCCAGTAAAAAATGAAATATATCGAAGATCTCTGTAAAAACATCACGGTATTCTCAAGTTACCTATAGAATTTGTTGAACTTATCATGAATATTTGCGCACTGCCCCCCCTTTTAAATGATTTCGTTATCCACAAACGCCGCGTCTGAAATTATTACACTAATATAGCTGGCATCGTCGCATTTCTCGCTCATATTATCAGCCCGAGATCAGCTGTAAGCGGACATTAAAAAATGGCAGAGAATACGAACATAACAAATAAGTTTGGTCTCGCAGCTACATTTTCATCTTCATTCGCTGCAAGTGTGGCAGCTAAGTACATGGCTTAAGAATTGTCATTTTTTTCTGTTTTTTTGATACAATTCCTTGGAACGGACTCTTATTCTTGTCCAAGTATTATTGTCCTTACTTTAAGCTTCACTTTTAATTATGTAATTCTTTTGAAAATAGATAGCTACATATTATATATCATTTGAAGAAATGAAAATTGAATATCCAATTTTCTCAAGAATATTTAAAGGGGAATCCAGCAATATCCATGTCACATTTTTGTGCTACTCTGTAAAGTGTGCTTTGTTTTTCGAGGAGAAAAAAATCATATCTTTCTGCATCATTAGAAGATTTATTGCGAAGGTTCAATGTCTTTTCCCTTCTTTTATGTAACTTGAACCAAATTAACCCAATCAATCTTGTTAATTGTATGAACTGCCGATGAAAAAATGATGTTCAAAACACGACAGGAGCTGTATGACATCATCTGCGATTCTGATTTTTTTTCATGGACTCTTATTCAACTTTTTTTGACAATGTGCCATACTCAGATATTTTTTTTCAAGGTAATGTCCACTCATTTTTTATTAATAATATGATAGTTTCGAATAAAGGCCATACCAATTCAGTTTTCTCACGATTTTGTTGATATCAGTAACCTAAACTCAAATAACGACTGCTAAAGACTAACGGCCTTATTTATATTTATTTTGATATAATGCCAACTTTTGATGCCTTGGTCCCACTGTGCCGCTATTCAACAGGACTGCTAAAAATCGATATCCAAGAGGAGGGGCTCCTTAGCATCAGTTGATCCTATTTTACATCCCCACTCCTCTATCTTATTCGTTTCATCTTATTGCTCTTATGGAAGTAGATGTTGGCACCGGCGTTGGATAGGTTTTATCAATGA
This sequence comes from Orchestes rusci, assembly GCA_958502075.1. Lineage (NCBI taxonomy): Eukaryota > Metazoa > Arthropoda > Insecta > Coleoptera > Curculionidae > Orchestes > Orchestes rusci. Next base: position 100,828,036 of record OY293303.1, read on the forward strand.
GTAGTTTCATCTGTTCTTGTTTATTAATCTGAGATAAAGACCATAGCAACGAGTCAATAAACTATCAGGTTTTCTTTAACTTGCCAAATAATAATAACTCATCTTTCAATGCCGTGGTAAGGTAAATAATAATAATTATTGTCAGAGTTGTTATTATATTTGACAAGTTGAAGTTCAACTGATAGTTTATTGACATCAGTTTCCCTTGTCAAATATAATAATGTCAATATAATAACTCTGTTAATAATAACTATTATTATCATGGCTGAGTATGTGACAGTCATTTTAAACTTTGGACGCTTATATTTCGGAAAGTAATGCATGAAATGCCACAAATATATATATATATATATATATATTTGAAAACAGAATAAAAAGGTTTACACAAATTTGAAATAATATACAGGGTGTTCCATTTGAAAAAATCATCAACCTGTCAATAATTGACATTTACTTACTTTTTTTGACATTTTTGCCTACAGATTCTAAAAGTTCATGAAAAACCATACAAGTTTTGTATTAACCTTATTTCAATATTTTTTCAAATAGACTCTCTAGGTGGGGTGCAAAAATATACGGGAACACCCTGTACATAAATTCCACGTATGTTTTTTTATTTCTTTGCATTTGTGCAGTATGCCCATCGATAGTTTTTGAATTGTCACCCTGTATCACAGAGTTCTATAAAGCTTTAGAGAAGGAATCCTTGAGAAATTATTGGCACCATCATCCAATTCTGAACTTATGTCGCGGATATTTACTATTCCACTATCTTTGTTGAGTTATATCTATCGCTGTCACCGTCAGATTACTCGTGCACACCGCGGTTGCCGATTTGGGCAAATCTTCATCTATATTTTCATCATGAAATTTCCGTTCTTTGCAATGTTGATTGATAAGACAATCAAAATCAAGGAGTATTGAGAATTATTCATTTATCAAATGAGTGCATCGTGGTTCAATTTTCTATACTACCGCATAATAAGACACATGTAGTATGTTGTAGGCCTATCATGATCTCGTGTGGATGAACCCAATATTAAACAGGAGGACGCTGATAATTTGTAATAGTAATATTCAAATCATAAACATGTTTGTGCAATACAAAAATTAATTTACTAACATTCATTTAATCATGATTTTCTAAGCATTGAATATACCCAGTTCATAGTAAATATGAGTCCTCGAACACGGCAACGCTGCTTTTAGCGAGCACGCTTTTCGGTTGTCGATTTTGATAGTAGTGCGGCAGTGCCATTTGCGTTTTGGAATTGGAAATTGATCTATTTCTTTATTTTAGTGTTGTGAAGAGTTGTATAGTGACTTAATTTCTGCAAAATGGTTCGAGTGTTCTTGCAGTTTCAAAGACTGCACCTTTCAGATCCACCTCCACAGGTTAAATCGAGTTCAAACGTACGTATGGAAATTATTAGATGTTCTCGTGCGGTGTTGCCCAATGGGTTTGGATTCCTCACTCTATCTCTTTCGCACTCATTGTGATGTTCGCGTCAAGACTTATACCATTTTATGAATGGGATGCCTAGTCTATAGTATTAAAGTCAATGTCACAAATTCGAAAGTTTTCAAATTTATCTCTACGAAATTAGCAACAAATTTGTATGTCATATATTTTTTAAATACACTTACAACTTACCGCCGACGAAAAAAATCATCTCTAAATGTGACTTGTAATGGTAGAACATTCCATATCAAAAGATTGTAAAAATCAATCTTGCGATGTAAACAAATTTTAACTGTGATATTTTGAACGTTTCTTGGACTATAATTATTGATCAACACATATTCATTTGATAAAATAAAAAGTACTGTCAATACATACCTAGCAGTATTCACGGTAGCCCTCTCTAAGAACAAAACTTGGTTAACTTGATCAATTCTTCCCTGAATCGTTCTGAAAAACATTGATGATTAGGTAGACATTAAATTTTCAAGCATGATTCTATTAGAATATCTGCATACCCATCAAGAATACATGCAACCAGAAGACTTTCAACTTCATCCACATCAATATTGAGCTCGAATGAAATGAATGGTATCCTAATTCGTGTATATGGTTTGATGAGTTTAATAAGGACCTGAGTTCTAATATTTCGTAATAGGTCTAGAAGCGATCAGAACATTAAAAGGATAAAATGTACAGATAACTAACAAATCACCTTCAATATGTTCGCGAATAAATGGATCGTCCATAATGTTTTCCCTATTTGTCTTCAGTATATACTCAAAATCAGCAATATCATCATTTTGATAGGCATTCACTAAATTCGTCATTGCAAGAATTTCTGGATCATTCTTGTATGGCTTCGCTTCTTGAGAGTCGAACGGATTGATTCCTGACTTCATCAACCTTGAACATATTGCATTACTGTTATTCAATCTATTGCTTTTATCAGCGACCAATTTTTTTCTTTCTGCATTGTGAACTCGATTGAGATGAATTTATTGTGAAATATATTATTAAAGTCATTATTCTACTCACATATTCGCCAACACCAAATATTTCAAACACGTTGTTCGTCTGGGACTACCTGATTCATCGTAGTTTTTGAATGCTTCGAAGAAGTCGGTGTGAGCCTTTTCGAATTCTCCCTCTCTTAAGTGCATTTTTCCACCGCATTCTTGAACAAATTAAAAAGTTAAGTGAAAACATAAATATACTAACCACTGGAAGTTTCAAATGACATAACACACGAAGCTTTGAAAATACTAGTCCAGTCGATACATTCTGAAAATAGCCTTGAGTTAACCAAAGAGGTTCCAATGTGTAAGCCTGAATCCAAAATTGCAGGATTCTGCAAAAATTCTTTTAAGTTATGCAAAAGACATGTTGACAGTGTGAATATCGGCAGCTGCTACTTGCATTGTTTTGTTATGAAATTGCCTACATTTTTTGTTTAACAAACTAAGATATATAAATTATGTCATGCTGCACACTGAACATTTTCCATTTCTATTTTTTGCAAAATTACTGATTTCATTTTTCTGCAAAATGAAAGTACACTAGATTATCTTTAATTTGACTTTTGTGATTCTAGCAAGCTGTGCCAAAGAATACGTAGACAAAATAGACGATGCAAAAAGAAATGTAGTATTTTCAATGTAACTTTAGACACAAACTACATGGTAGTTGTATATTGTTTGGTGAAACGTAGTTTTTTTTCGTCTGAAATACAATTCAACGTATGGGATGTCCCTGAAAACATCCACATTGAGCCGGGCTCAGACGAGTCGTGTATTTGGCAAATATTCGTTATCACTCGTCGTACTGCTGCGAATAACTCGATTTAGTGAAGGTAGAATGCACCAAACATTTCAAGAGAAAAAAACGAAAAACAGGAGGCAACTCCACAGAACGTGCAAAAAAAAAATTGAGAGTACCTTTTGTTCTACTGTTCATGCAGGTTTTCCAATGCTGTCTTGTTTATAGACAAAACAAAATGTGAATGAGTCGAAGCAATTTTATTTAACCTTTGAATGGCGACTAGCAGCTACCGAGATATTTATAAAAAACTTTAGATATGTATAACTTTACAAAAACCGTTCGCACAACCCCGCAATTTTGAATTTGCGCTTCTTTCACTACACCAGTCTAGACTACCTTTCAACTGGACTAATACATGATAGAGTCGTATGTCTGTCCAAGTTCCATATTAGCCGGAATAAATACCAAGTTTGAAAAATAGGAAAGCCAAATAAGTTTACTGGTATCATTTAATTCGGCCACTGCGCGACATTGATGTACAATGATGATTATGATGTAATCAAGTGCAAAATCATATTTGAAGGCTATTATAGTACTCTTATCAATTTCATAATTATAAAAGAAATGTATCATGTTCATTTACGTGATGATATAACTATTATAAAGTTATATCATCTCAAGAAGTGACTGTATTGACAAAATGAAATCGAAAAGACGTTCTATTTTGCAAATTTAAGAAAAGGATCGTATGGCAAAGGTTTGCAATATCCTTCGGCATATGTACGGGGTGATTGTTTATATTTTGATTTATAGATATCTCAGTAAATTTTGATCTTACAAAAAAGTAAAATGAGCAAATTTGAAGTATTTTTCATAGACGTTCAAAATCCGATACTACAACACGGTATTTTTTAAATGGGAGACACCGTATATTTTCCGCTAAAATGATAGATATTTTATTTCTGATTCCAAATATATCTGTTGGTTTTGGTTGGTATTTGGTCCAGCCGTTTTTGCGCTATTCGAATTCAAAGTCTCTAAAAACTGGAACATCACCTTGATCTGGGTTGCCAAAAGACGGTAGAATCCAAATCAACAAAATGTAATTTTCATGAGACTTTGAACTTGAATAGAGCAAAAACCGCTGAACCAAATACCAAAATAATATGAGGTTTATTTGGAATCAGCAGAAAAAGATCTATCACTCTAGTCAAAAATAAACAGGGTATCCCATTTAAAAAATTCCATATTGTGTTTTTGATTTTGATTTTCGCATTTCTCAGAAAATACTTCAAATTTGCTCATCTAAATTTGTTTGTAAAACCAAAATTAACGAAGATATCTAACGAGTAAAACACAAACAATCACCCTGGGGTGCGTTCACAATTGTTAACCCGGAACTTTTGTCAAATGTCAGTTTCATCTGACAGATGACGTATGGTAAATTATCCTTGTTCACGATTGTTCGACTTTTTTTTGTTTATCATAACCTTTAAAATTTGAAAGTGATATGACTGTTATTGAATAATAATACAACCATTTCTGTTTTGTTTTCTTAGCTTACAATTTTTTACCTTCGATTCGGTTTAATAATACCATTTTTCCATCGTCTGACATAATTGGAAGATTGGTATCCGCATCCAGCATAAGATTGTGCGATTCTAACGACATAATATTCATTTTTTAATCAAATTATCACCAGTCCCAATGTATCAACGATCAGCCGAGTGGTTTGTTGTTTTTTGTTTTTAGTTTTTGTTAGGATCACACATGTCAATTTGTTTGTACACACAACGCAGGCGCGACAAATCTTCACCAGCTAAAAAGTGGGTTGAAAAGTTAATCGCCCGGAGAATATTTACCCGAATTGTGAATGAGTTTGAATGTTACTCGGCGAGAATTGTGAACAGCCGGGAAAGGTCAGAGCTTCGCCGTGCGATCGCCCGACGACATTTGTGAACGCAACCCTGTACATCAACCAAGTATATTATATTTTCAATGATTCAATGATTGAGAAATTGATTACACAATGCTACTAAAAACAAAACGAAAAAACTCAATGGAGAAGTTGATTTATGTTTTGAAAAAATCACACAATCATAATGTTTTCTCAAATCTATTCGAATTTGAGAATAATCAAAAAAATACCTCTAATGACGCCCATGATCAATGGATGGGGAATAGCTGATTTGATATGCAATGATTGTTCATACAACGCTTTTAGTTTCTTGTTATTTTTCTGCGAAGTATACATTTGAATTTCGAGAGCGTAAATTTCCAACAGCTGAGTTCCTTTTTTCAAATCATCCTCTCCATCATCAGTTTGACATGATTGGTGCAGCTGTTTAAGTATCTTAGCCAGTTTGTTGAAGTCTGCCCTATCAAAGTATAATTTTCCTAATTTGGTGTTGGTTTTGAACCACAACCTATCATTCTTGGCATCCTTAAGGGCTTCTAGAGTTGTTTCATAGAAATTTTGTAGAAGTTCCATCTGGAAATCAATAATATTTATTAGCGTACATACTTCTTACAAACATCACAAACTATAGATCAAATTTGAGAAAACACGAAACCTATTCAAATGATAGTAGACCGAGAACATCTTTGTTTTCAAAAACGTTCAAATTCTTTAAAAGTAATCAGTATTATATACTAAATAAAAGGTCATTGCAATATTAAGAACTGACTGTACAGTAAACACGGATAAGTGCTACAAGAGGACAAATGTACTAAAAATTAAAATAAACGACAGAATGTCATTATTGATAAAAGTTTTTGCTTGGTCTAAAAATAACATCTGTGAAAAAAAAACTTGGAATATTCAGGGATACAAAAAAATAACCAAATGTGAAAATTACCTGGAAGAAACTGCTGGTATTTGATTAATTTTTAATTTTGTACGAAAAACGATGTAGAAGAAAGATAAGTTTGACCAGCCCTGTGGTCAAAAAATACAAAATTGTTATTTTGTGTGAGAGAGAAGTATCTCAAGGCAAAGATTTATACACACAATAGATATCAAGCGTATATGGCGGTTTTTGAATCACATTGATTTTTGCGACATCTCTGTAGAGCTCCTCGAACACTCAATTCACTGTGGTTTTAGAACAGATGTCACCTCGCTAGTCTTTTCAAAATATAATTTGTCCAATAATAGAATCCGCGTTGACCAGTTTTCCGAGTGTGGTTTGATAAAAAGTAGGAAAACATATTCACAGGTAGCATGAAGTGGATTAGTTATATTACCTAGCTAGAAAAGTGAAGATTATTGCAATTGAATACAGGGAATTCCATTCACAAAATCTAGTTTTGGTAATATCGCCAAATTAAAAAAAAAAAACACAAGTACATTTTGTTTTGAAATGTATTTTATTTCATAACTAGCAAGTTTCAAACTTTTTTTTTGCCTATGTGGCAAAGCCACTACACCAACGCAACGAACATTCGTTCACCTGGCATACGTATATCTCAGGCATACAGACACTATAGCGACTCGAGAAAATTTTCGAAAATTCAATATAGGAATAGGGTTCAACACGTTTTTCACGCCCAGACCTCAGGATGACTTAATACACAGGTAACACTAGACCACGGATAGAAGGATGATTTACAATGGGGTAAAATGAAGGAGTTCTCACCATGCCCTAGAGCTTTCTCTCACACATTCTTACAAACCGCAAAAACGTTTCGCAAATATTTTTGTCAGTTTGTGTCAAATACACAAACCCTTCAGCATGAATAGGCAGCAAATTCAGCAGACCAAGCTCATCAAATAGATAACCAGATGCTTTCCGATTAAACTGGCACCCAAAAAGCCAATGACTCAAATCGTCGATGCAAGTTTCAATCTTAATTTGTAGAAATCTGAAAATAATGAAAAAAAAACAAACTACATACCGAGGTTCGAAACGGCGTTTCCAGGACAAAAATGTAGAAGTTTTTTTTTCACTGGTTCTATATGTTTTTTGGTCTGCTGAATGCGAATCTGAGGTATGCTACCCCGCCAGGTGTAGACGAAAGGAAAATTGCAGAAAACCTCAACATTTCGGCACTTTTTTCAAGTATAACTCGGAAATTACGCGTTTTTTTGATGATAACAATGAAATACCAAATGAGGGTAAACGAAATTTTCTACAAATACGTAAAATTACTTTAAACTCTGGGCATTCCATGACGTTGATGGATCGGGAAGAAAAAATGGCATCTCTTGACTTCTCGTCATTAAGTTGATAACTCTATTTTGAGTTCGTGCTTTATACACCTCCAAAATCAATTATTTCATCACTATCTCGTATGTCCTGGTTACATTAGAGGATTTGGCAAACGTGAGTGAGGTCCATACAGAGTGTCCCAGATTCGCTTGTCTATACAGGGATCTTGGCTCCTATTATACCTACAGCAAAGGTTAAATGGAGAAAGTTTTAGAGGAATCTCAGTGCATTCGATATCCGGTTTCAGATTTGCGATCGATAAATTGGTTTTGAAAATATCGGCGAAAAACCGAAAATGGCGGATATTGTTTTTTGCCAGTAAATCCGAAACGGCTAATTGGACAGCTATGAAAATGTGACATTATGGGGACACTTTTTTAAGACAAATAAAATGGTGTGTATGACATGTCTCAATCGTCTTTTGTTTTCCCGCAACCCGCCTCAACTTTGATTTTTCGTAATGCCGCCATATTGGATTTTTCGATTTTTGGAAAGAGTGTAAAATTTCCAGTCTAGTGATGTCTCACAAGTGCATAAAAGATTTAAGTATCTTCGGAATATCACATTTCGTTGTTAGGACTCAATCTTTTCTAAGGAGACCATGATTTATTTGACAGAAAACTGGTTTAAAAGCAAAATCCTAGGAGGCTCTGATATGTCGTTCAAAAATTCTGCCAAAACATGGCGTTGTGGTCTTTAACACCCCGCAAATAATAATTCACTATGAAAGTTGTGTTTACGTAAATAATAGTACGCTTCTCTGTCATTAAAATAATAAATCTGATATAAAAATTGTCGAAACCTATTAAAAATGCCCGGTAATCCCTATTCGAATGAAGAAAAGTTGGATATGTTAGCGCTGTACTTGCAGCCACAGAGAAATGCCGACATTACCTCAGCAAGGTATTTGGAGATGTACCCCGAACGACGGCAGCCTCATAAATCCCAATTCAGAAAAATGGTTGTTAATTTGATCAATTTTGGGGCCTTCGAACAACCTAGAAGCGGATACAACATTGAAAACGAAAATCGCAACAGAAACATTTTACAAGCTGTCAACGAGGACCCTAGTAAATCGGTAAGAACTGTGGAACGTGAAATTGGTGTGTCAAAATCAACAGTACAGAGAGTGCTAAAAAAGAATAAGTACCATCCATACAGACCCACAGTAGTTCAAGGACTTAATGAAACTGATTTCAGAAATCTAGAGTTTAGATCACTTTTTCCTAAAATTGAACATGGTGAAAAATATTAAACAAGCTCTGATCTCATCTCATATCTTCATGATACACGACTATAGGATTTATATTATTTACAGCTCTCTTCTTTGAGCCTTCTTGGTGGAAGAGACTTGGACTTGAGTGAGTCTCTGAGGAAAGTTCTGTCGTTGCTGATCCAACATGAACTGGCAGTGGAACTGAACTGGACAGGAGTTAACAATAAAGGAGGTTTTGAAGCCTTAGAAAGAGTCCGTTCAATTATGGTGAGTAGTAGAGACAGAAAATAAACGGTTCACATCTTTCAATCAAAAAAATAAAATAGGCGTCCTTGTCAAATTATTGCACAATGAAAGGTTATTGGACTCACATCAATAAAACTTAAGAGTTTTCCAAATAATAGATGATGTTTTGGAAATGGAATCCACATATTAAAAGAATCTCTTCAAATACTCATTTTAGTCAATAATTTAAAGTAAGAGCAGTAACTTTGTACATCTATACCATCAGCGTACGAACCGTTCTGAACTAATTCGCATGTGCAGCTATCAATGTTTCTAAAAACTCATTTTCGCAATATATTTTTTTCAAATATACTTATGTAATTTTTGTCCACACATCTGTGATTAAAAGCTTTTTCTCATCTATTTTTCAATAATCTACAAAGGATAACCATTTCTTATTTTGATTGTAGAGACTTATCAAATTAGATAGGCATTTATATTCAAAGCCACTCTTTTATTATGGGGGTTTCATTCCAGTCTTGAAAAAGACACCAAATAAATCTGCCTTTTCAAAAACTTGAAATCTTATTGTAATAAATATCGCTTACCTTAAGACATATAGAGTCGCTGATATGTATGGGAACGGTAGATTATTCGTTAAACTATACGAGCTTCTGAGAAAAGTCAAGTACAGGAGTTGAAGAGTTTTTGAATATCTATAAGATGGTAATAATTATTTGAAGTCTATAGGGTCTGTCATAAAGTCGTGGAACATCAATGGAGGTCCTTGTATGTTACTGGATATTTGAATTATTCTTTCTTCAATTTTGAGCAAAAATTGTGATACGTACAGATAATGTTCCCAAATTCAGCCGTTTTCGAGTTATCGCGTTTTATAAATTACTTATTTGCATCTTTGATATGCTATAAAACCAAACGATTTAAGATAAAAAAAAGGACCGCACTTTCTCGCCTGAACATTTCAAGAGCTATTTCGTCATTCAAATAAAAGGTACTGCATGTCAAACTATCCACCTTTTTCGACACATTTCAACATTTTTTGAAAATAATTAATTTAAAGTCCTGAGATAGATCTTGACAAGTTGATACTCGCCTGCCTGCCTGCAGATCATCTCAAACCTTTTATAGCTTGTCAAAGATTAAAAAATGTCACAATTCTTGTTCAAAATTGAAGAAAGAATTATTGAAATATCCAACAATATGCAGAGGGTTTCATTTAAAAATATGCAACTTTGTTGTTCCACGAATTCATTACCGACCCTGTATAATTCTAGTTATCACCTTATATAACTTATATAACTGTATAATTCTAGTTATCACCTTATATAACTTATATAACTTATAGATATTTGAGAAACCCTTCAATTTTGAACTTAAATTTTTCCAGTAGTTCGTATATAGTTCAACTGATAATCGCCCGTTCCCATACATATTCCCGCGACCCTGTATACATAATACACTGCTCCAAAAAATTAACGCAACACCTCTTACCTCACCAAAACTTTGATCCTGCATCAGTTATCAAAGAATTGATTGTGCATCAAAAATCTTGAATCCATTTGTGAGTTTACGTTTCCTGGCGATTTTTTTCAAAAAACTGTTTAGTGCCCCTTCTTCACGTTTTAAAAAAGGGTTAGTTTTGGTTAATCTCTCTGCGCGATTTTTGATAAAAATGGCTAGCTCTATTCGAAAGAGGGGCACAAATTATGTGCTTTTTGAAAATTCCTCAATAATTGGATAAAGGATAGTCTAGATATAAAATCTTGAACTTGGCAAAAATGACACATTTTTTAATTAAATTCAGTGAGGTTAGAGGTGTTGCGTTAATTGTTTGGAGCAGTGTATATGCATAAGGACTTGTTCAAAAGCTTTTTCTCGATTTGCAGCAGCTGTAAGGAGAAATTCTATTTGTAGCAATGCTACATATGATTGATCTGGCTAAACATAGTTCAGACAGAGAAGGTGGAAGAACAAACAGAAAAAAAAATCTAGGTAGTCCTCATTGACCTCATTTGAAACTTCCTTCATTAAATTTTTTTGGAATTTATTCTCTTTTGTGACTTAAGAATTACTTTTTTTTTGTGATATATATTTATATAATATGTTTATGTTTTTGTTATGCTATGTTTAATAATACATGTTCAGTTTTTTCAAAAATGTTTTGGCTTTCTTTCAAACAGCGGCAAAACACCCGGCTATTATACTGCGGTAAGGCAGATTAACCGGCCGCTAAGCGCGATCGGCCAGATGCAAATTCAGCAAACAAACCGTTGCCGGCTCGCCTTTGAGTGGACGGCGGCCCAACGACGGCGATCTCGCTTGAGTAGCGCCGCGGCCGGCTGACGGCCGATTGTACAAATACGGTATGCATGCCGATCAATTTATCCGGCTTCTTGAAAGCGGCCCGACCTCCACTTCGCGGCAAGCAGCAATCGAGCCGCTGACGGGCCGACGAATTGTGTTTACTGGGTGAGAACACATTACAGTATTTTCATTTTCAATATTTTGTATCTACCTGCAAGTTATTGAAAAGCTTAAGTGTTGATTGAATAAACAATGATTTTTCTGACTTTTTATTCAATACACTCATAGGAGAGAAGTAATTATTTACGTCCATGTTCTATTGAAAATTCAATGAGTTTAACACGTTCGCTGCACACCAAATAAGGTGACCTTTGGTTGATACAGTACCTATTAATGATGTTTTGCGACAAATAAATCATGGCCTCCTTAGAAAAGATTGAGTCCCAGCTACGAAGTGTGATATTTCGATGATACTTAAATCTTTAATGCACTTGTGGGACATCACTACACTGGAAATTTTACACTCTTTCCAAAAATCGAAAAATCCAATATGGCGGCCATAAGAAAAATGAAAGTTGAGGCGGGTTGCGGAAAAACAAAAGGCGATTGAGACATGTCATACACACCATTTAATTCGCCTTAAAAAAGTGTCCAGATAATGTCACATTTTCATAGCTGTCCAATAAGCCGTTTCGGATTAACTGGCAAAAATTAAAATCCGCCATTTTCGGTTTTTCGCCGATATTTCCAAAACCAATTGACCGAACTCAAATCTGGAACCGAATATCGAATGCACTAAGTTTCCTCTAAAACTTTCCCCATGTAACCTTTGATGAAGGTATAATAGGAGCCAAGATCCCTGTATAGAGAAACGAATTTGGGACACACTGTATACATGGTCAGATAAATAGCACATGCCTAAAACTTGACATAACGTTTATTCTGCATCAGTGATCAAGAAAATAATGGTGCATTTGAGAAATTAAATACATTTGTCATTTGTTAAAAAAAAAAAAAAATGTTTAGGGCCCTTCTTGTTGAGTTTAAAAAAGAATTAAAAATTGGACTGTTTTCTGTGTAATATCATAGATGGCTATCCTTTGTACAATTATGTACTGTGAAATTTTCGGGAAGTACATATATTTAGCTCCCGAATGGTGCTAGCCATTTTAATCAAAAGTTACACACAAAAAAAGTTCTATTGTCAACCCTTCTCTTAAACCTTAGGAAAATACCTAAAAAAACTGAAAGAAGTTCCGAAACTTTGAGGTTTTCTGCAATTTTTGTTGTGAAGCCGACGCCTTTCCAGGTAGCAAACCTCAGATTCGGATTCAGCAGACATATAGAACCAGAGAGAAAAAAAAATCCAAACTTGTCCCGGAAAAAGCCTTTGCTTACTGGAGTAATTATCAGGTACTATGAAATAACACAAATATAAAAGTTACTCACTGATGAAGCAATTTGCAGGTTTTGTAATACAGGGTGTCCCAATATTCAACCGACAACGGTTAAAAGGTGATAGAACTCGCATTTTTATGAAACTTGAGATGGGGACATACAGCCCTAAAGTGCTTAGTTTTCAAAATACACCCTGTAAACTTGTATTTTTTATTTCAATTTTTGTCAATTATTCCTCATCAAGACCACACAGCGATACGAAATTACGCATGAGGGGGTTTTTCATGACGAAAAATCCAAATTCATTAACGGTTCTGATATCACCAATAGGGGGGCGCCACACGTCACATCGACCTCATCTAGATTATCAAAACTTTTTTCCAGTTTGGTGCATCGATATGAATATTGAAAAAATCGATTCTTCAACCTTTTTTACGAAAAAAAGGTGTACCTTGTCTAAGTCTCTAGTGTTAACCGTTTTCGAGATAGCCTTCATTGAAATTTCCAATGCAACGGAATGAATTGGAAAAAGTTGCAAAAAAAATGCACTTTAGGGCTGTATGTCCCCATCTCAAGTTCCATAAAAATGCGAGTTCTATCACCTCTCAAGCGTTGTCGGTTGATTATTGGGACACCCTGTATATCTAATTTACTTTTACGTGTAATCCCTTTCTTACAATACCTAAGTCGTCCATTTGCAGTCTTCAACTTCTTGACTTCGTATCATTAAATTAATTAATAACCAAAATTGATTGTACTTTACAAGATCCCTCCTCAAAAATGTGAAGTTTTCCTCTCAATTTATCGTTTTGTTTTGTCAAATTTGCCACGACGTTTTTCAAAACTTTATCAACTTTGAAAATGAATGTTTCATACATTTTGTAAAACAAGGTAATGTTTGTTACAAGCACACTGAAACGTTTTTATATGTGCGGTTCAAAATCAATATTTTTGACTTTTATCAGTCAGCATGCCACTTGAAACCATTTGCATCTTACACAAAACACAATTTTTTTAATCGATTTTTTTCATGCAAGCAAAATACAAGATTTTTCACAGTCAAAAAAATATAACTTTATAATACAATGACCAAAATAACTACAATAGTAATGTACGAACAATGTTCATTATATATTGTAAGAATATGGTGTTAGTTTAAATTTAACAATAAACGGATATATGAAATATAATGAGATAAAATAAAGTAAAATAGAATCAAACAATATAAAATATCGTATACCTATATTCACATCAAAATTCAAATAATCAGTGGTAGTGGTGCTGTAGGAGCCCTGTGCTTATTAGTAAATTTATTGCAGTGATATGAAAGATTTTGTTTCCAACTGTCTGATTCGAACAGATAATTTATTGAATAATACTGGAGCCCAGTAATTCTCACTGATGCGCGTTTTATTAAGTCTTAGAAACCTCAACTTGATGACGTAAAGTTCATTCTCGTGTTGTCGGTAGCTATGTTGATCATGCATAGTCAAAATCGAAATTGGTATTTCATTTATGTTGGCTTTAGCGTATTTCAAGAATAATGAAGAAAAAATGAGGATTTTTGCTGTTTTAAATGTATTTTTCACATCGGCTCTGAAATGCAAATTATGTATCATTATAATGGCTTTTTGTAGTTTAAAGATCCTAGATCCTAGATTGCGTGCTGTGTCCCCAAGCAAATATTCCGGAGTCACAATGTGACAGGAAAAGTGCATGATAAGCCTTTACGAGAACTTTTCTACTGACAGTTTTCCTGGAATTTTTCAGGAGAAATATGCATTCCGACAGCTTTTTCGAAACTTTCTTAATATGGACATCAAATGTTGAGTAATCTCTTACTTCTCACATATATCTACCGGTAGAATCAACTGATTCCGAGCTTGATATAGACATTTCTTCATCTGATAAACTTTTAATATTTCCTAAATTTGACACACCTTCAGGTGAAGTTTATGAGATAGATTCACCCTGATCTTCGCACAGTTCTCTTTTTGTGAGAACTTTATAATAATATTATTAAATGCTACCAGCCAATAAACCATCAACGTCTCCTTATCAGCACTGTCTCGTCTTCATAAGTTTAATAAACCAGTACCAGTACCAAATTACAGCATACAACACCGATAAGCACTTATATCTCATGAATCCAAAATGCATGCTGATGAATCCAAAATGCAAAATATGTAGCTTCTGTTCTTTTTTTGTTCAAGGGGATTCATCCGGTCTGAAATTTTACTCAATGCAAGCATTTTTTCTGGAATGCGCCATTTTTATATTACATCACCTTTTGGAACAATTCAAGTTTTATTAGGCCCGCGAGCTGACGTGATGAAAACTTATTTTGCTAGCAGTGCTTATTCAAGCGGATGAATCCCCTCAAGTTTCAAATTTCAAAACCAGTAGTTTTTGTGTTTCTGCATGCATTCGATGATCGACTAACGAGGACGTACACTAATGCACAAATCTAAAGAAACGCTTAAAATTTGATAAAAGTTTGATCCTGCATCAGTTACCAAAGAATGATGCATTTGAAAACTTCAATCAATTACCCTGGCGATTTTTTTTTCAAATTGTTCAATTACTTTTCAAAAAAGGGTTGAAGCAGGGGTTGAAGATAGAATTTTTGTTGTGTATTTTTTTATGCAAATGATGACTAACATCATTCGAAAGAGAAGCAAAAATTATGTATTTTGTGAGAATGTTATCATTATACAGTGTATACCGTCAGATAACGACATGTTTTGCTGACTGATTTTCTCGTCGCAGGGATTTTAACCACTGAAAATAATATCATTGTTGAGCTCAAAAATGTAAATTTAGCGACCGCAAATGTGCATGGCATATGAAAAAATTCTTTTTTTCTTCTGCAGAAAACAAAAAAAAATAATCTCTCGTGTACGGCATTTCGACACATTAAAATAATATAACAATCTTAGAGTAAAAAACAGTGCCATAGGGTTTGCACGAACTTATATTGTTGAAATAAAGGCGCCATCTTGTGAAAGAATACTCGGTTGCTGATGCATTTTTTCGCGTATGGCAATGAACAAAATTAATCATGATATCACTAAGAACCTGGCGAAAATTTCCCATAAGCAGGTCAGACGTTGAAAAAAATATATCGGTCGGACAATATTGCGAAGAGATTTATGGTATGCCTAGCACACTTGCGGTCGCTAAATTTTCATTTTTTGTAGTCAACACTGGCATAATTTTCAGTAGTTGAAATCCCTTATGCGAGAAAATCAGTCAGCAAAATATGTCGTTGTCTAACGATCTATTATTGAACAAAAATGATGATCTCGTTATAAAATTTTGGATTTGGCAAAACTGATTTACCAAATTTTAGACTCTGGCTTTAGTTTTGTGAATAAGTGTATTTACATTACATTCCAGATTAAACTACAAACAATAAATTATCTCAAATGATAGTTTTTAAGTATGTCTTCTAAAATCCATAATCCAACCAAACGCCGAAAATATCGGTGATCTGAGAATACCTGCTAACTGACATTTTTTCGAAAAGTGAGAATCTACTGCAGTTAGCTCTATAAACTGAATTATAAAGCTAACTGACCTAAAATCTCACTTTTCGAAAAAATGACAGATCACCGTCGACATGTTCCATAATATAATACTTTTCGACCGACCACGTATCACCATCCAACTTTTCAACAATAATCATAAAATGGATTTTAGGCAAAACTCGTCTTTTGATGTTTCCGGCCCGCAGTGCATCACTTTCTTTCTGTTTGGTGTACACTGTCCCAATATTTGGTGTACCTTAACGTGGCTCAAATTTTACTGTAGGCGCTGAATATCTATTGTGTATATGAATCTTTGCTCAAGGTATCAAAATTCAAAATTCATTTCTGGTAAAGTTTTTACTTATTTTGAAAATTCAATTTTTCATAAAAAACAATAATAAGGATTTATAGGGATAGTCAAAAAAATAAGAGTGTATCTCTTAAGGCAACGGGCAGACTGGAAAGTGAGCGACAAGCGAGAGAGCGACATACTGTAGACTGTAGATATGATTGAAACAAAAGAGGTTAATAAAGCATTCATGATGGTTTCACGATACTACACCTGGAAGTGACAAAAACATTGAAAAAAGGCAGCTCGTTTAATGGATATTTCCAACCCAATTTAGAAGACGAGCAGAAAAAGTCTCATTCGTTTGAAATCATTTCCATCCATAGCAAATTCCGTTCCGGAGTCACGAATTGGGAACAGTTGAATCTGGGACGTATGCTTTGGAGAGTCATGAAGTTGTTGCTGACCCACTGATCAAGGAATGAGTTTGCGGTTTTTGCATACCATACAGAATGTATCTGAGTCGGTTTGGTTTCAGGCGATCTTCATAATATTGAACATGAACCTCAAAATTGTAACGCCTGAGAACGTCGAAAGAGAATATAAAATGGACAGACTGAGCAACAAATAAGACGAAACCTTCACATCCACTACGAAAACATTCTCTGCAAAAATGACCTCTCTGTCACAAAAACATTTCAAAAGATAAACATTTGTATTGAAAATTACAACTCTTTAGTGAGTGAATTCTAAAATTCAGAGGATATACCCAGCTCTGTTTTCCATTGCGAATGTAGTAGTTGATTGATAAAACAATGAGAAACGACTGTGTAGTGTGTTTAATTATGTGTTCAAATGTATGGTGTGTGTTGCTAAAAAGCAAAATCACGTGGAAATCTATCATTTCACCGGTAACTAAACAAAACCCGTTCTCGACCTCTACTTTTATTTGTGATTTCGTCAAAACATACAATGCATAGGTCTAGGCGTTATGTGTCCAGCTATTTCAAGTCTATGTTTTATAGGGTTCAAACCCTGAACAGGCCAATGCCGCAATCAAAGATTTCTGTCTACCGTCACCAAAAACTCTCATGTTGGGAGGACACTCAAGTGCGCTACCGGAATGAGAACAAATAACCAATAGACACTTGACAGAGAAAGAGAAAATGGAATCGGCTCTCCAGTCTCCATGCTGTCTGAAGTACTATCACATTAAAGCATTAGACAACAAAGAGTTCGCCATGACATTGTTCTATGTCATTGAAGTTGAATTACGTAAGTCACAAATGGAATCAATCTAATAATTTTGTTTCGAGTAATATACTTCGTTAACTAACTTCCATTACTTAATGGACAGTTATTTATTTGAAATCTGGAACAAATCTCAGATATGTAGCAAAACTTATTATGTAACCGCAGATATTTTCACATTAACAATAATTATGATAAATGTGTCCAGTAAGTTCTGTAAGTGGACGTGGAGTACCATAAATAATCGTTCCTGAAAATTAGAAATTATGCTGTTCTGTTCTATTTATCATACGTTTCCCTTTGATTGATGGTTTTACTGTATACTGGTTTTCCCAGAGTTGTGGAAACAAAAGCCTAGGGGAAATTCCTCTAGTCAAACAAAATATAAAAGAAGTTCATATTATAAACACGAGTCTAGAAACGCTTCGTTGCTGAGAGGCAGGGTGTTGTTTTGCAAAAATTATGCGAGATTAAGTTGGTATTCTCGAAACAGAAATTTGGTGAAAAGAGAAAATTCATGAATATGTGTCCACCACTAAATTCATTTATAGCTACCATTAAGTATTTCCCATGTTTCGAAATTTATTGAATAAATGCCTCTTTTCAGGATATCTGAGCAGTTTTCTTCTAACTCGAAAACGATGCATACGAGAAGAAAAACTCAAGAGACCCTTCTTGTTACAAATTGAGCGAGAAATACAAAAATTATTCTTATTTTCAAATAACCGATCGGCGTAACATTTTTTGTTTCAAAAATATCAGAGACAATACTCGTTTGCAAGCCACTGTAGGAGTTGTGAATGACGATCGTGGTGAAAAGAAAAAACATCTTCATAAATTGTCTCTTCCCACCAAATTTCATTCCAATAGTTGAAGCTGTTTACAAATATTCAATGACTTCATATACTTTTTTCGAAACAACTCCCTGTATCTCAGCAACAATTTATTGTCATTTATATTACGTACATTCCTTGACAAAGCGCAAATAAGTCCATTCAAACACAAAAAACATTAAACACAGTCAGCAAATGTAAAATAAACTACTCAACAAAAAAAACGGTATACTCAAAATTTTTACCTATGTTCGAACTGTCATAATTTTTGAACAAATCGCTGAAAAAAAAGCGGTTTGCATCACGAATCAGAGCATTTCTTTGCAGTCTATGTTTATACAGTGTAATTCTTCAATCCCCTCCCCTTCTCTTGGACCCACCATGAGTGAGGACGTTTCGAATTTTTTGACAAAGTAGAGATAGAGACAGCTGAAAATGTCAAAATAGCAGCTATGCGCCACTTTAAACAAAACAATTAAATGGAAAGGGGGGTCGAGTAATACCTCATTTTAAAGGTCTTTTCATCCTTATTCCACCCTGAAAGTTTAAAGGCGCAGTCTCTTTCTCATTTTTCAATATCAAGGCAGTTTTGCTGAGAAATGCAGAGTGTGATAATATAATAGGGATCCAAATTTTATTCTGGTATATTAAACGATTTGAAGTTAGGGAAGGGACAACAAAGAATTGATTTTGTGATGTGAAAGGTTTGACAAATCATAACCTAACTTTTCGAAAACTGACAGTCCAACAAAAACCTCAAAAGAGATCACATTGAACATTAAGCTAAAAGTGATAAGAATTTGATTCAGTCTCTCTTCGACAAAGCATTATATTGAGGAAACTTCCAAAAATATTGAAAAAGTTCTTTGCTAATGGTAAAAGTTCTCTGGCACATCCGGTATACTCAAAATATTTCTGGGTATTCAATAAGTCTCCAAAAGACATCGGAATAATAGTTTTGTGCCATAACATTGTCAGTTGAGAACTGCCTGAAAAGCCAGTCAAAGCATTATGTGTGATTATTTCGAAAAAAGGACGATATTTCAAAAACGGAAGATGATATAAAAAAAAAAACAAAAACCGTCCTGAGATATGGACACGTAACATAATTTTGAGCATAACAAAAAAAGCTTTGAAAAATCTTTTTCGCAAAGGGGGACAGTGAAAAAAAGATTATTTTGACAGTTCTTTCTTTATCCACTTGTATAAAAGAAGTTTCTAAGGGAATTAATCTTTTCTCATAATTTGCCACCCCTGATACGAAAAAAGTGTAAATGTTTAAAGATTTTTCCTAAGAATAATTAAGCGAAAGAACCAATCTCTATTGGAAATAGTGGAAATTTTGAAGTTCCATTTTTCAATGGAATGCCCTATATTTTATTACAATAATGAAAATAATAATGATTAGGGATGCACCGGAATTCCAGCGGTACCCCTAAATCCGGCCGAACCGAATCGCTTTCCGGTCCGGCCGGAATTTTTGGAACTTTTTGGAAATGTTTACGTTTTGAATCTTTAATATAATTCAAATTCAAATATATGCAAAAATAATAGTATATTGTAGTCCTAGGCGGTTAAGTGACATTTTTCCAGGCTGAAAGAACTGTACGGGCGAGCTTTAGCGAGTTTACTTACCTATTGTTAATTCGTTAATTAATCACAAATAATTTGTTTTGAACAAAATATATTTTCCTTCCAAAAATTACCAGACCAGATATATTTTGTGATAATTGGTCAACAGTGAAGGGTGTGCGTGTTTCCTTGCCCATGATAGACTGGCGGCTGTGGTTCGCCGACTTCTTTTTAATTTTGTTATTATTGGCAGGTGGCTGCTGTTCTCAAATTAAATGAGTAGAATAGTTGTTTTAATTTTGTCAATGCTGATTAAAAATTAATATTTAAATAAACAGTCATTTCTATCTATGTAAAATCAATAATTTATTTATTTATTTATTACCTACAAGTGGGCATTTATTTATTTATTTATTTATTTATTAATACTGGTACACTACAGAACTGGAAAGTTCCAAATGGTACAACACATAGTGATAAAATAATATAAAGTACAGTAAGAATATGGTAATGACAACATAGTAATGAAACACAGTGAGAAATACAAAACAAAAATGCAATGAGACAGAACAGATAGTTGAAAACGTACTAACATCGGTATATAAAATATGATTTAAGAGACGATAGGCTGTTGTAAAAAATATCACAGTCAGAAAATTTTTTATTGTAGGAACTTTGAAGTCTATCAGAAAAATGTGTGAGTCCATAATTGGTTCTATGAGGGGCCACGGAGAACAGAATAAACACTCTGCATACTGTAGCTAGTTTAGAAAAAAGTAAAAATAAGTCAGCCTCAATATTTTCAATGTTTTACGTGGAGTTTTACGAATAAAAATAGGCATGCACATACATTTTAAATTTAGGTCCCGATCAAGCCGGATCAGCAAAATACCCGATCCGGTGCATCCCTGATAATAATAATAATAACGCATATTATTTTCGTTATTATTATTATTTATTTTATAAATATTTAGCAATTTGCTATAAAAGGATATATAATGTAAAAGTCAAATGATCAGTATAAATATGATTAATCACAGGATATCACATGTCTCAATAGTCGTTTAAATAAGACTATATTATGACAGCTTTTTTAAATGCCTTGGTAGAAGATTAAACTAATCTATACACTTGGTTTGATTAAAGTCATCACAATTTCTAGTCCTCTAATCATGCACATCTCTAAGCACTGTCACTTTATCACAGATATATTTTACAGGCAATATTTTTTTGTGTGATTTTGAAAATATACAATAAAACATTATACATTATGTTCTCCGTACGGACAACACTCCTAATATACTAATCATTGTTTTAATAGGTGTTTATTTATTATATTTAGAGTTACTCTTAAAGCTCTGTTTTGATTTTGTAACTCATTGAATTTATAGTCTGTACAAAATAGTTGAAAAATTGGAGGTGGGGAGATGCAAGAGCATTATACAGGGTGTTAATTGAGAACTTGTAAACATTTTAAGGAGTGAATCTTTGACTAATTTCAAGACGAAAAGTTCATATGAACATGGGTCCAAAACGCCTTGGTTTCTGAGACACAGGGCGTCAGAAAAAAAACTATTTTATTTGGTTTTTTGCTCATATTTTTGTTCATTAACATGAAAATTGAACGAAATTCGGGATACTGGGAATATTGATGACGACAAACTCAAATATTAACTTAGTTTATTGTTTAATGTTAGAAGGGCACTTCATACAGTGTTGTTTCTGAATCTAATTGCCAACACTTTTTTGTTTTGCATTGTATGTCATTTTTGACTAGGTAGACCTATTCTCCATACAATTTTTCATGCAAAAAATACTCTCAGTATTTGTCACTGAAAACAGCCGTTTTGGATGAAAACGGGTTTGTAGTTAAACCCGAGAAAAACCAAACAAATCAAGAAGCGACAGCGTCGGTTCCATTTTTGTAAGCGCATGAGCCAAATGTGTGGTAGAATGTACACTCCCACCGGCAAACTGAAACCCGTGTTTTAGTCAGTGAGCTCATTCAAGGTGTTTTTCTTTATGCTACACATTTTCCACCTTATTACACTCTTGGTGTATCACTACAAGTGATCCGTATTTGATCAGAGATGGTGTATTCTCACTACCTCCGAACTGATCTGAAATTAGTTCTAAGTGATGCCAATACTTTGGCGGTTCGGTTTTATCATTTGATGATCATAATCCAAGTTTTCTCCATTTTTTTTTCGATTTGATGATAATATACTTACCCTCATCTTGGTGAGGGGCTTCAGCGTTGCGGGGAGCTGAAGGCGGTGGAAGTACCTTACTTAGCAGGAGCTGGTTGCTGGCTGCTGGTCGGTGGGTTAATGGGCCGAAACCACTGTGGCGTCTCGTTAAATGCACTCCCGAGCCAGTCCCCACTTGAACCACATTTCGAGAGCTGGGGAATTGCGCGCGTTTTGCCTACGTTTGGTACTGGCCTGGGTTCTTTTCGGTGCGAATAATTTACTTTTGTACCGGTTATTAATTAATAAAATGTTGATAATACATGGCGCGAAGATTTAAAATGCAGAATAAAATTCCCGGGAATTTGTTATGAAGAAATGGAAAAAGGCCGGGTTTAATTGACTGATCAATAATAAGGTTACCGGAAAATTATAGTAACTACGTTACAAACTTTTATCATTTTTTTGATGAGTACTATCACCTTCCAAAGTTTGGGACAACCTTTATGAAACACCCTTTATACTGATTATGGGACTTTCCGTCGATTTTGTACAATAAAGAAATGAAAATTAAAAATAAAGTACAAATGAAAATATGTATACAGGGCTTTTCACTTAAAACTCCGCACGCCAATATCTCGGAAACGAATAGGAATATTTGATCTCTGTGAAAAGTAGTCAATGTAGGGGGTCAAGTAGTTATTTTTCACAGTTAAAAAAAAATCGACGCCTACCAAAAGTTCAGCGTCGCGACGCGTCAAAAATATCATTCGATTGCAGGGACTTTGAGATTACGCGCATGCAAAAGAACGTGTTATTTATAAACGTTTTTGTCATTAGGACGAACTCATTGATCTTACTCAGTTCTGAGTTATAACGGTTTATAGTTAACATTTCATGATTGACAAAAAATGCGATAACGGATGATTTTTACAAGAAATTAGTCTCAATTTCTGTGAAAAGAATTGGATGTATTGGGTCAAGTAGAAATTTTTAATGTTGAGGAAATTCGACGCCTACTTAGAGCTAAAGTCGCGACGCGTCTTAAATATAAATCGATTGCAGGGACTTTGAAATTACGCTCATACGAAAGAACATCTTATTCATAAACTTTTTTGTCATTGATTCGAACCCATTTATCTCACACATTTCTGAGCTATACAAGTTTATAGTAAACATTCCTTGATTGACAAAAATGCGATTACGGATGATTTTTACAAGAATGCTAGTCTCAATTTCTGTAAGATGTGTTCAGTGTATGGCGTCAAGTAGATATTTTTCAAAGTTCAAGAAATGTCATGCCTACTAAGAGCTAACGTCGCGACGCGTCAAAAATATCAATCGTCTCCAGATTGCATTGACATTGAAATTACGCGCATGCGGAAGTACAAGTTATTTTTTAACTTTTTTGTTATTCACTCGAACCCATTTATCTTGATCATTCCTGATTTGATTTTAACTAAATATCTCTTGGCTGAAAAAAAATTCTTGTGAAAATTTCCTACCAGTCAATTCTAACCAATCATAGGCTTGCATTTTAACATGTTGCTATGGCAACGACCTAATTTTATCGAAAATCACCCTACTCATAATCACGTGACTGAAAGATTAGTAAGTGGAAATCTCCCTGGCTTTGCATCTGAATGTAGCTCCCATATGATAACAGTGTCGCCGTCCCCACTCTCCCTAACAATCCCACACTGTGGTTGGTGCATGGGAGCTACATCCAGCCGCTACTATTAAATCTTCTGAAATAGTTTTGGCATGAAATTTTCTTGCCAAATCTCCCGCGAGCTCGAATTAAAAATCCGGAAATTTGTTCTCGTTGCGAATGTTTCAAGAAAATTCGCAACTCGACAAAATTTCCGGAAATAATTCGAGCTCGGGAGATTATAAGTGAAAATCATCCGTAATCGTATTTTTTTTCAATCAAGAAAAGTTTCGTCTTAACCGGTATAACTCAGAAAGGAGTATAATAAATAAGTTCGAGTAGATACCAATAAAATTAACTTATAACATGAACTTCCGCATGCGCGTAATTTCAAAGTCCCTGAAACGGATCTATATTTCCGACGCGTCGCGACGCTTAGCTGTTGTAGGCGTCGAATTTCTTAAACTTTGAAAAATATTCACTTGACCCCATACACTGACTACTTTTGACAGAAATTGTGACCAGTATTCTTGTCAAAAACATTCTTCATCGAATTTTTTGTCAATCAAGACATGTTAACTATAAACCTGTATAACTCAGAAAGTAGTAGAATGAATGGATTCGAGTAGATAACGAAAAAACTTATAAATAACATGTACTTTCGCATGCGCGTAAAAGTACCTGCTATCGATTTATATTTTCGACGCGTCGCGGCGCTTAGCTCTCGATAGGCGTCGAATATTTTGAACCGCGAAAAATATCTACTTGACCCGATACATTGAACGCTTTCTACAGAAATTGAATATTTATATTCGTTTTCGAGATATTGGCGTGCGGAGTTTCAAGTGAAAAACCCTGTATATTTATTCAAATATTTTTCTAAATGATATCTGAAAAATATCTTATAAATGAGGTATTGAGAAATAGTCCATTAAAATCGAATGTATGTCGAATACCAACTTTTTCTCAGTGTTGACGTGTAGCCAGAGAACATATGCCCTCCGTCTATTACCACCAGACAATTTCTTCCTGTGTTAAACGTGATAGGGTCATCAAATGGCTCGAACCAAAAACGGAACCCCGAAATGTTTAGTCCTTTCTCTATTAGTTTGGTTTTTCTCGGGTTAAACCTGCCTTGGAAGTCGGATCATTTCCGAGTTTTTTTGTTAATACTTTTTTAACGTCATGTTCTATGTTACACTATCACACTACATATCACCATCACCAAATTGGTGAAAATTGGATAAAAATCGATGTTAAGGCGAATTAATGCATGCGTTGAAGTAGGCGGTTGTCATTTTCAGCAACTATCGTAAATGTTATTAACTGGTTTAGTGTAAGTCTTGTAGATGATCTAAGTGTGTTAGTATCAATCAATGAAAGATACATATTTGTGTTTAAGGTGTCTAGCATTTCATTGAGATCATCTCTAATAGCGAACAACTTAGTGTCGTTTGAAATCAGTGAGACTTCACACTTATTAAATACTTTAAAAATATCCTTATTATACATTATACAGGGTGGTCCATCGAAACCGTACCGGCATTGATTTTGGACATTTAAGTTCGTATAAAAATAAACACTCAGACACGTCAACTTTGTTTTTGAGGGGGACACTTATTAGGCGTATGAGCAAACCCTGATCCGCACCCTGCCCAAGGGGTGAAACCCACCCCTAAAATCTTAAATAGAAAGAAATCGAGTGATACCTTATTTGGACGGCCCTTTGACCATGATTACAGCTGCCAAAGTTTCAAACCTCTGCTGGCATTCCTGTTGATATGACAGCATGTCAATTTTTTTCTAATTTATCTAATGATTGATCAAGCGCAAGAGTTAACTTCTCCAATCTAAGAGGATTTGAGGGAGGACAGATCTTCAAAATGAGCTATTACTTAATTTTTTTGAAGAATTTATTTCATCTTTTTTTTTTGTTAGACTGATTTTGCCAATTTCTGAAGAAATCATGAAAAATGGGTAATTTTTGCCAAGTTTAGAATAAAAAAAAGATCGCCAAGACACGTGAACTGGCAAATGGATTGAAGTTCTCAAATGCACCACTACTTTTTTGATCACTGATGCGGGATCAAAGTTTCATAAAATTTTAGGTATGTGTTATTTATCTGACCATGAGTGTACAGTGTCCGCCATAAAATTGGGTTCATATGGGATTTTTTTTGTTGTTGATATCTTTGAGGATCTTTTTTCGTGGATAGTTTTTGCAGAAGATGTGAGAAAACGGACATAGGGACACGACCAGACAGTATTTTTCAATTAATTTCCCTCGACTGTTTTATATGATGCGAAGTTCGACTGATTTAACATCAAACCTATGCGGTTCAGTTGAATAAAGTTGATTTAAAAATAAAATCAACATATTCGATTTTCCTTTTGATGGAAGGGGTCAAATATGAGTTTTATTTTTTTTATCTGATTTGCTCCAAAATCGGCTTGGAGGATTCTAAACAACATTTTCTTGTACACTTTTTCGATACCTTGTCTAATTAACTCATTTTTTGGTGAACCAGTGATCTCATAACATGTGTAAAAAATGATTTTTTGGTTATCGGACAAGCGAAAACTATCCCCGAAAAAAGCTCCTCAAAAATATTGATAATAAAAAAAATTCCCATAAGTACCCAACTTTATGACGGACACTGTACACTGTGGGCCAAATCAAGTTAGAACATGATTTGATCCTTGATAACTTTATTGATTGTTTATGGATTTTGATGATTTTTGGATATTACATTGGTCAATATGTTTTGAATATTTCTCCAAAACTGAGCTTTAGAATTTTGGCCAGGACCGGAGTTACGACGTTTTTCTGAAATTATTGCATTCGAGCACGTGGCAATAACGAACTGCGATACATACAGACCAAATGTTATAGTTTTTCTGATAAGATTAGCGTCCCGAAGATGTAAATGTGTGCAAGATTAGCGGGTTAGGAACGATGAAAGTAAACTTCACTTTTTCATCAATGCCGACGTTTCGAACCTTTATTTGGTTCTTTTTCAAGGCTATTTATGCGCAATGAAGTTCTTTGTCACATGATAACACTGAAACAACTCCTTCACACTGAACAATGACCAAACACTATTGATTTTCACGAAAACAATACGCATCACTTTGTAAATGGGACAAAACACGAGAGTCGTGTTTTGTCGCATTGCTTTCATTGCATGCTTTCATTTCATGTCATTGTTCTCCAATTCTTCCAATTTTAGTTGTACTGTTTCTTGTTTCGTTGTTCCATTGATCACCAATCAAATCCCTGCCTGTCAATTCAGTACTTGTAATTGGAATATCCCGGAAAACATCCAGTTGGCAGATCCAAGCTTTTCTGTTTCTGGTGGTATTGACATATTGATAGGTGCGAATCTATTTTGGGATTTTATTCTTGAAGAAAGAATCAAACTAGGCAACTTTTTACCTTCTTCACAAAATACGCACTTTGGAAACATAGTTACTGGAAGTACACCATTAGATTTGAATACTTCCATTTGCAATTTTACCAAGGTACATGTACCAGAAGATGATCAACTGAAGCGTTTTTGGGAACTAGAAGAAGTTAAAGTAGCAGTTCACATGTCAAAGGATGACATGGAATGTGAAAAAATACTCAATGACATTACTTTTAGAAATGACCAAGGTCAATTTGTAGTTCAATTTCCCCTCAAGCATTCTTCCAAGTTACTTGGCGACAGTATGATGAGTGCCAAAACGAGATTTTTATCCCTCGAAAAACGATTTAGACATTCCAATTTTCCTGAACCTAATGATTTCATTCCTATTGATGAATTACCTGAGATAAAAAAGAGAATCACAGTCTTACAAACTGTGGTTAAAGAGCATTTTTTCCTTTTCAACAACTATTCTTGCCTATTGAAGTTAAGACGAGTAACAGCTTTATGTATTAGGTTTTACAACAATTTAAAACGAACGAAGTGTAGCGAACCTTTAGTTTCTGGTCCTATCAGTGCTTTCGAATTTGAACATGCTAATATGGCTCTACTTCGTCTTTCTCAATCTGAAAGTTTCAGTGAAGAAATGTCAGTTTTAACAAAGAATACCCTATTAAACAAGAAGGACAAACTTTCAGCTCTAACCCCATTTATTGATGAAAAGGGACTAATGCGTGTAGGAGGACGCTTGAAACATACCTATTTATCATATGATGTTAAGCATCCCATTTTGTTGGATCCTGAGCATCCTTATACTAAGTTTATCTTTGACCATAAACATAAGTACCTTCTACATCCAGGTCCTCAGTTACTTTTAGCCTCTATAAGGCAGTTTTATTGGCCTATAAGAGGAAGCAATTTAGGTAAGAAAACTACACGAAATTGTCAAACATGTTTTAGATTTCGTCCTACTCCCGGCAAATCTCCAATGTCTAGTCTACCAGACAGTCGTATCAAAACTGAGTTTCCATTTCAAATAACCGGTATTGATTATGCTGGCCCATTCTTTATTTTGAACAAACCGGGTAGGGGAGCAAGAGTAACAAGATGTTACTTAGCAGTTTTTATCTGTTTTTGCACAAAAGCTGTGCATCTTGAAGTAATAACCAATTTGAGTACTGAAAGCTTCATAGCATGTTTGAAACGATTTACCTCTCGGAGAGGTCTTCCTGCCATGATTTGGTCAGACAATGGAAGTACCTTTGTTGGAGCTAGTAACGAATTGAAAGAGTTGCGTAAATTTTTGAGCACCAATATAGATTCAATCACTGAAACTACGGGCCAAGCCGGTATTCAATGGCAGTTTATACCACCATACACGCCAAACTTTGGCGGTTTATGGGAGGCTGCTGTGAAGGCTGCAAAGCATCATTTAAAAAGAGCTCTCATTAACAAAAATGTCACTTTTGAAGAATTTAATACATTGACTATTCAGGTTGAGTGTATACTAAATTCAAGACTTTTATTTGCAATGTCAAATGATCCAAACGATTTACTACCCAACCCATTACTCCTTCTCATTTTCTCATTGGCCGTTCGTCTAACTTTATACCTGAATTCAACCTGCAAGACGTCAATTCATTTAAACTGTCAAGGTTGCAACACATCCAAAAACTCAATCAACAAATATGGTCACAATTCACCAAGCAGTACATTTCCCAATTGCACACGCAATACAAATGGAAGGAACTTCCTACAAGCTTGCCAGAAGGCTCGTTGGTGCTGATTCGGAATGATACTCAACCACCCTACAAATGGCTCCTTGGCAGAGTTGTTAAGCTTTTGCCTGGTAAAGACGGCATCTCCAGAACTGCAGAAGTCCGAACTCAGAAAGGAACTATGATCAGGTCTATACGTCATTTGTGCAGACTACCCATGCAAGAAGAGACTGAAAACTATACTTTTGTGCAGAGATGGAGATCGTGCAGTGAATTTTTGAAGGTCCCCTTCAAAGGGGGGAATATGTTCAAACTTAACATAGTTCGCCCTGCGAGGCGACATGCGATACCAGTTCAATATGACAGTAGTTGTCACAATTTATAATTTACCTGTAACATACATCAATTCATGAAATACAGTACGCTTAAAAACAATTTAAAACGAGTATATTTGCCTCTTATTTACGGCACAATAATTGAACCAGCAGCAATTACAAATAAACAGTCTGTTCAACGAAAAAAAATAATTGGTTTAATTTTTTTTCTATTTTGAAAATTCTGAAATGTCAAAAATTCGACAAGACTTTAACAGACAAACAACGTCGCTATCGAGTTTCACGAAGCCTTGAGCAAAGTGTAGTGAAATAGTTTTAATGCAAATAAGCACCATCATACAAAAAAAAACGTTTCTTGGGCTATGATTCTAAAATATTCATATTTTCAGGATAACTTTTCACACAAATGCTCTTCTTAAAAAATATATCAGTTGGTCTGTAAGTAGCGCAGTTCGTTTTTGCACCAACCTCATAAAAACGTCGCAAGTCTGGTCTTGGCTGAAATTCGAAAGCTCAAGTTTGGGGCAACATTCAGGACATATTGACTAATATCATATGCAAAAATCATCAAAATCCAAAAACAAACAAAAAAGTTATCAAGCGTCAAATTATGTTCTAACTTATTTTGGCCCACAGTGTATATAAACCGCAAAGAAATGCTCTCAATCGTGGTGCAAACTACTGCAAACCGCATATTTTTTTAGCGACTTGTTAGAAAAGTATAATAGTTCAAACATACACCCACCGACAAAAATGGGGAAACCGTATAACATTTGATGAATCTTTGATCGTACATCGGTGATCAAAGAAGTAATGGAGCATTAACAAACTCAAATCCATTTGTCAGATTACGTGTCCTGGCGATTTTTTTCAAAAAATTGTCTAGTGTCCTTTTTACGTTTGAAAAAAGAGCACTTTCAAAACTTTTTTCTGTGTAATTTTTGATAAAAATGGCAAGCACCATTCGAAAGAGGAGCAAATATGCACTTCCTGAAAATTTCACAATATTGGACAAAGGATACTCTAGATTTTATCTTGAACTTGGCAAAAATGACCCATTTTTGAAAAAATAATGGAAAATGGAAACCCCACTTTCGAATGGTGCTAACCATTTTTATCAAAAATTACACAGGAAAAAGTTTTGATAAGTGTCCTTTTTTAAACGTGAAAAAAGAGCACCAAACAATTTTTTGAAAAAAATTGCCAGGTCACGTGAACTGACAAATGGATTCAAGTTTTAAATGCATCATTACTTCTTTGATAACTCAGATGCAGGATCAAGGGTTTATGAAATGTTAGGCGATTTCTCCGCTTTTGTCGATGGGTGTAGGTGACAATTTCGAGTTTGCCGTTTTTTATGTTGAGTAGCCTTCTCTGTAAAAAAGAAAATACTTACCCTATTTTGTCCTTCAATAAGCTTAATATACGCTGGGGCGTCGCCAGCTCCAATCAATTGGCTACTCGGTCTTGCATTCTGCAAAGAAAACAGAAATTATAAATTTCCTTTCATACAGACTTGATACAAAATGAATATTGTTAGATTTATGTTGATTTTCTCGAATTTGAAAGAACATAAAAATATAAAATTAGAAAATGAATCTCAGCTGTTACTTTTCACAATGTTAAACATATAATGATTTCTTGACACAATCATTCTATTTATTCTACAGATTTTATAAGTGAATAGAATATTATCCATGATTACTGCAAATTAATACACAGGGTGTCCTAAATAGCATGTACCACTATTATCTCCGAGACTTCAACTGCTACGAGGTCGGTTAAGTGGAAAAAAACTCTGAAGATCCGCGACCTTGTACGTAGTAGAAAATGTTTCAAAACATTTGCTGGGAAAAGACACTGCGACATTATTAGTTTTAAGAATTGGAGTAGAAAATGTTGTTGCCATAACTGCCTTTCCAAAAGTCAAAAATGTAATAATCGATATTCCCATTGACAACACAGTCAAGCCAGTAATCCAGCCTTATCGTAGAATCCCCATTCCTGTGGAGGATAAAGTTAATGAAGCAGTTGTAGAGATACTCGCGTTGAAAATGATTGAACCAGCAAATGATGCTTCGAAATGGGTGTCACCAATGGTACCGGTAATAAAGCCAAATGGGGAAGTACGAATGGCAAATGAGGCAATAATTGGGGAAAATCATAACAAGCATAATCTCTTGTGATTTCTGTGTCAATGTAGCAACACTCAACACAGCGCCGTCTCCTTCTACTCCTAACCTCAATCTTTTTTTTTTTGATTTTGCTGTTTGCTCCTCAAAAACTGCAAACTTTTCATTTGGATTTTTTTTATACGTTCCGTTAAAACCTAATC
The DNA here is from genome assembly GCA_958502075.1 of Orchestes rusci. NCBI lineage: Eukaryota > Metazoa > Arthropoda > Insecta > Coleoptera > Curculionidae > Orchestes > Orchestes rusci. The sequence goes on from OY293303.1 coordinate 100,859,744, forward strand.
AAAACCCTTCAAAAGACCTCATATATGTATATTCGGTGATCTCTCATTCAGTGAAAAGAATGAAAAGCTTGTGTTTGTGAATCTGTGACAAAAATAAAGAAAAAGTGCTTTGTGCCATCATTTTAATCAGTGGCTTACGGGTTTTATGCTCTCATATACCAGTGAAACAGTTTGTATATTGCGTGACAATAAAAGCTAAACACTAATTATTGTCTTTTATTGTCCAAAATTCATAAACATACTCCAATACAAAGCTTCGTAACTTCTTTGAAAAAACACTTATTTAGTCACCTCAAACAACAAAATGTTCAGAAAGGATGAGACTACAATATTTTAACATAAGAAAAAGTCCATTTGCACCTGTATACTACACAAAGTGCTTTCCAGGATATTTCACGGAATCCAAACATTCGAAACACTCTATGGAGAACTTAGACAGGTGGAAATGGACATTCCATAAGGTGTGTGTGTATTGGAATAAGTTTAGAAACAATAATAACAGTAACAGGTAACAGTACCCAAATCACGGATGTAAACAATGAAAAACAAGGTTAGGTTACCCACATGATGCGGCGGATTGCGGCGTTATCAGCTCGTTGGCAATTCACCTAATAGACCTTGGTGTACGAGTAATTTCATTGGATGCACGATAGAGCTAAATAAAATGCTACTTTAATTTCACAACCTGGCAACAAATATAGAATGGGGCTTCACCAGTCTTTCGAGTGGTTTCATTTCTGGATCAGGATCACGTGTCGGTGACGTACTTTCCCTGAGAGTATTTTGAATGAAACCGTTAGAAAATTAGCAGATATTTATTGATTTTTCAAGAATAAATATGGGTTAAAAAATTTGAAAAAATTGTTTTTGGCATTAGTAGGCATGCATCAAAGAATTCACAGAAAAAAAATCAAAAAAAAAATATCTCCCTATTGTTTTTTCTGTCTGATAATTCAGAAAAAGTACAGTAAAAGCGGAGTCGTGACCAATTATTGGTTACGGTTAAATCAAACTAAACTAAACTATTTTAATTATCTGTTTTACAATTTAAATTCGTTTAATATGGTCAATGTTAATATAACTCCCAACGTTTTAACAAGAGATTGTGATATTTTATTGTCTAAGTGTTAAGTCATAGTACCAAAAAAGGTTTTTCAAGTTGCTATGTATGTCTACTGCTAATAACTATTATGGTAAATCTCCTATTTATGTATGTGCTATCTTGATGTATCTCTGATTGTCATCCTTCTCAATTCACACCAGTCACGGAGATTTCCACGTATTTTTATTTAAAACATACATGATCAATCAAAATCAATCAAAAATACTTAATTGTCGAAAATGTATAAGCATTTCAATTTTTCCATATTATTATCCATTTGACTTAAATTAAGTAATTCATACACACTGTGTATACCATTACCATTTTATAATAAGACTATACTCGATACTAAATTAAGACCCATGCTAAAATTTCTCCGCCGCTTAACAACTTCAAATAAGTGTCTCCACCTAGAAGGGAGGACGGGAACTACATTCGCCCAAAAAATCATCGAAATATACAAAATTAGCCAGACTATCAGAAGATGGCTCTGAAGGGACCGTGGTATTTACAAGTACCATCAGATGGAGGTTTTTGGGGCGCATCTAAATTAATTTCAATTCATAACTTCTTAACGGATGTCATGGTGACAACGAAATTTGGGCAATGAAATGATATATTTCATTGAATGTGGACAATTAAATAGACTCATATTGATGCTACGATGCAATAAGGTTTATCGTGATTGATTAGTGAGTAATGCGAGGTTAATCATACCTAATCATAATATCATTTTATAATGAGAATTATGTTGACATATTAGTATAATGCCAACTGCGTGTCTAGTATTTCATACATACTAGACACGCTATGTTTGTCTTCAACATAGGCAGATGAAAATTTTCAGTTGACAAAAAATTTTGAATTTCTTGGTCATCGTTTGATTCCAACATCATTTTTCCAAGGAAAAGGTTTTTTTTATAATAATCGATATAATATCCTGCACCGTTTTGGAGATAATAGCATTTTATTACCAAGATGTGATTGTGCTCCCGCATAGTGAATCTTGTTACTGGTCCTACCTATATACGTACGTGTTTTCGTCGTTTTTTGTTTTTTCAAAAAATGTGTGTGATATAATAATAATAATAGTAATAATAATACTCTTTATTATTGCAATAGGAAACAACAGTGTAATCTTTAATATATGTACACTACTTATATAGTATGGTAAGCCAGATTGCAAAAAAGGAGCTGAAAACAATTAAGAATTGATCAAAGTTCAGCTTCCTAGAAATATGAATTATCAAAAAAACCATTGATGAACATAAATAAAATGTTGATATTATCTTCATGTCAATCCTGCTGTATGTATGAGTTCTATCATTTTCGACCTTACCTTTCCGGAGTCCCAAGTATATATGTACCTACAATCGAGATGAGCAATTTTGAAAAAAAAACATATAATTATTGAAAAAATACAATACTTTTTTCCTAAACTTGAACAAAATATAACTAAAAACTACAAACGATCCTTCGAAAAGCACGGACAAAAATTCTAGGTCAGTTTTTTGTATAGGTGAGTACTGGATCATAAGTGTGACGTGAGATGAGAATTTTGTAGACAAGTTTTTATTCTGAAAGAAAGTGAAAAATAAGACTTGTAAACTTATCTTCAAAGTGGACAAAATTCATACAAACTTTTATAATTGTAGTATATTCACACTACATTACAGTTTCCTGTAATAACAACATTTTAATGTTAAGATGTTGGTAGCAACAGTATTTCAGCATATGCGCATATGTACTCTTATACAGTGCAGCTCTAAAAGGTCCCCCCCCCCCTTTTTTTTTAATGTGTGCACCAAAAATTCTGAAACTTGGCATACTGCAATTGCTGTCAAAATACTACTTTTTGATGTTACTGACGTACTTTTAGTATTCAAGATGGCGGCTGGGCGCCATTTTGAAACATTTTTTTAAATGGAAAGGGGGGTCGTGTGACACCTCATTTTGAAGATCCTGATGAGTACTTTATAACCCTAGAATATTGAGTCGATATCTTCAAGTACTACAAAATGGCGGTACATTTAATTACTGCATTGATAGATACACTTTGTGAAAAAATTCGTCAAGTTCAATTCAAAAGATGCTTTTTTGACATTTTTGTCATTTATTCCTAACCCAAACTTTATGTCAAGAATATTTCCAGCATCTTTTGAATTGAATTTGACGTTTTTTTTTATAAGTGAATGAAGTGTATGTATCAATGTAGTAATTAAATGTACCGCCATTTTTAGTACTCAAAGATATCGACTCAATATTCAAGGGTTATAAAGTACTCTTCAGGATCTTCAAAATGAGGTGTCACACGACCCCCCTTTCCATTCAAAAAAATGTTTCAAAATGGCGCCCAGCCGCCATCTTGAATACTAAAAGTACGTCAGTAACATCAAAAAGTAGTATTTCGACAGCAATTAAAGTATGCCAAGTTTCAAAATTTTTGGTGCACACATTAAAAAAAAGGGGGGGACCTCTTAGAGCCGCACTGTATGTAAGGCTTAAGAAAACTGTCAATAATAGTCAATATATCATTCACTCTCTTTTGTACCAGCTTTCGTGTGTTCAACAATAAAATGAGTCCGTTAAAGTCATCGGCTTTTATTTGAACAAAAGTGTGCGATCGAGCAAAGTGATGCTTACTAAATCTGGGTAAACAGACATTACAATTTGGCGACGAAGATATTGTGAAGCGATTCGCGATAAATCACGTGAGAATTACGGAATTTATCGGACACCTGCGTGAGTTTTCGGTCAGAAACTTGATGCATTTAAGGAAATGTGTTGTGAATAATGGCGGGCATATTCAATAATTGCACTTTATGATATCAATTTATTAATAATATAATGTATTCACTTGTTATATTCGTTGTTTTAGATTATTGGAAGGATAAAAATTAATAAATAATGTTCAAACAATCATTGTTGTCATAGATACTAAATTTGGCAATACCAAAAAACAAACTTTAAAACTCAAATATTTTGAAAACGGCTGGAAGGAATGCCTACATGCGGTATATTTTTAAGATCAGAAAAATAATGTCAATTTGATTATAAAATAATATATAGGGTGTTCCATTTAAAAAAATGCAAGTTGTGTCTGTCACACTTTTCTCGTGCACCCGGTATACAAAAAAAAATCTGGCGGTTCCTGTTGATACCTACCAACTTTGTATTTAAAGTCCCTATCTATCTTGCATAATAAGCGAGTTAGTCTGCAGACGAAATATACGGAAACACCCTGTACATAATTATACTTCAATAATAAATAAGTTCACAATAGTGCCGACTTAATCGGAGGCACCGTGTATATTGAGCGGCTAAAATATGGAACAGACTAATTTTTAATTTGGGGTTTAGTTTTTTTTGAAAACGCGCGGACACATCGATTTTCATTTTTAGATGCGGTTCTTTTATGACAAATCAATAAATACAGGGTGTACCAAAAATAAGTTACGACCATCAACATCTTTTGTTTTTCATATAGAAACACCCATTTTTTTATTTCATTTTTGAATTCTGCGTGAAATTCTGAGTATGTTTCATGCAACCTACCTCATACCCTTTTTCCATATTTTAGCCGGTCACTGTATACATTATGTACTTTTTTTTTCGAAAATTCGGAAAATCAAACTTGTGTCCCCGGATCGACGCATGAATAGCTAAAAAAGACAAAAAAAAATGAATTGAAATTTCATCATCTGGGGTTTAGCCCTACTTGGAGAAACTAACAACCAACTACTATCATAATTTTAGTTTCTAAAAATAAAGTACCTATGTGTTGGAAATTGACCTAGAAAGCTATTTCCCTCACTAGCAAAGAGTTTTTTCTGTAGGGGATACGACAAAATGTTATTGAAGGAAGTTGTTCAGCATGAAAAACTAAGTTAACCTTCCGTCTACTTTGATATTTTGAAGAAATTGGAAAAGTTCATCAGCAAAAGTACTTTCAAATGACGAATTGCGCAAAAAATAGCTTCTAGGATAATTTCCAAGATATATACTTAGTTTTTAGAAACTGAAATTATGACACACATTAGATTTTATCCAAGCAGGGTTGATGAAATCTCAATTCAATTTTTTTTTGTCTTTTTCACCTATTCATACGTCGATCCGGGGACACACTGTATAAGAGATTTGTCAAAGAAACAGTCTGCTCGAATATCTCATACAGTATGTCCGGCGATGGGTATCCAATAGGTGAAATGAACCAAAAAAAATTAATTTTTCGAGAAAAAGTCATTCTTTATAAAAACATTTGCTTGTTCAAAAAATACGATTCTTTGAAAAAAAACGGGTGTCTTCCAAAATTTGAAAAAACATTTTTTTTTCTTATATTCAAAAGTTTTTAGCAAAATTTGACTTCTAAACTTTTTAGTAAGCCCAAATCCTGCACACAAATCCTGCACAGTTGAAGATGACCTTTCTTCATTGTTTTCCACATTGAAAAGTCACAATAAAAAAAAGTCTAAAGACTAAAAGACCGAATTCCCAGTACGTCGCAGAAAAAATAACCATTAGACGTGCTGGGTACTGTTTCTCTGTAGAAGTAATTTTAAATAAATAAATGTGTATTACCTCATTCATGGTTAAAATTTGTACACACAAAATTTGTATCGACAATAGTAATTTTTCAGCAAGCAAAATTTTTAAAAATAATGCGATGAAATTTTTGGCTCATTTTACCCATTGGATACCCCATCGCCGGACATACTGTTATAACTTTTTGACGATATTATTAAAAATTATAATGAAGAGGTGATCCATTTTATCAGAATTATTAGAAGTTACATACATATTATAATACTATAATTATAATACATAATACTCAACATTGTTTATTTAATTAAAAAGGGAAAAATTTCACTATATTCTCACCATGATATAACATTTCACATTTAAATGTGCCCATTGGTCCCCATCAACAAAAGATTTTCGCATAAAAGTTTATTTACAATCGTTTTATCAAATTTATAATAATAATTATTGTTATCATTGCATGTAATGGATTGATGTAAGTACAGGATCTTCCCGTATATTTTTGCACCCAGCTGGAGAGTCATTTGAAAAGATATTAAAATAAGGTAATTAAAATAAGGTAAATACCACAGTTTCATGTTTTTTTTTATGAAATTTGAAAACCTGCGTAAAAATAATAGGCAAATAATTTTAAATAAGCAATAATTAGTAGAGAAATAGAAATAAAATACTACATTTGCCTCTTGCATACAGAGCAGGCATATTTCGTGATGTCCAGAAATAACCGTATAATTTCGGCGAAAAGCATTCTTGAAATATTTGCCCCAACCACAAAACAATAAACCCTTATTCTAAACTTTATGGGCCCGACCCCTTCTTACGTCCTTCTGTTAAATCTTGCTTTCTTTTTCGACATTTCGAAGAAATCTGTAATAGGTATCGTCAACAGAGGGCGACGTATTATTAAATATTTATTCTGAATATAACTGCATCCTTGCGCCATCTTACTGATTATTTTTCAGTTACCAAAGTTACGAGAATTCGTTCCATAAGAGAAATCCAAATATAGTCTTATTATAAAATGCCATTACGTACGAAAAAAACTGATTAAAAAATAATTTAGTAATCTTACACAACAACCATAGTCGTAGAATTACCATTTTGTTTTTTGAAAACGTGCTTGTTAATTTTTCAGGACTGGAACTTCATTTTCTCGCGAAGCAGTATTTTTTATGAAGAGTCGTTTTTTTCCGTAAAATCAATAATAAACATTTTTACCATCCGTCACTGTATACCTACCTAATTTCAACTTTCAAAAAAATTCGGAAATATGAATAGAATATTTTGAAGAAAAAAACAATTGTTTCTTTTAGAAAGATAAGTATACTTATCACGGTTGAAGTATCAACTTCATTTTGATAAAACTCTCACTTTTCTATGGGGCTTTGTTGATTGTTCTTGATGAACAACTGTCCGAATTCTGTCCATCTCCAACTTGAGTTTATTGTGAGTCATTGTTTTCACTAATAGCTTCAGATATTGCTCTATATGTTCTGGACATAATAATGTATTATGAATATCTATTTCTTTGATCAAAATATTGAATATGCGTTTGGAGAAATCAGCATTCAATTTAACGGCGTCAAAAATAATGTTAAATTATTGATAAATAGTTTTTTGAGTGAGGGTTGAAAATTGATTTGATGGCCGTTTTAGTTTTAGTTCCTGATGCTTGCAGTAGTCTTTGTTGAATATGAATAATTCTTTCTCATCATCTAGGTCTTCCGATTCGTTTTTCACTTTTTGAGACACATTCAGTATATTTTCACGGATTTCGATAGATCTTTACATAACGAACTCATCAATTTAAGGTCTAGGGGTCTTATCTGTCAAAATGACGAAACAATTGAGGAAAGCAATTGAATCTTTTGTCATCCACAATAAAAACAATTCAAATCATGTTAAAAATGTCTCCCGGACAATAAAGTTTTACCTATACCTCTATGTATGTATGATATACCTCTTTTGCTATATAATTAGATTCACATTCCGTCATTTCGACGATGAAGTTGAGGACTTACATAATAAAATAATATCATGTCAATTTGTTCAACAATACAACAATTTTGAAGTTTTCAGTGTGCATCGAGTTCATTATGCCTGGATCATATATTCCGATATATTCCAGATGGAATCTTCGGCAATGTAATCCAGTTTACAAACACCAACGATCATATCCTGAATGATCCAGCACAGATGCAAATCAATTTCAAGCATGAAATATTCATATTCTAGACTTTTTTCTGTACAAATGCATGGTTATTTCAAACAACGATATTTCAAGTATCCAACGGTGAATTTCAAAAATTCAAAATAGACTCTAAAGTTCATAATGTGTAGAAATGTTTTATCGGCTGAAAATAACTTTCTCATGCCATAATATCCATACTTTTGCCACGCGCCAAGCATGTCCAATGAAGAAGCCTAATCCTCAGGGTGAGCGGCGAGCGTCCGGTGGAGCCGACAATTCATATGTCCAGATAGGTATACTCAAGTATACTGTTCTAGCGCCAAGAGATTCAAATTCTCGGACATGTTTTGGCCATACGTCATCTAGGAGTCGCCCATATTTCGGATCCCGTTTTAGCCCATCAACGGCGCAAGTGAACCATTAGAGGTCACCTACAAGGCTTTTTACTACAGGCAAAAGTCACAAAAAATTTTTGCCACCAAGTCCATTTTGTGACTTTTGCCTGATCAGTTATGGACGGTGATACCGGTGTCAGTTGGACTAAGTGACTTTAACGTTCAATTTTTAGGTTATATCGTTTATTTATCTCCATTTTATTTCGTGGAGAAGCCTATTTCCGTGTTAGCGGTGTGTTGTTTGTGAATTCAGAAAAGAATTATTCACCTGCTTTAAAATGCTAGACTGTAGGCGCAAACATCTTTTAGAACTTGCTACAAATTCAAGCAAAAAGTGATTGTGCATACAGTTTTAACATTATACAACCTCTCTACCAACAAGTTAAACTTCAAAGAATCGAAATCCAGAACCAAGCATTGAGAGTGAAAGCGAAAGCGAAAAAGATTGTTAGTAAATCATTTCATCAAATTATCATTGTTTAATTCTTTTCAAACCTATAAGTAATATGATACTCACGTTTTATAAGCATAACTCTGATAAAATTAAATTATTTCACAGTTTATCTTTACTATTTTTTATTCCATCAGAACTCATCAAGTCCATCTTGTCCAGATTCAATTGGCTCGACCAAAAGTCCATCAAATATCAGTTCAGACACTTTTCAAAAAATTGCTTGTCACTACTTGTTGTGTAATGCCTTATAATGATTTATTATTGCCTTTCAGGCCAGTGAATAAAGGTGTTATTTCCGCAAAATTTAACAATAATTCATACATCATCGAAACTTCCTCACGTCATTAGGTACCACCGGTAATAAAACTATAAAATTTTGCAACTAGTTTCAAGGTCGGCAACATTGTTAAAATGGCAAAAATTAAAAAAAAATAATATCTTGCCCAAAAGAAATTTTACTCTGCTGCAAAGTACATAAATGCTCAATTGCATTTTTTAACACCTACTGATAATTTTGCAGCTATAAAATACTCTGGCAAAAACAGTAATGAGGAACTTGCCTCAAATTTTTTTATTGCTGAATTCGAAAGTCCATAAAAAATACGGGTCTATTTTTTCTTTTTGTTGTTATTCGAAAATTGACGGAGATATAACGCTTTGAAGTGTGCTAAAATTGCAATGTTATGACGTCATAACATTGTAACACCATGCTAAGTATATCTATGTATACAAAACTTTAAACTTGAATAACTATTGGAAAAATCATATTTTTACGAAATAAAAAATACGTATCGATTTTGTTGCGATTTTCTTCAGTTTGCAATAAAAAAAAAACGATTTAATTTTCCATGCAAGTTCCCCATTATCGTTAATCAAGATTTATGCATACAGTTCTGCGATTATAAATTAAACATGCTTGCAAACCTGCATATTTCTTACTAATATTTTCATGGATGACTGTAAATTTGCAACCATCTCCGATGACTATGCATCCATATTTTTTAAGTCAAATATTAATTTTTCGCCGGAAACGGTTTCAAAAAATATATAACACGGCTGAAATCTAATTGCAAATGAACACTTCCTCGTGAGCAATGAACTCTTTATTTTGCAACAGCCCTTCAAGTCGGCATGTGGTTAAAATTTCAAATTGACGCCGTGTATCGAATTTTGGTTATCAAAAAAATATAACATCGCTGCAAAACTGGAGATTACTTGCTGATAATATTTTAGATTGCCTTGTAAATTTGCAACACTTTTCGATGGCGCAATCCATAATTTTCAAGTAAAAAAATTAATATTTCAAGAAAACGTCACAACAAATTTTCAACATGGCTAGCGTTTGATTGCGAATTCACTGTCGCGCTCTAAATTTTGCCCTCCAAGTCGGCAAGTTGATGAATGTGAAATACAGGGTAGGGTGTCCGTTTAAAATGATACCACTATTACTAGGGTACAAGTACTTATTTGCAGCGTGTGACTTACCTTGCGGTATTTCACATTGATTAGAACATAAAAAAAGTAAAATTTGCTGTTATACCTGATATACACAAATCCTTTATTTGAAAAAAAATCATCTTACGGGTTGTCGGACATGCGCCATATTTGTTGTACGGCCAAGGTCCTCAGGTCTCAGAGAAATTCCGTCTGTCCTCCAAGAAAATCGAAGCCAAATAATGGATGAAGATCAAACATATTTTTTTGATTTTTTCGATGGAAATAGATAGAAGAGAAGAAATAGATGAGTGACAGGTATAAAACAAGCACGTGAAACAAAAGTAAACATATTTTTTTTTTAATAAAAAATAAAACGGGTTAGGTCAATACAAATAGTTACTTAATAAAAAAATAATATCTTACTACTGAATTGAATTTGGGATACATTTCGGATAGTACTTAAGAAAGTTACTTTTTGTAATAAATCATTTTCATTTTTTTTTCATTGAAATTATAACTACAACTTGAAATGAAAGTTGAGTTTATGAATTCTACAGAATTTAGTGGAACAAGAGATCGTACAAAAGAAGTCATTGTCAGACGCTTCATACACCTTTTTTTAATGGAATGGTATGTGGACTGTGATATAATAGTATATTATTCAACGAGCGGAAAATGGTGGATATTACTCACGAGGATGAAGTAGCGTAATCATCTGAGTGAGTAATATCCATTTCCCGCGAGTAGAATACTATACTTTTTCTATGATTATCCAATGATTGAAGCAAAATTTGAAATATTCAATTTCATTTGGACGGCACTTTCTGAGAACTGGTTTACTTGAAGTGAGGTTAGGTTGATAACACAATGTGACAATGACTATAAAACCAGTATGGACGGTCAAATGGGCTGTTTCAAAATGAGGTATTTAAAGGTTGACATTTTGTCGAATGTTCTGATTGGCTCTAAAACAGTGGAGTAATGAGAATTAGATCATTTCATTCGTTAAAAACAATTGAGTAATGAAAAAAAGTCACTGGTATGAGTAACGAGTTACATTAACCAATAGAAAGTGGATGTATAATACATCTATTATTAAATAGTCATAGAAAAAATATTTGAACCGACATGCTCTACTTCGAAAGTCACATGATGAAGTGTTCCAAGTCGAGGTACACGAAACTGCAATCGCTCCAAGAGATAGGAACAATCAATCTCACCCTGCAGGAACTTATGCAAAAATTGTATGGAGTTTAAGTCTCTACGCTTGTCTAGTGATATTTCACCATAGCGAGACAAGATTGATTGTTGTTCAAAGCCTCTTCCCGGGTATACACTGTCCTCTCTGAACATAAAATACTTCAGAAATCCCCTCTGAATGGACTCTATTGCGTTGGTGTGACAGTCTTGAATCGGGTGCCAAATCAGAGAGCCATACTCAAGCCTGGAACGGACAGATGAAAATTGTAGTAGTCAGTAAAGTGCCCGCAGTTCCGTATGACAAAACTTAGGAGTTTAGTTGATCTCAAAAGCAGCTTTTCGAAATAGGGAATGAAGAAAACTCTTTATCAAAAACAACTTCCAAATCCGTGATTTCGACTGTCCTTTCGATTGGTGAATCCTCGATCGAGTACAAAACACTTGGATGCGTTAAGATCTAGACGGTTCTGCATAGACCAGTCATTAGAGACTTTTTGCACCTCTTAAAATAACATCAGTTATTTCATCCGTTATGGTTAACTTTATTAAAAATGACATATACTTCATCCGTTATTAAGAGAGGTTTTGCTCCACTACGATTTCACTTTATTCGTTATCTTGCGTCTGACCAACAGGCGAAACTGATGACAGTTTTCGTAATTATTTTTTGTTAATTAACTATTTCGTCAGTATTTATCTCTTTATCTATAATCATTTTTTTTTAACATCGGACATACCTGAGCGATACCATACCAATAAAATTGGGGATTGATAAAATTATCTTTAAAAAGCACAGACTTTAAACCACACACAGCACCGGTGCTCGAAAACGAGATCCTCCTCCGACTTTTAACTATTTTCAAATGATCTATAAAGTACAGACACACACAAATTAGTTAGTGGTACAGAGCATAAACATTAAACAACAATAATATTCATAAGATAAGACGTCAGAATCAGAGAAGTAAGGTTAGGTCCGATTTAGATCGTGTTCCGTAATTGAGTTCGTGACAAGATGTGTCAGATTGTTGGGTAGATCAATCCGGAAAAGTATGAAAGAAAGGAGAATATTGTACTAGGTTTATTTTTTGTATGTAAAACATTCCATTTTGGTTTCCGCGATCGTTTATTGTCATTTAAAGTAGTTATCTGCATCTCATTTTGATCAATTGCTTGAGAATGAATTAATAATAGCAGTAGTATCCATTTAATTTTACACATTACGGCAACATCGCTGTTGAAAAATAAGCATTACCATAACGATAAGCCCTTCCTTATTTCACCTTAATTAAAGGAATCCGTTATGGCAGAGCCGTCTATATTGTAATACAAGCCATGAAGTGATGACAAGTCATGACGTGCAACGTCGCAATTTGGACCACCGTTGACGTTTAAACGGTGGTCCAAAATTGCGACGTTGCAATTGTTTACTTCATGGCTTGTATTACATTATAGACGGCTCTGGTTATGGTTAATAACGATGAAGGATTGTGATTTTGTCACTGCGCATGCTCAGAATAACGATAACCACAACGGATTGAAAATATAAGAGGTGCAAAAAGTCTCTATTGACAAGGTCGATGTTACGTTGAAGAAATAAGCAATCCGTGACTGAATCGATCCTGTTGAATAATTTCAGGTCGTCTGCATAAGCCAACCTCTCGCATTGAATCATGGCAATCAGGTCATTGATAAAGGCATCGAACAACAGTGGCCTCATGTTTGAGCCCTGCGGAACTTCAGACGTGTGGATGAATGTAGGTGAACGGTAGCCATCGATCTCGACAAACTGTTTCCTCTGAAGTAAATAGGACTGCAGAACAGCTAGGAGTTCATCCGAGAAGCCAAAGTCGTTCTGCAGCTAACGAATTAAAATATTGTGGTCGATTTGGTCAAAGGCTTTTTGAAAATTCGAGTACACAACATCCACTTGGCTTCTAGTGTTCAAGACATCACAGGTGAATTGCGAGAAACACGCCAAATTCGTGATTGCTGATCTTTTCGAGAAGAATCATTGTTGTTGAGGAGAAAGAAGTCCTTTAATGTAGATGAAAATGTGTGCAAATAGAAGCATCTCAAAGATTTTGGAGAAGTTGCAGAGAATGGTGATAGCTCTTTATAGTTTTCAACTCTACCAAAATCACCCTTTTTAAAAATTGGGATAACCTTTGCGGTCTTCCAGACATCCGGGAAGGTTCCAGTTCTCAAAATTGTTTGGTAGATGTGAAGTAGGGGTTCAGCCAATACAGATATACAATCTTTAACAAGCAAACTGGAAATTGCATCAGGTCCTGAGGTAATCTTGTTTTTGAATTGCTTGCTAGCATGTATAGCCTGCTCCAGACTCACGCCGCGAACACCCGTGAAGCCTCGTGAACGCAAGTGTGGATGGGTTCCACGGCTTTTCACGGATATTATTTAATTCAGATTTTTCACGGCGCGAATTCTCGTCTTGACTTCGCGGCATGAGTCTATAGCCGCCTTATGATATCGTTCTGGTTGATTTTTGGAGTACTGATTGAGCTTGATGTAATCACGGGTTGGAAATTCTGAGTTATGTGTGTACACTGCTCATATACGCTGCTGAAGTACTTGGCGAATGCACAAACTATGCTCTGAGGATCCTGGAACGTATCATTGGAATCACTGATAGAGTTTGGTTTACGAGCACTGGAGACCAATCATTATCAGGTAACACATCATATAGTGCCACAAAGTCTGCTTTCCTGAAGTTGAATTGATCTGTAGCTGCCTTACTTCTATTTGGTTTTGAATGATGTTCAGTTGAAATATTGTGTGTTATATCGAGAGGAGGATGGTGTGCGTCTTCCGGTACGAATGGCAAGTCACTCTTTGTGACAAAATGTATTGAGCTACCCAACACCAGATCCAGTATGCTTTCATTTGCGTTGCGAATAAAGTTGTGTTGATCCAGATTAGTGAATTGCAAAAAGTGCATCAAGAGTTTTTTAATACCATTTTTTATGAAAGTTTCAGCATAGTTTAGAATGTTGAAGTCCCTCAAAACAATGATATTTTTGTGGAGAAGACAGTCCAACGCAGATAATCCATCGAAGAATCGTTGCAACTGATCTGGGGTTGTCGATGGAGGGATGTAGATGATCAGAATGTGGACAACATGGAAGTCCAGTGTCATTTAACAACCAAGAATGTCAATTTCTGGTATTAAGTTGCTGACCTCAGAGAGTTTCTGTTTCATAGATTCTGTATTATAACGATTTGATATAGCCAGTAGAACTCCGCCACGACGAGATGCCTCAATCATGTTGATTTTCTGTCTGATCGATAAGTTATATAAGAGCTTGGGAAAAGTTCTGAGCTTGAAATATCCGGCTGGAGCCATGTTTCGCTGATCGCAATAAGGTCATAGGATTGAGCAGCGACTGCGCAGATAAGTTCGTGAGTTTTGCTCCTAAGAACCCTAGCATTTTGGTAATAACAGCTCAACATCGCTTCAGCTTTTGAAGTAGGGGTTGTTACTTTTTTGAAACAATGGTGGGTGTTCCTCTGACATACCTTATCACAAGATTCTCTTCACAATTTTCTCTACGTTGTTTGAGGTCCTCCTTCACTTTGTTTAGAATGCCCAATTGAATCGGAATGAGATCAGCTTCGGCATACATTTTATGAGACGCCAGAAGTTTAAACATCAAGTTTATTGGTCATAGTGATATTGAGTGAAGTGTATCCGTTTCGGTTTGGTTTTCCTATTCTAGCGACACTTGTTATTCTCACCGACTTATCGTGAATGCTATTTAGGATATCAGACACTTGCTTCTCAGCTGTTTCCTGTGATTCTATTCCCATATTAAAAAGCATTATATTGTTTGATCGTTTCTGTCGATCAACCATTTCCTGCATCAGAGAGTCCTTGAAGTATCTGTGGACCAGAAGACGATGTTTTATGCGCCAGTAATCCATCAAGCTTCTTATCAATACTTTCTTTTAATGATTGGAACGACATTTCCAGAGTTGCTACCTTCTTTTGGAGTACTGGTAACAGTCTGGTAACAGTCCTTCCTGACAAGACTCACAAGAGAACTTCAAACTCCTTTTACTTTTGAGCTCAATCACTCTGATCTCTGTGCTTGTTAGATCAGTGCAGCTATGATGAAATCTCAGTCTACAACCATCGCAATCAGCGTATTTTCCGTCAATTATCTCGTTATCGCATTTGAAACAATTATTGTTCTTTACCCTCATTCGGTAAATAAGATAACCGAGGCTATTAGATGTTCTAAAGTCAGCAGAAAAAGATTGCTTTAATTATCAACATTCGAATTACGCGGCAACAGCGAAAAGTCATGCGGATCGACACCCTGCCTGAGGACGGTGGTTCGACAGTAAAATGCGTAGGGTCCAAAGTTCAATTTTGAAAATGCCTGAAGTGTAATGTTCGAAAATCTGTTATATTTGATGAAAATTGAAGGTTTCACGACTCACCCGCAGCTTATGTAAGCTTGTTATAGATTTATGAGTCCTTTTTAATTTATGAAACACATATATACTGCAGAAATTCGATAGTTTCGTGAAAGCAAATTCAAAACAAAAACAACGAAAAAAGATGCTGTCATCGGAGGAAGATGCAAATTTGCAGGGCCATCTTGAATAATATTTTCAATTAATCTGCAGCTTTGCAGGGATGTAATATTTTTTTCATGACCGAAATATCGCAACGCCGCGCCAATTTGAAATTTCAACCACATGCCGACTTAAAGGCCTGTTGCAAAATGAAGAGTGTGTTGCTTACAAGGAAGTGTTCATTTGCAATTAAATTTCAACCATGTTAAATTTTTTTCGAGTCCTTATTTGGCAAAGTATCACCATTTTACTTAAAAAATATGGATGCAGTCATCGGAGATAGTTGCAAATTTACAGAGTCATCCATGACAACGTTAGTAAGAAATATGCAAGTTTGCAACCATATTAAATTAATTATGGCAGAACTGTATGCATAAATGTTGATTAACGATAATTACTGTTTTTGCCAGAATTTTTTATAGCTGCAATATTGTCAGTATGTCTTAAGAAATACAATTGAGCATTTATGCGATTTGCAGCAAAACTATTTTTTTTTGCACGAGTTATTGATTTTTTAAAAATTTTCGGCGTTTTAAAATTTCATTGTTTTACTACCTTTGACGTATCTAATGACGTGACAAAGTTTTGACGATGTATAAATTATTGTTACATTTTCCCCCATTGACTGGCCTATTTATACAGTTGACTTTCATAAAATGAAATTTTAGTCCACATTTCAATTTTAAAACTCGTTTTTCTCAAAACTATCATTTTGGACCTATTGACTTGCCATAACGCTGACGATATGTAGGCACATATTTCGAAACAAATTCATGTAAAAAAACCCAAAATTTTGTATTTATTTACAATCATTTTGATTCTACCTCACATAACCCCTATTTACTATTTCGCTACACAGTCTCGTTTAAGGTGGTCCTTAATGGCGATGGCTATACGGACGGACCCATAGGGACGTTTATACTTGAGTAAAGCCGGCCACTCATTCTGATGGCAAATACGTCCGTATTAGCACACTGACGATCCGTTTTAACTATTACACCTGTAAAGACGTCAGGGAATACGGACCATGAATGTCAAGCATGAGATACTTGTTGATTATCATTAAGCCGATAATACACCTGATAATAGTTACAGTTCATTCGCGGAGAATGCAAATTCGCCGCAAATAACCTTACCGTACACACCTCGCAAACGAATTCGAAAAAAATCTCAGCAACGTTTGTCAGTTGTATTCCCGGCTTCAGGTAGAACATAACCAATACAAAAAAACACGCGAAAAAACCTGCAACAACGACCAAAATATATTCTGTTTGTGCTTGCGTTTGCATTTGTCAGAAAAAAAAAAACAGATTCACGTAAACTGATAATTTACCAGAAAAGTTGATTCCACGATTAAGATTAAGAAAATTGTAATTTTTCAGTTTACAAACTTTTCGAATATGTTTCATAAAACAACTGATTGATTCTCAAGAGTATCCAGAATACGATTTATACAGGGTGTCCGAAAATGATGAACAAAAAATTCAGGTGAGGATTCTAGACAAAAAATAAATGCTACCTCTTCCTATAATATTTTTTCTAAAATTGATTATTGACGGAGTTACAGGGTGTTAAAGTTGCATTTTATTTGCAGTTTTTTTGCAATACCTTTTACCACGCTTATAATATTTTGATGAAATCTCGTATTTGGGGTTCTTCCCCATTTTGTAGAGGTCGCCACATACGAACCTATACTTTGATTTGAATGGTCTTAAGTTTTTTGTGCTACACTGTATGCGACTTTTTACCAAATATTTTTATTCTTGTGACCTTTTGACATGAGAAAAGGATAACCGTTTTCAAGAAAAACGCTGAAATAACTTTGCTTGCACGAACCTAATGAATACGAAATCATTTTAATTTATTTTCAACCTTAAACATGCTTTGGAAACATGTGCTATAGTTGCCGTAGAAACAAGTTTCGGAAAAATTAGTATTGAAAGTTGGTAATTTTTTGAAACTTTGTTGTAACGCTGATGCTGGTCAATGACAAAAATACTGAAAATTAAAAAAAAGAAAAAAATGTTAAAAATTACCCACTGTCAAGCAATACTAATTCTAATCATATTTGTTTCTACGGCAACTTACAGCGCATGATTTCAAAGCATGCTATGCTATGTTAAAAGCCGGGTTGAAAGTCGAAAATAAACTAAAATAATTTCGCAAGCAAAGTTATTTAAGCGAATTTCTTGAAAACGGTTAGATTTTTCGCAACAAAACTAGTATACCTTTATTATGTCAAAAGGTTGGAAGAATAAAAATATTTACTCGAAAGCCGCATACAGTGTAGCACAAAAAGGTTAGGACATCGGTTAGGACCATTCAAATCAAAGTATAGGTTCGTATGAGGCACCGTTCACAAAATGCGAAAAAACGGTAGTTTTGAATTCCTCATCCCAAAAAAGCCCCAAGTAGGTGATTTCGTCAAAATATTATGAGCGTGGCAGAAGGCATGGCCAAAAAACTGCAAATAAAATTTAAGTTCAACACCCTGTACCTAACCCCGTTAATAATCGATTTTCGAAAAAATGTTATAGGAAAACCTTGAGGAAAAGGTAACATTTATTTTCAGTCTAGAATTCTCCTTTGACTTTTTTGCTCATCATTTCCGGAAACCCTGTATGTTCATATGCTGCGCAAGTTCTCAAAACAACACCCAGCACCCCGCTCCCAGTCCCGTAAGATTATCACATATCCACACTTTTACGCAGCGTTTCAATGGCTGCAAATAAATTCTAGAAGGATCTAGATAGAAGTGAAACAAAGAAAAAATGAAAAATTGCAATACCTAGTTTGTAAACTGAAAAATTAACAGAAAAGTAAATAGGTTCATTATTTCTATGTCGTGAACATTAATCAAAGATGGAAATGTAATGAGTTTTATAGTGTACTTACATTCCTGGATGTTGAGATGTAATCCAAAATAGAGTTGATAGATTTTTCACTATGATTCCTTGTCACAGCACTTTTGATGTAAGTGAGAAGTTGTTTATAACGCACCATCATCTCATCATAATTACACAATCTAAAATTAATTTTTATCATCTGCTTCAGGGCTTTGAAGCCCCATTCTCCTTTTTCTCCACCTTCTAGATCCAGGACTTTTTGAAACGATGCTAGGGCCGCTTTCGGTTCTTCTTCTTTGAGCGCCTTGCTGTTGTAATATTGATTTTCCAAGTCAACATCTGGTTCTGAATTGGAATCCTCTGAATATTCCTAAAAAACACGTTTTCATTAATTTTAGGCATGAGAAGCAAAATAAAAACTGGCAAATGAAAATCATAGGTTATATTATGTATCACTTCGTTCAAAATGATAATATTATTACCAAACCATAGTCTTCTTCGTCATCGCACATAAAGTCATCATCGGACATTTTACGTCGACTCTCCCCTAATTAAATGTCCTTTTTCGCCGGTATATAAAATAATACGAATATTATGAAGGCGTAAAAATCCGGGCTTACAACTAACCCCAACTGGAGAATTATTGTGACTATTGTGAGCGCGCTGCGCGAGCGCCGAGCGCAAACCTCAAACAAATGTCACAAGTCAAAATAAGAAACGGGGATCAACGATTATACACTACAAAGGATTGCTCAGTTTGCCGAATCTGTCTGGCAAACTCAAACTCGCTGTGACGTCATCACTGGTGCTTACAGAAAGAGCGCGTATGCTTTATATGGTACTTTCTTTATGCAATTCAGATTCCAAGCAAAATTTAGGTGTTGTGCATCCAAAAATATTGTGTTTATATCGAAGACAACGAAAACAAATAATTTTATATTTATAATAAACTAAATTTCAAAATGAAAAAGAATATAATTAATATACCAAATTTCTTTTTTACAAGTCTAGGTTACAAAAATATCTCAACAAAACTGCCAATTAATAAGGATGTAATATTCCAATACACAATAAAATGTAATTTGAAATTCACAATTTCAATTTGTGTGTGTAAAAAGTGCACGTCGACCAAAATATTTTTGTATATGGGAATCGCAATTTAAGAAAGCTCGTTACTTAATTTCCATATACAAAAAATTAATTTTTATTTGTAAGTTTGAAGCTTGTTGTAATATAGGTACTTACTCAATAAGTCGCATGCTGTAAATCTCTTTCATAGTCATTAAGTCATTATAACTGTAAAACGGTCGGAGCAAACTGCCAAAGAATCTATATTAAACATATTGTCTTTTCTTCTGCAGCGATCATATATTATCTATTAATAACTATATGGGAAGCAATTCTACACGCTTGATGCCATAATGAGATAGAAGATCCCACTGTACTGTACAGTTTTCGCATAAAACTATCCTTTTCTATCGACTTATGTGACTTATGCGAAAACCAAGCGAATACTAGACAGTACAGCGGGATCTTCTATCTTATCCTGGCATCAAGCGTCGCTCGTTGTTTAAATGGGACGGTTCCCATATAGAGTTAATAGATATATGGCAGCGATGCACCATGAACACACTCTTTACGTATTGTAGAAGACATTAAATCCTTGTCTTTTGGAAAAGAATGAAATATTATGCTTAATGAAGCCTTGCTTTTTAAGAGCTAATTGATTGTTTTTGCACACAGCAACAGCACATATTCTGCCAGGCATCATGAACTAAGATAATGTTAACCACTGGAGTCACTTTTTATTAAACAAGAAGCCTATTTGCTTAGAGAGTAGTGAACATTTCATTCACTTTCGTGTAAACAAAATGCTCCTTCTTGTGCTAAATCGAATTGTTGTTACACACCGTTAACCGTTTACACAACGAAACGAATAAAATATGTATTTGTATATCTTCGCCAACTCAAACTACATTGAAACTACTTGGAAAAACACAAACTATTGGACAAATTCACAACACAACACACACGATCAACGGCTGAAAGAAAATAAACAAACCATTCAGAACCCATGGTTACGTCACAGCCGTTCTTCGCTCGCTGCCAAACTGCCAAACGTACGTTAAATGTAACTAGCCTAGTTAACACCGATAACTCGTTTAGTTCGGTCCGATAGGACCAAGTGGGTGGGGATAGTTAGGTAGGACCAACGACGTCGAATTGCTATTAGGTCGTTGGGTAGGACCAATGCTTGCTTCTCGTCCGCTTACACCGTCTTGCAACGCGTGAACTAAATGAGTACGCGCGCAATTCGTCAAACGTCAAAAACAAGTCGAAATTATTTATCAACACAATTCGTATTAAAAAAAAACATAAGTGAGTACGCTCAGATTGCCTTGAGAAACTCAGAACCAACACAATTCACAATAATAACAATCAACATAACCCCATAATTTTGATCCAGATCGAACCAAATTTAGTTCGGTACACCTGCTGGCAAGTACCGAACCAAGAGCGGGCCAACTTAGTTCGCTACCGTTTACACCATTCGAACCAAATATTTGGTTCTGATATAGTTCGAATTAAGTATTTGGTCCGCGGACCAAGTTGTCGGTGTAAACTTGAGCAATCCTGTGTAGTGTATAATCACAGAGTAGATAATCGTTGAGATTTACGAACGCATCATGGTGGGTCCTCATGTGCGTATTTCAACGACGGCGTTTCCGCGTTTTGCGATATGATTGCTTCGTGATATTCCCGCCGTCATGATTCAAAATCATACAACCAGCAGTGATATCAGTTGATTAAATAAAAAAACTATTGACTAGGAAGTACTTGTACTAATACTTTATAACCATGCAAAAATATAATTACTTCTCAAAAATGAATTTTAAACTTGTTTTGAGTTCGTAAAAACCTACATACCTACCCATTTATACCAGTTTAAAAAAGAAGTCAATCAATTTATACACAATAACCATAGTGTCAGTAATTCCCTTGACGTAACACATTTTGTTACATTTCATATAGTCGTAGAATAATATGCTCAACCTTCATGATGATCGTTCATCATCAAAACTAAACTTTCAGGGGCCCGGGTCTAACTTATAGTCGGAGAGTCGGGCATTATTTTTAAATAGGTATCATTACTCATACAAAAAAGTGTGTAGTTACTTTTGTACCTATCTATGCAGGTATTGTATATTCACAAATTCAATTCAATTTGGCAGATCTTTATAGGTAGCTTGATACTTGATACATTGAATATTCAAACAAGTTAAGGACTTATCTATATCAGTATCGACTTACCTTGAAAATTACGAAATCTTTTGATAAATAACTACTTGGGTAAGATATTGGAAAAATAAAGACAAAAAACATGTTATTTTTTATTAAGTTGCATCGAGGAACAAAAAAAAGTGGGGGTAATAATGAATAAAACTAATTTATCATTCATAAATTTGAGTTGAAATGCATCCTGATAAGTGATAAGCCTCTGTCTTTGCTGATTCCCTTTATTCAAAGCAGCAACTCCTTAGTTTTGGTTGTCTTCGTTTTCGTCTGAGTGGTAAAAGTTGATTACATTATCAAGGAAGTAGCTTGGTTTTGATTAAGGCGAAAACGTCCTCAAAATTGGGTGGTCCAAGTAAAATGGATCAAACCCATGATCTAATAACTTTCCCCTTACCGCAGATGGGCCCTATCCATGTTGAATTGCCTCAAAACACTCCTTCGTCGTGATCTAGCTCGACGAAGTCATCAAAATATTCACTGGTGACACCTCAAAAAATAAAAAAATCTTAATGGCTGAAATGATTTGAAGTAAAAAGCCGATGAAGTCGTTTGCAGAATCTAGTGGCATAGTTGTGACGTTTTCATTGTATAATTAGAAAGCAGTAACTAATAAACTAATATGTACATAAAAGAATAGAAGGAACAAGGAACTTTTTTTCGAATAGTCAGTAGATACTGATAGATAGGACATAGGCTAGGTCTATATAGAGTCTAGGTACCCAAACAGAAATTTAGAAATAATAATTATCAACTTACCACCAAATCCGTATCAACATCATTACATTAAAAAACAATGGCGCTTTATGAATAATTTTCTAGGGACTACCAAAAATACAAAGATCAAAATTGATAAGATTTATTTCTGATAATAACACAGTAACTAACCCTGGAGATATAGTCAATGTACTGAATGACTACTTTTCACAAGTGGGTAAAAAAATTGTGGATGATATAAATAAGGAAATCCAAACCCTGTCCCCTGATTTACAAAATAATCTAAATAAGTTCCAAGAAATTGACTGTGATAATACCTTATTTTTAATACCAACGGATGATGAGGAACTCAGGAAAGTTATTGAAGACCTTGCATCAAATTCAGCCCCAGGCCATGATCAGATTACTGTTCATGACATTAAAAATCTAAGTAAGTCATTGATACCAATTTTGGTAAAACTGATAAATAAGATCCTGGAAACTGGAAACTTTCCTGAAGAACTCAAAATCGCAAAGATAAGTCCTATTTATAAATCCGGTAGTAGGCAGGATAAAAATAACTATAGGACTATAAGCGTGATCAGTGTTTTTTCAAAAATAATTGAAAAAATTATTAAATTGAGGATGTTCATGTTCATACATAAATATATTGATTCTGATTTGTACCAGTACGGTTTTGTTAAAGGCAGTTCAACGCTAAGTGCATGTATGGATTTCAGTTCAGTTCAGTTATTTATTAGCAAAAAAAAAATCATCAAGTTGATATACAAACATTCAAACAATTAACATGCTTCTGTTCAGCACAATTGCTGGTATCGGGATTTCCTTACGTGTACAGTGCGAAAAAAATAAACAAAAGGAAACCTCAAATGAAAAAAACTACAAAAAACTTACAAAATACTACAAAATAGTTACGCAATATCACATAATACATAATACACATAAACACATCAATCAATAATGAAGGCCTTCAGCTGCCTCAGGAAACCTGAATAAGTAAGATTTTCCCTTATTTGCTTAGGTATTGAGTTGTACGATTCAAAGGCTCTGGGCAACGGATTATTCAAAGCTTTAGTGGTTCTTACTTTATTTAGGTATAAATTATCTTTGGTTCTAGTTGATGATCATGTTTCTGGTAATTGAATGCAATGACGGAGTTACACCTCAGATTATGTGTCAAGATCCTGTAGACGTGCTTTACATTGTTCTAAAATCAATATTTGCTTTAGCGGTTGTAGCACTGTAAGGCAATTGGTGCAGGATTCTGATAGCCTTATTTTGAATTGTCTCAATCTTCCTGAAATTGGTGTTGCTGCAGGTCCCCCATATGTTGATAAGGTATTGCATATGCGCGTAAATATACGCATAGTATATCATGCTTCGATTGTGAAAGTTGAGATAGCCTGAACATCTATGTAGTGCACCCAGCATAGGTACAATTCTGTTCCTAATATTCTCAACGTGACTAGTCCAGTCTAGTTTATCATCCACAATCCACAACAAGACCCAAATATTTAGTCTCATGTACTCGCCTCAGAAACGTATTGTTGATTTTTATTGACAAATTGTTTAGCTCTGCATTCCGTTGCCCATAGATCATGTACACAAATTGATTTGATCAACAATATCTCATTAGGATTGGATAAACACAAATTAGTAATTGCAGTATTTATAGACCTAAGAAAAGCCTTCGATGTAGTAAGTCCTGACATAATGTTGGATAAACTATGGCGTATGGGGTTCCGGGGAGCAATACACAAACTTTTAAGTTCATTTTTGAATAATAGAAAGCACTATGTGAAACTGGATATCAACTTGAGTGAATTAAGGGCTAGTAGATGTGGAGTGCCTCAGGGTTCCGTCCTGGGGCCACTACTATACTCGCTCTTTGTTTTAAGTTTGAGAATTGCTGGACTCGAGGGTCAGTACTATACCTTTGCGGATGACACTGTATTACTGTTTGGGTTGTAATAAACTGAACAGTATTTAATTCATTATGTACAGTATAATATCACAAGCAGTCAGTATAATATTGTAAAAGACTCAGTATTTCTGTTAAAAATGGTAAGTAAAAATGGAATTTTTGAGCAGTAAAAGTACTATTTGGCCGGTATTTCTATGTTCACTATTGTGATTCTAATGGTCAGTAAAAATTTATGAAATGTCAGTATGACTTAGCTGGTAATAATTCCACAAATGTACAGTAAGAAATAATAAATGGCCAGTATGCAATAGTCAGTAATAATTTTAACTAACTCAAACTAACCCAAACTTGATACACATAATACCAATACAGAACACGTCAATTAAAATATATAATAATAATTGTAATGTTAACCTAGTGCTAACCAACATATATATATATTTTTCATCAATTTCTATTACCAACACGAACTAACCCTAACTAACCCAAACTAAATCCGCCTCTCAAAGGAACCTATCTGACTACTTCATCATGACATAAAGGCAGAGTGTTTTCTCTTTACTAAGTTGTGTTTCGTTCCGTTGTAAAAATGTTTGTATTTATACGAAATAAAATATATGACCAACCATTCATTATTTTACTGTCGCTTTATTAATTTTATGAACTGTCCATTATTTTCACCAGGCATTTACTAATTTATTTGATCGTTTTTTTATGATACTGACTCTTGATTATTCACATCTACAATTTATTATTTTTACTGACCACTTCTTTATGTTACTGACCCTTCATTATTTTTACTGACCATTTCTTTATAATACTAACCGTTAATTATTTCAACCGACCATTTATTATTATACTGATCATTTATTATTTTTACTGACCACTTATTATTTTTACTGACCACTTCTTTATGTTACTGACCCTTCATTATTTCAACCGACCTATTATTATCATACTGACCAAGGGAAATAAAATAATGGCAAAGAGTACTGTCCATAAAATTGAAATACTGACCATTTAATTTGTTGCCTTACTGTTTATCGCAGACTCAGACTCAATCGAAGAGTTAGAGGTTAGAGTTAATATGGATTTAAAGTTGTATACAGGTTGGTTACCTATTACGGAATAGACTAAGGATAAATATTGACAAAAGAAAGTTTATGCTATTTAAACAAAAGAATAAAGTTACTATAGTGATCCACACATTGTGATAAATGAGAAACAAATTCAACCAGTCAAAAAAATAAAATATCTAGGATTAGTTATAGATCACAGTCTTGACTGGAGAAAACATGTAAATTAAATAAGTAATAAAATTTCACCAATGATAAGTGCAATATTCAGAATAAGGGATTATGTTAATTATAAAACTGAAATGTCGACTTATCACGCATTCTGTCTAGCGCTTTTTAGATACCTAATCCCTATATGGGGTACATGTGGTGTCACTGCCTTTAGCAATATGCAAATTTTACAAAACAAAATCTTGAAAACATTGTTTAATCTAGATCGGTTAACTCACACGGAACATCTGTACAACGACTTGAGTACATTTGATCTCAGAAAGCTAATGCAGTTTGAACAAGCCAAGTTTATGTATAGAATTATAAATGGAACACAAAAGACTAATATCTGAATTGAAAAGAAAATGAAAGTATTATTCACCAAAATACACAATCCAATAACCGCTTCAATAAGACACAAAATTCAAATGCAGAACATAAACATCCAGAGGTCATCTCAATCATCCATCAAAACGTGCAATCACTGGGAAATTCCCTAGACTTGGTCAATGAATTGGTGGGAGCTCCGTGATATGTATCACGGAACATTGGAGGTCAAAGGAGGAGCTGAACTATATGGGTATCACGAACTTCAAACTAGGAGCAGCTTTCTGTCGTCCCAGTGGGCAGCATGGAGGAAGTGCTATTTACATCCATCAGAGTGTTAAACAAGTGCGCGAAATAAATCAAGTGAATAATCTATCTGTGCAGGGTGAATATGAATACGCGGCAGTGGAATGTGACTTCGATAACATGCGAATAGCGATAGTGTGCGTCTATAAACCTCCAGCTGGTAATGTAAATAATTTTACTTGTAGCATAGATAGGATTTTGTCAATTATTGCATCAGGTGGAAAGAATATTAATATTGTGATTTTGGGAGACTTAAATATTGAACTTTTGAAGGATAATGTGCATAAATTAGATTTAATATGTGTCCTAGAGAATCATATGGTCTCAAACAAACGATTTTTGAGAATACTCGAGTCACATCTAACTCATCATCGTGTATTGATAACATTTTCACACATTCTATTTTTATGAAGTCAAGTTTTGGATACAGTCATATCTGATCATACGGCACAAAAAGTGACTTTTCAAAGCAAACCACTGAATCAAAGGCCCTTTATAGTTATAGAATAAGAATCTTCTCTGAAGAAAATAAAAGTCACTTTTTGGAGTCTTTAGGAAGCGAAAAGTGGGATCAAGTATATAAAATACATACAAGCAATGTTAATCAACAATGGAAATCCTTCATCGATATATTTAGTTCAGTCTTTGATCGTTGTTTTCCACTAAAGAAAATCATATGTAATACGAAAAAAAAGTCTAGATATAATTGTTCGCCGGAAATAGGAATTTGTAAGAACAGGTTGGATAATCTACTGATACTGTCCAGGTATAATAATGTGTATAGGGACGAATACAAATCTGTTAAAAAAGACTATGATGACATGCTTAAAGCTAGTAGGGCAAATAATTATGCAGAGCGAATACAAAACTCGAATCGGACAATAAGTCAAAATGCATGTGGGCAATTTGTAAAGAGATAACAGGTAAATGTCAAGTATCAGAAATTAGCAGTGACCGAGATCCAGAACTTCTATCAAATGAATATAATAATTATCTAACATCCATTATACCAGAGTTGACAAAATCAATGAAGTCAACTCATTCTAATGTTCCCAGTAATATACCCGTGAATGATCAGTCAATGTTTCTGTCACCGATTACAACTACTGAACTGTGTCAGTTGGCCAACAGACCCAAAAACAAATATTCTAGTGGTATAGATGAGATACCAACAACCAACAAGTATTCTCAAAATGGTAGTACCTGCGATTAAAAATATCCTTTGCTACCTAATCAATAATATATTCAAAGAAGGAGTTTTCCCTGATCAACTCAAGATAGCTATTATCAAGCCCCTATACAAAAAAGGTGATCCAAATAATATGGATAACTATCGACCGATTAGCCTGTTATCATCGTTCTTTAAACTGGTTGAGATGGCAATGTGCGATAGACTCATGCAGTTCATTTCAAAGTGTGGAGTCTTGCAAGAAAATCAACATGACATACTTGAAAAACAAATCAACCATGACTGCAATATTTGAATTCACAAAACAGATAATTGATTTTTTGGAAAAGGGTGAAATCGCATTAGGCATGTTTTTGGACCTATCGAAAGCATATGACTGTGTTGATCCAAAATTATTATTGCTGAAACTGGATCGTTATGGGATAAGAGGCAATGTCTTGGAACTATTTCGATCATACATGTCTTGCAGGAAACAAATTGTGAAAATAACACAAGATGAAAAAGACTATTATTCGAAAACGTTGGTTAACCAGATTGGAATTGCACAAGGAAGCATCGCAGGTCCGATACTATTCGTTATTTTCCTGAATGACCTTCACTTCAGAACCAGTAACGAAAGCGACAAAAATAACCTGTTATGCTGATGATACTAACTTGGTGACTGGTGACAAAACTCTGAATGGAGTCATGGATCGAGGGGATGTCTTTTTTCAGAATACTTGCAGCTGGTTTCTGGAAAACCGACTTATACTAAATGAAAATATTACGAACATATTATTCTCTTCAAGACCAAACAATCAAAAATTCAAACTCCAGAAAACGCAACACTTAACGAGACAGCGATGGATTTCAGGTAAAATACACATTTCTTAGGAATTGTTTTGAACGAGTTTCTGGATTGGTCGGATCATGTCAGAGTGCTGACACAAAAATTGAACTCAATCTGCTATGGAATCAGAGTCACTGCTAATTATCTGGATCTGAAAAGTCTGATGGTTCCGTATTATGCTAATTTTGTGTCTGTTCTCAAATAGGGAATTATTTTTTGGGGAAGTTGCTCATTGGCTACTAAAATACCTATATTTGTTACTCAAAAACGAGTTCTTAGAATAATCAGGAAAATGAATTCCAGAGAGACCTCTGTAGGGGTTTTTTCTCGGGTTTTTCCAAATCAAGTGGATTGTTGACTGTGTTTGGCATATATATAATTGAATGCCTCTGTTTTTCAAAAATAAAATCATGTTCAATTTAACGGAATTCCATACTTACAATACTAGAACCGCAAATGTTATATATCCCAGGCACAGACTCTCCTTAACTGAGAGAAGCCCCTATTACATGTGTCTAAAGCTATTTAATAATCTGCCAAGCTATATTAAGACCATCGACTCCTTTGTAATGTTCAAAACACATATCAAGAAATTTCTTGTGCAGATTGAACCATACTCTGTTAATGAATATTTTGCAGCTTGTAGGTATAAGTGTAAGAGCGGAAATCAGTCAAATCAGTGTCGACACTATTTCTGTTACCCTTATATGTATCATCAGGTCTACTGTAATGTATTTGTGGAACAAGAAATAAAGATTATTATTATTATTATTACTTATTATTATTAGTGTGAAGATTGTATTTAGCAGTACGGTACATGAATATAATACTAGATCACGTAATAAAATATATTTGGAGAATGTAATAACAAATATAAAGGCTTGTGTAATCCGATTACACAAGCATCCTCTGTTTTTAATACACTGCCTCAAAATATTAAAAATTTAAATATTGAAAAAAAATTTATAAGGGACTTAAAGTTGTATATAAATAAGTAGTTGTGTGGAATTGGAATTATATGAATTTTCTTTTTGTACATAATATTGATTAATATTATTATATCCTGGTATCATAAGCGTGAATCCTCGAGACCAGTGCATGCGATCCAGCACTGATTAGAGGTTGATAATATTAAGACAACATGTATCTTTGGTATAAAAAAATAAATGGGATTTAAAAAAAAAAAAAAAAATACTCAAAAAGTTTTCAAATCAATCTCAAAATTCAAAACGCAACAGAAGATAGTAAACGATAGTTTAATCATAGGATTTGTAGGTATATGGTAAACGTAAACAATAACAGACAGACTGATATGTTGGGTTATGATGATGACATTGATTAATGGTGTCATTAATCAATAGCCTAGTTTACATCGATAACTCGTTTAGTTTGGTCCGATAGGACCAAGTGGGTGGGGATAGTACGGTAGGACCAATGATTGCTTTTCGCCCGTTTACACCGCCTTGCAACGCGTGAAGTAAATCTGTACGCCCGCAATTCGTCAAATGTCAAAAACAAGTCGAAATTATTCATCAACACAATTCGTAACCAAAAAAAACATAAGTAAGTACGCTCAGATTGCCTTAGAAACTCAGAACCAACACAATTCACAATAATAACAATCAACATAACCTCATAATTTTGATCCAGATCGAACCAAATTTCGTTCGGTACACTTGCTAGCGAGTACCGAACCAAGAGCGGACCAGCTTAGTTCCCAAGTGTTTACACCATTCGAACCAAATATTTGGTTCGGATATAGTCCGAATTTGGTACTTGGTCCGCGGACCAAGTTGTCGGTATAAACTAGGCTAGTGGATGATGAACAGATTCATGATAGGTCTTCTTTTTTAATCGAAGAAGAGGAATTTCGGTGGCGCTTTGACATGAAAATCTACATTTACCGAAAACACCCGAAGTGAATGCCGATTATCGAGAAGCGATTGTTCATTGTTGGAAACATATACTAATAAGTATATGGTTGGAAATGTCGATCGAATCGAGATGGCAAGAATCGAGATAGCTTATATCGATCGAGATAGTCTCGATTGTTCGTGGTTCCACCCATAGGAAAATTTCTATGGTTCCACCACTGAACGGGTACGTCAATACGCTTAAAATGTCAAAACGCGGCCACTACGCTCATCGGGACGCACCATCACAGCCCATTCTTAAAGTGAAAGTTGACATTGACGTCAACAAGTGAGAAAAACAATAATAATTATTATCATTTGTCTTGTTAATTAAAAATTAAAACAGCACGGCAGCACAGCAGTCAGCAGTCCAGGCAGCCAGCAGTAACAGTTAGGCCGCTTTTGTAGTGAAAAAACAAGATAATATGAATAGTATCTTTGAAAAAAGATTTAGTAACTGAAATTTAAATGATATTCAAGTTGTCGGTGTCGGTCGTCAGATTAGAATTGTTTGATACAAAACAAGAACAAACAACATGAATCTCAATTCAGACATATCCAGTGCCCTACAATTACTCGAAGACATTAAGCAGGGTGTTGGTGAACTCGGGGACCCAAAACTGAAAATGAGCACATGCCAAGATTTGAAAGCCTTACTCTCGATATTGGAGAACCCTGTGTTCAGAAGTATTGTGACCGTTCAAGATTCTTTAAGTGAGCTGAACCAGCAACTAGGACAACACCCTTCTATTTTGCCTGTAGATTTTGATATAACGTCTGCAGGTGAACTAGTGCTAAATGTGCCACCCGCTGGAGAGCTTTATGATCCCGATTATAACGATTACACTACAAGGGACTTTGACGAACAAAGAGTTCCATCAGCTCCAATCTCGCCCAGTTCTCCACAATCTTCAGCCTTTACTGCCTCAAATAATAAGATTTTTTCCCTGCTTAATAATCAGAAACTGAATGGAACAATTTGTAAACAAGAGGTGAGTCCTTTTATGTAGTGAATAGTAGGTACCTATCTATATGATCTATTTTTTCAACAAAACTACCCCTCACTCAGCCACTCATTATCTCGCTCATTATAATATGAAGATTTATTCAGTCGTACCAAATTTTTCAATCATTTTCTGTTGTCTGTCCGAGAGTTTTTTAATATATCTGAAAAAGTGACTTGAATATTGAATAGGTATGTTCATGTGTTCTGGACCTGGGTCATGGAACGCAATCTTAGTATTTAAGTATACTCTTCACTTGACTGATGAAATTTCTGGAGACAATATGTTTACAGACCTATCCTACCATTCACTTCAAGGGATTAAAGCGAGGGTCTAGTCCTCGCTCTAGTCATATCAACTGCGACACACTGTATGATAAGGTAAACAGTGTAAACACAATAGAGTTTATCGTTGATTGAATAAGTTACAGGAAGATACCTTATGTCTAGGGTTGCCAACCGTCCTGTATTAGGAAGGACGTCCCGGATTTTAAGGGATCTCAACGTATTTGTCCTACGTCCTTCCGACGTCCTAAGAAGGACTCATTTTGTCCTGTATTTTACCAAATTTCAATTTTTTCTTAACATTATTTTGCTCAGAGAATTTTTCGAGTTGTTTCTTTCAGGACGAGTCTGAGGGAAATATCACTTAAATAACCGAATGCCATCTCGGTTTCTTTCATAATGTTCTGAAAATATTTCACGAAACTACGAAAAAGTACAAAAACTTGAAGCAAAAAATATTGTTTGTTTTGAAGTTTTCAAAATATTAAATGATTTGAGAAGTAAACTAGAACAAAGACTTCTTGATGGATTTCTAAGATTTTTGTGTTCTAATATTTTAAAAACTCTTCCAAATGGATATAAAATGAACATGCAACAAATTTTATACTGATGCTATTGGCTATATATGTACTAAATGCAAAATTTGATTTTTCTATAAACAATTATTTATCGAAATTTGATTTTTTTTTTCTGGCAAAACATTCACTTTCGACGAGTTATGTTTTTTGTTTAGGTTTAAGTTTAGATTGTGGCATAGACATGGATGATTTATATGAAGAGTACTGTGAAATATCAAAAGCTATTTCTGAAGCTGCCACTTGTAGCGATAAATCTATTGTTGAGAATATCAAATTCCATTGATATTTAATTCTAATCCAAGACTAAAGATCATTTTAAAAATAATGCATTAAAAAATATTCTTGAAAAAGAAAAACCCAAACATATTGTACATATTTCGAAAACCATAAAAAATGTGGATCTGAGAATCTGCAAATTATAGGTTTTATCGTGATGAAGACAACATTTCTATGCACAATAATAAACGTTTTTTTGATAAAAGCAACCGTTCGCAAAAAAATGCAGAGAACCTATTTTTTTTAGGCAAGTTCTGATGTTTTTCTAAAACTACTTTTTGAGAATATATAGGTATATATATATTTTTATTTTGCAAACAGTTTCAGAATCGAT
Source organism: Orchestes rusci (assembly GCA_958502075.1). NCBI lineage: Eukaryota > Metazoa > Arthropoda > Insecta > Coleoptera > Curculionidae > Orchestes > Orchestes rusci. The sequence continues at coordinate 100,892,771 of OY293303.1, forward strand.
TGAAATTTGGTTAAATCGAGTAGGGTGAGTTCTGACTAAAAAATATAAGATTATCACTTTTTGTAAGTGATTATGATGTCCACAAACGTCTCGTTAAAAATAATAATGATGATAGAAGAATTCGATTTTGTGTGTGTAGATTCGAAACGTCTCATGTCAAGATTTCCAGAGTTTTGTTGCTTTTCAAGCATCATAGTGAACTCGTTTTATAACAACTATGGAAAAGATTGACTTTCCATTATTCTTAGTGTTAAATACTAGTGAACTCTTCTGAAGTTATAACCTTTTTTGTAAAATTGAACGGAAAATAAAAAAAAAAAATTTTTAGTTCGTGAAATCTCAGTGGCGTAAAACTTTTTTCTTCAAAATTATGAATTAGTGTTGCTTTAGGTTAGCTCCTGGAAAAGTTAGACAAACGAATTTTTCAAAAAGATACTTGAAAGCATTTCGAATCTACATACAAAAACTCGAAATTTTTCCAACATTGCAACACTGTATTTTCTCAACGATACTCTATTCACCATAACAAAATGCGCTCCAATATCACACTCACCAGTATAGTGCACACCAAACGATGAAGCTCTTGAATTAGGTACCTAATGTATGATCAAAGCGGAATTTTGGAATTTGGCCAAAGTTCAAGAAAATACAACTTTTGGGGATATGATACTATTTGTGTCCATATCGTAGAGGGCGCAACTTGCGGTATTCTAGTGCCTTCAATTTGACAAAAGTTTTGTGCGCCGATTTATCACTAATCTGATAGCAAATTTGAGTTCTTCAAGGTTTTTTTTTACAAAACCCAACCATTTTCGAGAAAAACGGAATTTTATAACCTCTTGCATGGTAAATCCAAACATGAAAAATTGTAATATTCCTACTTTTCTAGCCAAAATTCTTCTCACATCAATTTTTATCGCGAAACACCAAAATCCCATTTCACTTGGAAAAAAAATGAAATCTAAAGAATAATTCTGATATCCTACTCTGTATCTTCCAAACTATCAACTTTTGAAACGGTGTGTATATGAATAAAAAAAATATTTTGAGTTTCTGAAATTATTGTCAACTATCACTAATGACTCACCCTGTAATTATGATGGGTATTTGAACAAGAATATTTTCGGGATTTACATTTTGAGATGGGCTGATCCTGGCCGATGTAAAAAAAAAACAGATAAAACATCTTTATTTTGTATTTTGATAAACTAAAGATAAATCAATATATTCTTATGTATAACAGAATTATGGACGTTCAAATTTTCATATAGTAGCATATATTACGAATAAATTAGTGCCGACATTTTAGTAAAGCCTATATAGAAAGCCCTTTGCGAAATTCATATAGAATATACCAAGTTCTAAGCTATCACTGATAACAGAAATGGGATGGGTTTTGTTCTCCTTGTATCCACTAGTGCCAAAATATCTGTCTTTTAACGTTGCACTTAGTCCTATTTATTAGTTTTATCTATTTTAATCACATTTTATTCCACAACTTATTATTTTAACTCATTTTAAACTAACATTTTACCTTTTTAACAATCAAACATTCTATCATTTTATCATTTTATCTCTTATCTTTTAACCACCAATCAAGTTAGTTATGTCTAGTGTTACGTTTTATTCATACTACATATCGATGTCCTAGCGCACACATGTTGTAAGTGCATTTTCCAGCAAAACTGAGTTAATCACACTAACATATAATTCGAGACATATATTTTCTTATGCACACAAATGCAAAGTGAAATATTCAAATTGGTAGGTGCCAGTGCCATCTTCCAGTCGTGTTAAAACTGTTAAGTACTTGTAAACCTTGTTCCTAGGGTAAATAACCATACCCCACATGTGGTAATTGCGTACTTAACAGATATTGTGTGCTTAATCGAACTGCGCTTACTGTAGTTGGGTCTAGTGAAAAGTGAGGTTACAACAAGATTATTTGCTCAAATCCCGGTGCAAGTATGTCAAATGACTTGAAGATAATTCATGTTGTGTTTTTAATCATTAAACAAAAAATATATCGCAAAATGTGGTACAATTATTCCTGTCAAACAAAAAAATGTATAGCGGCAAATGTGGCATTCAAGATTATTTTTTAACATTTTTGGTACATTATCGATCAAATATCACAAACAAGCATTTTCAGGCTCAAGGCAATACTACAGCCCAATTTAATAAAGCATATCTGATCTTTAAAAAGAAGCGTTTGAATCATGGCGAACTTTTAAACATTAAACTTCATATAACTCAAAACTAACTTTTTGTCACTTTCAACATTTGTGTACTAGACCATCGATATACAGTTTTCAATGTTTCCGTATGTTTTCCTTATATGAGTGATAAGTGTGTAAGATTTTGTTTTTATTAATGCAAAATTATTTGAATTGTACCAAGCTTTTTCATTGATAGTCTTGATTCTTTCACAAAAATCTATTCTGATTGACACTGACACTACAATCATCAAGGTATATTCTATTCATTGCGTTCAACAGGCAAATTTTGTAATGTGGCTATGACATCAAACAAGGGGGTATCTAGCAAAGGGGGGTATCTAAGAAGTGTTTTTTGTTTAACATAATTGTTGTCCTGATGAAGGGAGGAAATTGTCCCCCGAAAGCTTGGCTTCACAATAAATGAGCATCTAACTACTGTATAAGAGAGATGAGATAACAAAGTGATCATTTTTCTAATATTTTAATACTCAAGATGACAAAATATTTATTTTGATGAGGTTTAGTGGTTTTGGTTATTTTTCGTTTTTCAAGATTATCAATTTCCCATCTTACCGCTCTAAATAATTTTATCTTGATCAAAACATCAATAATAAAGATTTTGTGAATTTTACACGCGTTTAACAAATTAACATAGCTCTTTTCCAAACTTAATAGTAATTCTTGATATTTGTCTTGATACCATATTTGATCTTGTTTTTGTCAAAAATCTTGTTGAATTTATTTAGAATAAATATACGGGGTGATGTTATCGTATGATTCTCGTTTGCCAAGCAGAAATTTGACAGTTCCACTTCGAAGTGAAATTCACTGTGAACCTTACAATAATCGTTGGACTGCTCGTGCCATCCCAGAACGCCCCGAACTCCCGATAGCGACTTGGCTACCGTGCTGGTATGCCACCAAATTTATGGATCAAAAGTTTACAGAAATCTTTCGCGTTGAGGTTAAGATAATTAATGTTTTGGAATACAGGCCAAGACTAGCGGCTCCTAACGGCGAATACTTTCAACGCTCTCTTCATTTTCCATTTGGTTAGGCATCTTCCTGTAACTTATTCAATCAACGGTTATATAGGGTGTCCCAGCTAAAAATATCCAACCCAAATAATTGACGGGTCCATAGAAAAAAAACGCTTGGATGCGTTTATTTTTGTTTTGAGGGCGGAAACATTTTGCGCCCATTTTTTACTTCACCCCCTGAGCGAGGGTTTTCCTCAGTTTTTCCTGAATAGTTCCGATAAGGTCATAAAAAAGATAGTGAAGGTATCTAGGCATTTGATTTTTCCTCGGACTTTTGTGTGACCAACGAAACTCAGAACCTATTTAACGGACAATTTGCATACATTTTCGAATAAATTGAAATTTTAGAAACGAATTCTGACCCAATATTTGAAAATCATCAGCATGAACATTTTTTCAAAATGCCCAAAAATATATTAAGTAAATAAACGAAAAAACGAAACAGCGAACGTCACCCGAAAAAGGGGTGTGGCCTAACTACGAACCGTGATGTCATCATTATCGCGTTTGAGTCTACAGGTCAATCTTTCATGCCTACTAGCCCACGATACTCACAAAGCGGTATGCCGACGCGCAAATGTGACGTCACCAGAGAAAAATCAAACTAGTAGACAAAACTCGTCGGCTCCTTTGATGTCGGTGTTCCGTTTTCGGCCGAGCCATTTGACGACCCTACCACGTTTGACACCGAGAAAAAGAAATTGGTGGTAATAGACGGTGGGCATATGTTCTCTGACTACACGGCAACACTGAGAAAAAGATGGTGTTCGACATAAATTCGATTTTTAATGGACTATTTTTTAATAGCCATTTATAGGATATTTTGTTGTATCATTTGGGAAAATATTTTAATAAATGTATTTGCATTTGTACTTTATTTCTCATTCTTAATTTCATTGTCATTTTACAAAATCGACGGAAACTCCTATGAATCAGTACATATTCAGTGTGTCTCACTAAGTTGGAAACATAGTGACAACTTTTTTAATATTAATTTTAGGAGAAGCTATTCTTCATAAAAAGTTCTGCATGTTAGACATTTGATATTTATCGTGATTTTGTTGTGGTTTTTAATGAGACATTGTTTTACGGTTATCCGATGTTAAACGGAGAGGTTGGTACAGAACCGAAATAAATGTCTAGAGTTACATCCATGTGAGTAGTGCCCTCCTTATACCGGTTTCGTCCCGAAATTGGACTCATCAGTAAGGCAGCTGGCACCACTCACACCGATGCAACTCTAGCCACTACCCTAATCTGGGTAAATGTGCAGTGGTTGTTTTTAGACAGCCACTGTCATCTATTGGCTCGCAAGTCTGCGAGCGCGAATAGATGTGAGGTATGTTCGAGCTGTACCTCTCGATCATGGAATAATGAGACATTGTTTTACGGTTATCCGATGTTAAACGGAGAGGTTGGTACAGAACCGAAATAAATGTCTAGAGTTACATCCATGTGAGTAGTGCCCTCCTTATACCGGTTTCGTCCCGAAATTGGACTCATCAGTAAGGCAGCTGGCACCACTCACACCGATGCAACTCTAGCCACTACCCTAATCTGGGTAAATGTGCAGTGGTTGTTTTTAGACAACCACTGCCATCTATTGGTTCGCAAGTCTGCGAACGCAAATAGATGTGGAGTATGTTCGAGCTGTACCTCTCGATCATGGAATAAAGAGACATTGTTTTACGGTTATCCGATGTTAAACGGAAAGGTTGGTACAGAACCGTAATAAATGTCTAGAGTTACATCCATGTGAGTAGTGCCCTCCTTATACCGGTTTCGTCCCGTAATTGGACTCATCAGTAAGGCAGCTGGCACCACTCACACTGATGCAACTCTAGACACTACCCTAATCTGGGTAAATGTGCAGTGGTTGTTTTTAGACAACCACTGCCATCTATTGGTTCGCAAGTCTGCGAACGCAAATAGATGTGGAGTATGTTCGAGCTGTACCTCTCGATCATGGAATAAAGAGACATTGTTTTACGGTTATCCGATGTTAAACGGAAAGGTTGGTACAGAACCGTAATAAATGTCTAGAGTTACATCCATGTGAGTAGTGCCCTCCTTATACCGGTTTCGTCCCGTAATTGGACTCATCAGTAAGGCAGCTGGCACCACTCACACTGATGCAACTCTAGACACTACT